>OY744482.1:165075107-165325293 GCA_963556165.1 Tipula helvola | reverse complement strand
TATTATGTGTACTGTGATGAAAACCTACATTTTAATGTATTATGCCAGCTGGTGATGTATTATGGTTTTTTTTTTGGTTGCGTACTCAACTGTTTGGTTAAGATGTTCACCTGTAGAGGCGTGATGATCACCAAACTTTATAGCAAAAAAAAAAAATAACAATGTTGTTGTTGTACAACCGTGAAAATAAGTATATAAGCGCATGAATAATGTCATTCATGCCTCTTGGATCTCGGATCAGTCACCCAGTTAGGACATCCACAGAAGCCACCAAGGAGTTGTGTTTTGGACAACAGGTATAAATAATAACCATATATTGGTCAGATAATTAATAAATACCTATAATTAATAATATTAAATTATAAACTAAATTGATGAATAAACAAATAAATTAACTAATAATGAATTAATAATAATAATTTAATAAATAATAAATTCCTAACACATAAATTAATAACTGAATAACTACAATACTACCTGTCAAACAGTGTGGTCCTAAACAAACAAAAACAAAGAAAAGAAAACAACAAAAAAAACGAAAAACACTAAATAAAGAGAGTGCTGCGTCAACCATTGATTCCTGCGTTCAAAGACGGTCATCCAACGACGGATTGCGTGCAACAGAGGAAAAAAGACAGACGATACGCGTGAGTATTGGGATAGAATCTCGGCGAGGGTTGGTTTTTGGACCGTAGACACCAGTTTAGTGTGGCGCGGTCGTATTTTTTTTTTTTTTTTTTTTTTTATATATATTCTAGGGATCTGCGGAGGTAGAGCGTGCAGCGTGCTTATATATATATTAAAAAAAAAAAGATGGAGAAAAAAGTCGAGAAATTGGAAGAAAAAATTTTGGAACTACAAAACTCCAATTTAATAATTTTACAACTTAAAGAACAATTGGAGGAAAATGGCAGAAACAATTTCAGACCGTCGCGTCGATTCATATTCCACTTCCGAAACCAATAGATATAAAAACAGGAAACGTAAAACAAAATATGAAATTGACCATGTTGACAGTTTTCATCGATCATCGTGGTGTTGTCCATTCAGAATTGCTTCCACCCGGCCAAACCATCAACAAATAGTATTATTTGAGTGTTATGCGTCGTTTGCGTTAAACTGTTCGCAAGAAGAGGCCAGAATTGTGGGCAGACTATTCTTGGTATTTGCACCACGATATTGCACCTTCTCACACTGCACTCGTTCTTGTGACTTTTTCGCCAAAAATTCGATCCATATCGTTCCCAACCTCCGTATTCCTCTGATTTAGCACTGTCTGACTTCTGGCTATTCCCGAAACTCCACCAACGATCACTGAGGGGAAGTCATTTTGAGACGATAGAAGAGATAGAACGTGAATCGTTACGCGCTCTTAAGGCTATCCCGGAAGGCGACTTTAATTCTTGTTTCGAAAATTCGAAAACACGTTGGCATAAGTGAATTGTATCGGGAGAGGATTACTTTGTATGCGACGAAATAGATTTGGAAGAATAAATAAATATTTTGTGAAATAAATAAAAACTGGCTTTACTTTTTGGGCACAGTAGTTTGGACACATATAGCGACAAATTACTAAACTAATCTACCGCAATATATCCTATGTGTAAAGACAGCACGGCTTGGATAGGCATTAGTGTTGATTTTGAGTAAACTCAGCTTCGCTAATTATTCTATTTAGTGCCTTAATGCATATCGGTTTTTTCAAGAGTAATGGTCAAAATTGTATCATTATTGATAATAACACGGAATTACGACTTGTAATGGCTTTTTGTATTGAAAAAAACCCTGACCAAATTCTATCAGTATTTCCCCGTTCGAGGCCATAGTTTTCTACCTTGTGATCGTGTGTTTGGAGTAATCAAGAGGAATTTAAAGAAAATTGACAGGATTTATTTGCCAGAGGAATATGGGGCCCTGATCAACCGATCAAGTACACTACAAAAATCAATACAAATATTTTATCAAATAATAATCAAATATTAAACTTTAAGGATTGGTGGCCTACTTTTTTCTAAAAGCAGGTAAAAAAATCAAATTTAAAGTTTCGGAATTTTCAAATTTTGAAATGACCAGCGACGGAAATTTGGAAGCCCGGGAATTTATTGATAGTTTGGAAAGTTTTACGTTTAAACTGCTACGGTTTAATACTACCGAGGTAAGATTACCTTCTCAAAGAGCGTTTGATACTGTAAACGTAATAAATATTTTAAAAAAATGTGACCTGCCAAAAGTCCTAAAGTACATACCTGCTCAGGGTCTGTATTTTTACGACGAAATTATGCAATGGAAATATTTTCATCAACAAACTCAAATTTCCCCCTAAACTTAACAATATAATTTTTTTTTTTTTCTGAATAATTTGAAAAAGTGGACATGAGCCCTTTCAAAAATAAACGATTCAATTGACGAATGGCACGGTGCGCAATAGCGGACAATAGTGAAGTATGTGATAGGCTATAACAAAAATTTGCTATTCACGATTGTAAAAGTAAGAAAAGCACCTCTTACGGAAGATATAAAAAGTGGACCGGATACATACAAATTGCGACGCAACCATAGTAAATATGTTATCAGCGCTTCGGCGGAAAATAGAAAAAATGAAGCGGATACATAAAAATCGAGACCCTCCAATCGTCAATATGAAATTATATGGAAATATTGTCGACTTAAATTACATTTTTATTTATGAAAATTGTAATGATTAGAAAATTAAATTAATCCCACATGTAGTTTAAAGTGTGATTTTTGTATATCTGATTTATTTGTGACATTCTCTTCAATCTAAATATGAGAAACTTGAACTTAAATATTTCAGAAATTTTATGTTAAACTCCCTATAAATATATATTTCAATATAAAATTTATTATTTTTAAAGCATTCATTTTTTTGGTAACACTAGCTCATTTTTTTGCTCATTTCTCATTGATTTTTTTGGTACCACTAGTTTGGAGAACTCAAAATATGTTGACAAATTCTCTTTAGAAAGAATAATTTTAATCATTACGAGTTGTCTGTCGTATTTTAAAGGTTGTACGAGTAAAACAACAACAACGAGTCGCAATTACGAGAACTCGTAATATTTCAGACATAATCGCGTTTGCCATCTAGTGTAAGAACATTTAATAAGATCGTGTTGTTGTTCTTCAACTTCACATATAAAAAAAAATGGAGGTGTGGCCAACACACGACTTTCTTTTACGAACAGCGAATTTTGAGAAACTTTTATAATTCAAATTTCCCGCAAACTTAATTAAGATTGTTTTTATTATTTCATGTTTTCTGTAAATTGTATATTTTTGAAATATTTGCAAAATAAATTTTCTGTTTTACGGAATCTGGGAGCTGGGAGCTGGGACCCCAAAATTTATGTAAAAAGTTTAAACATGAAGTTGCAGTTTGATTGCTTAAACCATTTGGACTACAAATTGACAGACATATGTATATACCCAAGGCTGGGCAAATTACATTGATATTAGTAATTCAATTACCAATTACAAATTACATATGCTTCAAGTAATTCAATTACAAAGTACAATTACATTGCATTTCAGTAATTAAAATACAAAATATAAATTACTTTATAAAACTAAAAAATTGTAATTTAATTACCACAATAATTACAAATTAAAATACATTTTATTCAAATTTCAAAATTTTTAAAAACTTTTTGATGTGTTTTTAGGGTTATTTATTGTATTTATAAAAAATGTTTAGGTTTAGGTGGCGGTCCACTAGGACCAGGCATAGACACAAAAAGGTCAGTAGCCATTAAAATGTTTATAAATCAAAAATATCACTTTACCGGTGCTCAAACTTAAAATTCAAAGTTGTTTTTATGCAGCTATAGAAATAGCTAGTTAATTAAGCAAAATGGTCTCATTTCCCTTTAAAAACAATAATTTTTCAAAATTGTCATCAGACAATGTTCCTTTTATGGGAGACTAGCAAGAACATGAGTTGAATTTAATGAAAGTCTTCTTAACCAAAACATACCCATTTAAGATGGATAGTTGTTTGTTTTTATCAGTCAAAATTTGTATTAATTGAAGTTCTCATTCCGATTTCGATTAACTCTTAGAAGAGCCTAAATTTTTTGAACTTAGAATGTACGAATTCTCTCCATCATCGGCACCACTAGATTCATTTGCTCCGGAGCTTAATTGTTGATTATTTAGAGCCTGCATTTCTAGAAGGCATCATTTTGGTATTTTACTTTTTATGTCGTCTAATTCTGGTAAATTTTCTGGAAGCCAACTCAATTTAAATAATGGTTGTAAGCTAGTAACGGAATGCATGATTAATTTCAATAACATGTCCCGCCAACCAATATTTTGCAATGACATAAAGAACCCAATAAATACATTGGTAAAAAAATCAATAAGTACGTTCGTATGGATTTTACAAGGAAAAATTATGAAAGAATAAAATTTAAAAAATGTTTAATACAAAATATGTAATTGTTAATTAAAATAATTTTGCTTATATGTAATTGAAATACCTTACAAAATACCGGGAAAAAAAGTAATTGAAATAACAAATACCATTACAATGAAATAAAGTAATTTAAATAACAATTACAAATTACAATATAAAAAAAATTGTAATTTAATTACGTAATTAAATTACATGTAATTAATTACTGCCCACCCTTGTATATACCAACAGACACCACTTCAAAACTCAATTTGTTGAACTCATTAGTACACACGTAAAAGAAATAAAAGGTGATATTTATGAATTTAAATTTTTTCTTTTAATTTTTTGGAATTTGTATTAGTGATTTTTTGTAAATCTTATACTTTTTAAAATATGTGCAAAACACATTTTCGGGCCCAAGAGAGTGGCCACTTCCGGTTGACCGATTTGGCAATTTAACATACATGTAGGCTAAATATTTTTATAACATACAGTACGTCACTGAAGTGTGCAAATTGATTATAATTAGCATAATTGGGCTAATACACACAATAATTAAAATGACAAATGCAAGAACTGCTGTAACTCCCTATATATACTTAAGTATTACAAACCCTAATAAGTCGTTAAAAAAGTTAAGAAACATGAAAAAATGATCCACATTCAATTATGTAATATTTGCATTAAAAACCGGAAGTATGTCACTGTAGTGTGCAAATTAATTATAATTAGCATAATTAGGCTATATATACACATATATTTATGTGTTGGCAAAACAATATTTAATTTTTTTTTTATAAAATTTTTAAATTTTTTTTAAATTTTTTTTTTAATTTTTAATTTTAATTTTTTTTAATTTTTAATTTGTTTATTTTCATTTTTCTTTGATTTTTGGAAACATTTTGTATTAGTAATTTTTTGTAAACCTTATACTTTTTAAGATATTTGCAAAACAAATTTTCTGGCCCAAGGGAGTGGCCACTTCCGGTGGACCGATTTGAAGTAAAATTCACTGGGACCTCCCAATTTATCCAAAAAGCTTAAATCTGAAGTTTCAGTTCGATTGGTTAAGCCATCTGGGCTGTAGAGAGGACACAGACTGACAGACGGACAGAAGACAGACAGACGGACAGACCGACTGACAGACAGACATAATTTCGAAACCCACTTTTTCGGACTCAGGGGACCTCAAAACAGATAAATCTTCAATAATCTCAAGGTCCACAATTTTCATGATTACTATACTTTATTACTTTCTTTTACGTAAGTAAAGCTTAAATCTAAAGTTTTTGTTCGATTGGTTAACCCATCTGGGCTATAGAGAAGACTCAGACAAACAGACGAGCAGACAAACGGACAGACTGACAGACAGACATCATTTCGAAACCCACTTTTTCGGACTCAAGGGACCTCAAAACAGATATATCTTCATTAATCTCTTACATAATATTTCGGGTTCCAGGTCCCAGATTCTGTAAAACAGAAAATTTATTTTACAAATATTTCAAAAATATACAATTTACAGAAAACATGAAAAAATAAAAACAATCTTAATAAAGTTTGCAAGAAATTTGCATTATAAAAGTTTCTTAAAATTCGCTGTTCGTAAAAGAAAGTCGTGTGTTGACCACACCTCCATTTTTTTACTTACGTAAAAGAAAGTAAAAAATGGAGGTGTGGCCAATACACGACTTTCTTTTACGAACGACTTTTATAATGCAAATTTCTTGCAAACTTAATTAAGATTGTTTTTATTTTTTCATGTTTTCTGTAAATTGTATATTTTTGAAATATTTGTAAAATAAATTTTCTGTTTTACAGAATCTGGGACCTGGAACCCGAAATATTATGTAAGAGATTAATGAAGATATATCTGTTTTGAGGTCCATTGAGTCCGAAAAAGTTGGTTTCGAAATGATGTCTGTCTGTCCGTTTTTCTGCTCGTCTGTTTGTCTGTGTCTTCTCTATAGCCCATATGGCTTAACCAATCTAACAAAAACTTTAGATTTAAGCTTTACTTATGTAAAAGAAATAATAAAAAATAATAAATTTGTAAGAAGTTTGCGTAATTGGTGTCTCAAAATTCCCTGTTCGTAGAAGAAATGTGTTGGCCACACATCAATTTTATTTTTTTTATAAAATTTTTAAATTTTTTTTTTAAATTTTTTAAATTTTTAAATTTTTTTTTTTAATTTTTAATTTTTAATTTTTTTATTTTTTTTTTACTTTTAGTTTTTGGAAACATTTTGTTTCAGTAGTTTTTTGTAAACCTTATACTTTTTCAGATATTTGCAAAACAAATTATCTGCCCCACGGGAGTGGCTACTTCCGGTTTACCGATTTGGAGCAAAATTCACTGGGACCTCCCAATTTATCAAAAAAGCTTAAATCTGAAGTTTCAGCTGGATTGGTTAAGCCATCTGGGCTGTAGAGAGGACACAGACTGACAGACGGACAGACAGACTTACAGACAGACATCATTTCGAAACTCACTTTTTCGGACTCAGGGGACCTCAAAACAGATAAATCTTCAATAATCTCAAGGTCGAAAATTTTCATGATTACTATACTTTATTTTACTTACGTAAAAGAAAGTAAAAGGATCGCAACTTATTGTACAATAATTTTTGTTTATATTTTCCTTAGTTTCATTAAAAATAGCTCTAATAAAATGAATTAATTTAATCTTGATATAAATAACGTTGAAGATTAACTATATTAAAAATTGTCAATAATAAGTTTAATCTATTTTCGCTAGTTTCGTTAGTCTGTGTAAAAAAACGTCTGTTTAGGTATTTTTTATTTGGAGTTTTGCTAAAATCAGCTATAAAATTGAGATAAAAATGCAAATTATGCTCAATCTTCGAATTTCATCATAATCCATTAAGAAACAACCGAGTTCCTTCCTAAGTGGCCATATTCCAGAACTTCTTCCAAATATCATTTTACAATCCCATTTCCATCGTACTTATCGAATTTCATCATAATTCGCTAATAAATAACCGAATTCGTTCCTATGTGGCCATATTCCATAACTTCTTCCAAAAATCATTTTGGAATCCCATTTCCATCGTACTTATCGAATTTCATCATAATCCGCTTAGAAATAACCGAATTCATTCCTATGTGGCCATATTCCAGAACTTCTTCCAAAAATCATTTTGGAATCCCATTACCATCGCCCATGCCAAATTTCATCATAATCGGTCATGAAATAGCGAAGTTCCACCTTAATTGGCCAAATTCCAGAACTTCTTCCAAACATCATTTTAGAATCCCATTTCCACTGCTCATGTCAAATTTCATCATAATCGATAAGGAAATAGCGAAGTTCCATCTTAATTCTTTCTTATGCAGAAAGTACACTAGCATAAATAATCTACAATAAATAATTTATCCACATTTACCAACGTTAAGTGGCAAATGTATACATTATCCAAATTTAGTAGGTAAATGTAGGTTGAAGTTGTTGAACTCACATTACCCAAAGTAGCAGTTGAATATGCACATTTACCGGCGAATGTGCATATTCGCCGCTCTATGCACATTAGTCGTAACATATTATGTATAATGTATAAATTGTATTATGTATTATATTTTGTATTAAGATAATCTTAGTTACATTTTTAATTTTAATTTTTTTTTGTTTGTTTAATTTTTTTAAATAATTTAGCTTAACTAATCAAAACAAAATATTGAGAATGCGCGAACCTCTGCAACATTGTTACAAGCGACGCACTGAATGTTACAAACCGATAGATTGATTCGAATTTTGAGAGTTAAAACCAAAGATTTTGAATTTACACGTGCAATAGAAAAAATTTCTGTTCTGCCACTTCCCTCCCGGCGCAAAAATGTATACATCGGCAGTGTACAGTTTACGAACGGTTTACGAACAACGTTTTTACACTACTACACATACATTCTATCTATATACACACTGCAGTACAAATTTCCCCATGTATGTGCATATCTCGCTTTGATTTTATTCTTCATACACATAACACAATAACACAACTGCTTTAACTTTCAACTTGTGAAAACGTATTTGTTATTTTGTGCGCCATTTTCTGTGGTAAAAATTTAATTTTCAATTTATTTCAATATATTTTACTTTTTAATATTACGCTAGTTTATTTTGTTTTAAAATGACAAAACAAGCACAATATAGAAATGTGCGAAAGGAGATTGATAATATTTGTGACAGTGCAAATATTATTAGAGAAAATATTCCCGCGAATATTAGTTGTTATGAGATTAATTCCCAGCAAAATCAATTACAAAATATAGATAATGATGATAATTCTATTCGTATGTCAGATGATGGTATTGGCTGGTCTGATTTTAGTCAAAATAATTCTTTCAGTAGTGAATGTAGTGATGTTGAAAACTATGAAATAAATAATTTGGAATATGATATTTGTGAATGGAGTGTGACCCATAATATTTCTAGAGTGTGTGTAAATTCTTTATTAAATGTTCTTCGTAAATACCATCCAGATCTACCGAAAGATAGTAGATCTTTAAAAAAAACACCACGCAAAAATACGAACATTATTCCAATGGGTA
Organism: Tipula helvola; assembly: GCA_963556165.1. Taxonomy (NCBI): domain Eukaryota; kingdom Metazoa; phylum Arthropoda; class Insecta; order Diptera; family Tipulidae; genus Tipula; species Tipula helvola. The sequence goes on along the minus strand of OY744482.1, from coordinate 165,316,307 downwards.
GTGGATCATATTCCCATATTGGTTTGGAAAATCAAATGCGCTTATTTATACAGTAAGTCCTCGACATACGTGATTAATTCGTTCCGAAGGTTTTCGCGTAAGTCGAAAAATCGCGTAAGTCGAACAAACGTCAAAACTCATATTTTTTTAAATCACGTAAGTACGAATTCATGAAAGTCGAATTCGCATAAGTCGGGGACTGTACGAATTCACGTAAGTCGAATTCGCGTAAGTCGAGGACTTACTGTAGATCAAACGCAGTATAAAGGTAGTGAGTTGCTGATAGATATTGGAGTGGATGGAGTCCCATTAACGAAAAGTTCTAGAAGTCAACTATGGCCTATATTGGCTAATGTTGTTTCCCATAAGGAGGTTTATATAGTTGGTATTTACCACGGTTATCAGAAGCCGTATTGTGCGGATGAATTTTTGAAAGAATTTGTTAAGGAGGCCGGTCATCTACTGGAATATAATATTATACATAATTGTCGGACATTCACCTTGAAAATCAGGGCGTTTATGTGATGCACCTGCAAGGGCCTTTCTGTTGGGTAAGAAAAGTTATATACATATTTCTTTATTCCTTAATTAATACTTTTAACGGTTTTAGGTGTGAAAAGCCATTCCGGATATTCCAGTTGTACTAAATGTACAATAAGAGGGGCTTATATGGAACACAGGATTTGTTTTCCCGGAGCTGATTATACATTAAAAACAGATGAAGGATTTCGTAGTAAAGCATATAACGACCATCACATAAAATTAAACATTGCATTAGATAATCTACAGATTGGGTGTGTAAGTCAATTCCCCATTGATTACATGCATTGTGTATGTTTAGGCGTTATGCGACAAATACTAAACCTTTTATTAAAAGATAGGAAAAAGAAGTATTCCTTAAAACTTAATGCAATAGGGACCATTAATAAAAAGCTGGAAATAATTCGAAAGGGCCTACCACTAGAATTTCAACGCAAACAGCGAACTTTTCACGATCTACAAAATTGGAAGGCATCCGAATTTAGAACGTTTTTGTGCTACACTGGAATGGTAGCTTTTCATAAAGTTCTAGAAAAAAGTTATTATGAACACTTTTTGATACTAATGTGCTCTATCCGAATTCTGGCTCAACCAGAAAATTGTATACGTAATAATGAATGTGCAGCAGAAATGCTTAATTCATTTTGTGAATCATTTTGTACATTATTTGGGAACGAAAATGTTTCATATAATGTTCACAATTTAATGCATTTATCAGCAGATGTGAAAAATTTTGGCCACCTTGACAACTATAGCGCATTTAGGTTTGAGAACTATATGCAGCAAATAAAGAAATTGATTCGAAAAGCCTCTCAACCTCTAGAACAATTAAATAATAGATTAAGCGAAAGAAACAATATTCAACAAAAAACTGAGGAATATAATTTTCAACCAATTTTTACATTAAGCTCAGATTATCCGAATAACTACTGTTACGTAGATAGGAAAATTCTAAAGATCAACGAAATTGATAGCAAACGATTGAAAGGCCAATTTATTGTTAACCTTCAAATTTTTTTCGAGTATCCAATACCATCATCTGATCTAGGCATTTATTGCAATACTATTGAAGAGTATTCATTAGAATCATATACATTTGAAATACAAAATGTGTTAACCAAAATAATAAGAATACCATCGGATAACATTAATGTATATATACCGATGCAACATTTATAATTAACATCTTTATTTCAGATAATCTTAATCTGTATTATGGAACATTCCGAAGACATGTTTGCATGTTACGAAGACAGCAATAATAATAGTTTCGAAATTTATGAAGATTTGGAAAATTGTTCACAAAAAATTAATTGCAAACAGCCATCATCAAATTCCAATAAAATCTCTGTGTCTCATGATAATATTTTCAGTGTACCAAAATTTGCATATGATAAAGAGTCACAGAAATATAAAATGTACAGCGATACAGACAAATTTAGTACAGATTCAGAGAACAATTACAAAACCTTTTTAAAAATAAACTGTAACATGAAACCAGCAGTATCTACACAACAAGCATATCCACAAAAACTGGTAGCTAATCAGCCTTCAACATCTGGTACTGTAACACCATCGCAACCAAAATCTGCTCAAAGACCAGCAACTGTGCCTTATATAAAAAATTCTAATGCATCAAAATTTGTGTATAAGCAAATCGGCTCTGAAGATTCATCAGTCAAAAACGAAACGACGACACTATCGTCTGCTGCAGTTACGACATTACAATCACAAACTAATGAATCAAATTCACATTTGGACTCCAATAAAATGTCTGTGTCACAATTATCAAAAAAAAATGATAATTTGAAATCAGCAGTATCTACACAAAAACCATACTCACAAAAACTAGCTGATCAGCAATCGACATCTGGTGCTGTAACACCATCACAACCAAAATCTGTTGAAAGACCTGCAGCTGTGCCTTATATTATAGGAAATTCTATTGCTCGAAAATTTAAGTATAAGCAAATCGGCTTTGAAGATTCACCGATCGAAAATCAACCTATTACACTTTCGTCTGCCGCAGCCACGACGTCACAATCACAAACTAATCAACCAGATTCACATCCGGATTTAGTAGTGTTGATTAAATCTGTGCTTCGCGAAGTGAAATTATTACGCAGAGAGGTGCGAAACAATAAATGCAATTGCACGATGACATCTTGTGTTCCTGATATGAACACTCATAATTCAAAGTTAAATATACCAGCTACTTCGATTGAAGATTTTAAAAATTTTGAAAATGAAATTAAACACGACAGTATCAAAGAAAAATTACTTGTACGTATCAATTACCCATTATTTATGAATACATACTTGGTTATATCAATATATATATGTATATGCCAACTAATATTTAATTAATTTTTCTTCTAGTTGCAACTTTTCAGAGGAATCTCAGATTCAACTCATGAAAAATATATTCGTGGATGTCTCAAAAAAATTATTACAGACGAAGCAGCCTGCAGTTTCTCATGGCACGGGCAACACAATAATATAGCGATAAAATCATTTACGATTATCAATATTTTAAAAGGTATTGTCTGTTATCAGTAGTAATTAATTCATGCTTAAATAATTTTCTTTCATTTTAGAGGAAACTATTACAAAATTTAATACTGCTCGCAGCAGTGACGTGGAATACGTAATTATGAAATGGTTCCAGTATGCGAAAGATCGTTGGAGGCGGCAGAAAAAATAATTAACTTTGGTTTGGTTACACATTTTTTTTTATCATTAAGTTTGAATTTATTATTAATAAGGGAGATATTTATTTGGATTGACTGTTATCGGCATGGTGAAATGCTATTAAACACCTTAAATATTTATATAAGTATTATTTATAATATGGAACTTGAAATGTGATTTTAATTTTATATTCATTTTGATTAAGGCAGAATTTAAAGTCCTTAAATATATTTTAGACTGAAAAATGTGATTTATAACTTATTAAATAATAATTAGTAATTTAGTATATAAAATATTTATATTCATAAGAAAACAAAAACATGAATACATTAAAAATAAATATTATTTAAAACACAATTTATTTGTATTATATTGATTTCATTTAAAATTATATACTTGTGACATAATCCACACCGTACGTAAATGTTACACCTATGTGGCTCAAAAACGTTATGCTAAAACAGTTCGTAAACGTTACGTTTCTGCGTAAACATTATGAACAGTTTAATACACACTAATACATACACAAGTCTTCGCAAATTTGTTTCACTTCTCATGTGACAAAAGTACACATTACGTACTATATTCGTACTGTTTTTGTGTAACGCTTACGAACACCTTAGTATATGAAAGTCTTCGTAAACCGTACGTTTATGATACACCTGGTCTGGAGGGTTGACGATGAATGAAGTTAATGAATATGAAAAACATAATGTTGTATAATTTTAGTAAATTAAAAAAATTAAATGTTAGATAAAATAAGTTTTAGTGTTAAAATTTTGTATTTTTGAAATAATTGTTTTGAAATAAGTAATTTCAAGGGCGGTGATTATGTTTAAAATTTATTTTGAAGTTAGTTACGCGCAGCGAAAAAGCACTAAAATCAAGATTCATCTGTTAAACATACTAAAAAAAATATTTTCTGCATTATTCTCTTAAGAGTAGCTATAGTTAAAATAATATCTCGTTGAAAATTCCTATTCCTTCATTCTCGAGTAAAACAACAACAAAAAATGAATTTGTTGTTGTATTTACTCGGGAATGAAAGAATAGGAATTTTCAGCGAGATATTATTTTGACTATTTAGTTTTACGTTTAGTATTAGTTATTAGTTACATTTTGTCTTCAGTGCGGTTCACCCACGTTATTTTAAAGTGTTTTAGATTTTATTTCGTTTTTTTATATATCGTGTTAACAGTTTTTGATATTGCATCTGATCGAGAAGATTGATATTCAAGTATTCAAATCACTTACATGTTACATCAAGTACAATTTTGTCATACATCCCAAGTATAACAAAACTGAATTCATCACCGACTTTTTTCAGCAATAATGTCCGACTTATTATAAGATTTACTATGAAAGTTGGCCAAAAAAATCGGAAAATGAAGAAAACAAAAAAAGTTGTTAACCAAATTTCATCATTTTCCGATTTTTTTGGCCAACATTCGGGAAAAAAATTCATGTTTTCAGCTAAATGTCCGAAAAATACAAATATTGTCGGATATAAAAATACTTGGGATAGTTTGAGTTTTCTGATATAAATATTTCGGTGGTTTCCCTATTTATTCTCCATAAATTTTTGTAATTCTCTTCTACTAATTAGATAACCATTGTAAAGAAAGAATTTATTTGCACTTTTTAAAATCGGTCAGTAAACATACGTAAATTCGATCAACATACGCCCTTTATAAAATCGGTAACACACGTTAATAGTAATTTTTGAAATGTTGATCTCGCGTGTAAAATATGTGTATGTTATAAAGAATTTACAATGAAAAACATTTTTCTAACGACTTACTCTATCGTATGAATTTTCAACATAACGAGTAAAACTTTATTGGAAATTTATGCAAACCTCCAAGTCAAAAGTAAAAAATTATTTTCATTGTGAACGCTCTGTAAAATTGTACTGGAGTTGGGTGGTTTAGGAATATACAAAATTATGTCGTTTTCGATTGACCAAGAAAACTAAACTCAGTGCAAAAAATACTAAACTCGTAACATTTTTTACTATGACGAGTTTAGTTTTTTTTTGATCAATCGAAAACGACATTACTCTCTTTACGACGCTACTTTCGTTCACTGTATCATTTTTACTTTTGAAGCCGGAAAGTTAAATCGTTTATCTTATCAAAATAACAGATTGTATAAGTGATTTAAAAAAAATAAATAAAATGAACAATTTAACGCCGCAAGAAGGCTCAACCCGTCAATACGGTTATTTTGAATGTAAAAGATGTAATAGAAAATGGGAATCCGGCTGCTCCTGGACTGGTATTGGACAAAAATGCATACTATGTAAAGCTATGGTTAATCCATATAAACAGGTTGGCAGTTTGTTAGAAATATAAGTATATTAGAACACTAGATTTACGTTATTTATATAAATTTACAGAAACCATTGGAGCAAGACTTTGATGATCCAAATAATGTACATGTACAGAGGCTTTGCGGAAAATGCATACAATTAGGGTATTGTTGCAAGCTTAAAAAATCTAATTAGGCTTTTGTGGGTTATGATTAATTTGAAGTGAATTCAGTATAATTTGTTAAATGAAATAAATCACATATGGCTGATATTTAAATTTGTTTTTTTGATTTCGCGACCGACATGAAAATCTACCATTTTGGAAAAAAATTATGAATAGCCACTAACACGAGATCGGCGTGAGGGTAATCCATCTGTATGCTTAAAAATTTTCAATAAGTCATTAACGAGTGATCCACGGGTGGGTCACATGGCCGTCAATGTGTCAGGTGTTTAAAAAAATTATATACAAAACTCCCTTACAATATAAGCGGAAGGCTTGGAAAAATATTTTTATACCGTTACTTATCTACAAGTACAAAAACAAAAAGTAAAAATGAAATTATTTCTTATTTGTATTTAGACTATGTACTTTATTTGGTATGCGCAGCGCTGACTCACCTGAATTTGGAATGGAGGAAGAAAAATGTAATGAGAGAAACCTCTGGAGAAACTGTAATTGACGCGACGATGGTACTAGATTAGATTTTATTCGATAATCGGTTCCTTTAATTACATGTATAGTAAATTGGCCGACTGTGAGATGGAGATTGGAAAACTAGCAAGAATTAACACGTCGGTAGCGATGGTCCGCTACAATGGCAATCACGTGCCCGGTGTGCAAAAAGTTATATTTAAGTACTTCAGCCTTATATGTACATACCAAGTTTTAGAACGTGTTTTTAGTGACAATGATATAACACAGTTGATCACATGGAGCAACTCTTGTGTTCCTCAGGATTAAAATGCATACAATATTTTTTTTTTAAAACTCATCCATAAAACTCCTCGATAGAAATGAGATATAGCCAGGCAAGTGGCCATTCCTGAATTCCTGGAAAAATTTAATTACAAAGCCGTACGTTTTGCTTCATTAAGAATGCTTGGGTTTGACAATAATAATTTATGTATAATCAGGCATAATTCGACATATTTAAAAGATAATTGGCTCACAGTAAAAAGAATTCACAGGTTATTTGGCATGATCCAACATTAAGCTTTACGAAAAAACCAATTCCCGTAAAATTATTCCAATTCATGGGAATAAAAATTAAGTATGTCTTTAAGACATGGTATTTCTGACTCCTATGAAGTTGCGGCTTGATCTAAAAGAAAATAAAATATTTTAAGAAAAAGAAATTGAAATGTATAATACCTAATTATCTACTAATCTTTGTACATATTGTATAATTATCTCATTTCTAATTTGGTTATGTTTATTTTGGTTTGTACAAATTTGACATTTATTTAAAATTCATTTATTTGTTCAAACTGACATCTAGTTTTAAGTTAATATGTAAATGAAATTGAGCAACGGTTTGAATCACAACTATGTTATACCATTTAATATTTTCCATTCAAATTAACCGCGACTTTACTAATACCTTTGAGTATATAGAGGAACATAAAATAAAGAATAATAAGAAGCATTAAGCGCATAGAACAACGAAATTCAATCAGCGCACTACGGCCAAAAATAAAACTAACATTAGATGTATACCGAAGGAACAAATTTTTTTATAAACGTGATGAAATTCTTTATTTGAAATGGAATATTTATTTCCTTCACTGAATTTGCTCTTTAAACAAAAAAACAAACAAAAAAATTTACTTCTCTCTTGCTTTTACGATTTTTTTTTTTTTTTTGTGTTTCCTTATTTATATTTCGAGTTTGAGGTATTTTATGTGCAATGCTTTTGTTAGTTTAGAAAAAGCACTTATGATTGTTGGTCGTGCGTCTTGTAAGCGTTGCGAACAAAAATTCACGTTTTTCAGTTTTTGCTGCTATCTGTACCTTATAATCTAAATAATTTTTCGAAAGCTTCATTATTTTCGAAACGATATGTCGAAAATTTGGTAGCTTAGTAATTATTGAAATAAAGCTCCAATATATTTTGGATTGTTTTTAATCATTTTATGCATAATTGATAATCAAATTCAATTTAATGAAAAAGTTCAGCATTATGCAATACGTAAAATAATTCAAAATACATATTTAAAAAAATCAACTCAAACTTTAAAAAAGTTTTCCTAACATTTTGATATTTGCAGATACCCTGTTTTTGTTTAATACCACAGATTAATTTTGATTTATCATTTCCATTTGCCAATTACAAGTTTTCCTAATTAATATAATAAGCGTTAGTTTCAATATTTGAGCTTGCTGATCGTAATAAAGATTATCAATATCATACAATTTTTATAAGTTTACAAAACACTTTTGGATAACTGACCGTGGGTATACAAGACAAAAACATCTAAATCACTATTTAATTAGCCAACAACAATATTCGTTTTAATTACTAATTTAAAATTTTTGAAACACCTACGTAGTAGCTTCAAGATTTCTTGCATTTGATGTCAAGATATGCTCGAGCCCGTTTCGCTATTATTGCTTGGATAGAGATTAAGAAATTATGAGAGAAAATACGAGTGATTCTGGTGCTGAGCTAGTACTTTGTATTTTTAGTTCTATCTTGACAATAACCAACCGGAATAAAAAGCGGAATGAAAATATTTTCCGGGATGAAAAAGTCAACGTTAAACGTTTTCTTAGTTTGACCTAATAGAACTCTTAAAATTTGTAAACTAATGAAAAAGGGGGTCAAGATGGGGTGTTTAGGGTACAGAGTACGCATTATTTTTTTCGTAATATATGACCCAAAATCTACATATAGTCGGTTTGCGAGAATAGTGACACATCTCAAAATATCATATTTTTGAGGAAATCGATTTGAATTTTTATTTTTTAGTATAAAATAGTTGAATTCATCAAATTCAATGTCACATCTATTGAGTCCGAGTTCGCGACAATATTCTGCGGAAAAATTTTCAGCAGGATTGCATGCGATTTAAAAATATTTTATTCGGAAGGGGAAATTTGTTTACGAAATAGACTACATTGATTGGTTGCCTACTGAAAATTTTTCAGCAGAATATTGTCGCGCACTCGCACTGAAAACTATGGGCAGTTTAGGAGTGACACTATGCCAGATTAAAGATTGTTACATTTAAAGGATTTTTTTTCCTATTATCTCAAAATTGGCCATTTTTGAGATGTGTCACTATTCTCGCAAACCGACGATATATATAATGCAAAAAATATTTCTGTTAAAATCGATTTCTATATAAACTAAAGTAAAGGTTACCGGAGTAAAGCTTTATTCAAAAGTGTATGTGCTTGAAATGTTGCAAAAACAGTTACCCGTGGCATGATTTATGCTTTATAAATAGTAGATTGTTCTACAAGTAAAGAAAAGTGAGTGTTCCAGCTAGTGTAAGATTTCTCAAGCATGCAGCAAATCACATTTATTATACGCTTTGAATATGCCGTTTTCCTTATAAAGTACACTCGCTGGAAAACTCTCACTTTTCGATACTTCTAGAAAATCTACTATGTATTATTTGTATAAATTTTATTATTATTATTATTATTTATTAAATTGATTCTGTTTCAAAAACACCGACAGTTGCGAATTTACAATATGTTAAAATTAACCAAGCAATTAATTAAATTAGTAATAAAATAAAAATAACGCTAAGAAGAACATACGAAAGATATAATTTTGATAACATAAACAACAAACTATACAACTTAGTAGCAAAGAAATAAATGTCAATCAGTTCTTAAATAATTAAAATACTATCAAAAAACGAAAATAAAATTAAAATTTTACGTAACAATACGAATCAGAAATGTGGTCAGGTATTTCAAGTAGCCAATTTTTAATTTCTGTAGTAACGAGAATATACGGATGTTTTTGTAGACCACGAAAATTATAACAAGCATCCCTTCTAAAACTATGCTGATCACTCTGCGTAAAAAATTCAAAATTTTATAAGCATACAAATTTTGTAACCGTAAAATATTGTTAGATAAATTTCGCAAAACCGAACCTGAACAAACAGTCCAACATGAAAAACTGGATTGGTGTGGGCCAGGTGAATCACCGTGAATTTTAAAATAAAAGATCTCACAATTTTCTTTTAAGTCGTTATAAATTGTTAATTATTTATTATACATTTATTTAAGTATGTATTTATTTAGATTTGGTTAAATAATTATTTGTTAAGTTTTATTTGTTAACCATAACCAAACATGATACGCCTTTTTCAGAGACAAGGCCTATCACGAAGGAGGTAGAAAATCTTTGAAGCAGATGACAAACACTGTTTTAAATTGAAACATGGGCTTTTCAATTAAGATCAGTGTCCAAATAAGCTGTATTTTTAATTCGCTCCCGAAAGCTGCTATCGAGAGCCGTCATTTTTCTATAGCTAATTTTAAATTTGACGCGCTATTTATTGGTAAACTAAATTTATTTAACATCAAACTATTATTTTTAATTCAATTGTTTAGCGAAAACTTGACATAAAAAATCTCCAATTATACGAAGCGCTATCGGGAGCCACTTTTTATATGATGGCTGATGGCTCTCGACAGCAGCTATCAGGAGCGAATAAAAATACGCAGCTATCGATACCAAGATATTTAATCGGATTAACTAGCTCAATATTAAAACAAACAGAGTATCAACTAATAAAAGCACATTTAGAAGCAATGTGATAAGTTACTTCATGAGAGTCAGGGTCCTCAGAATCGATGAAACTACAGTTCAAATTATTAAAAGATAACTGATCAGCGTTGCAGTTGTCTTTAAAATTATTATGAGCAAGAATGTGTGAGTAACTACAGTGCGCCAAAAACAAAGAAAAAGCGCACTACAATTTTTTTTAGAAAAAATACCCAGATTTGAACGCATGTATCGGTGAAATAACACCTTTCAAAAAAAATATTTTGTTTCTAATTGAAGAAAATTTTGTCTTCTTTTCGATACAGGAAGCCGTTTTATTTTATTTTGTTTTTTATGATATTTTTGAGAAATGCATTTTAGGAAAATCGATGTTAAAGTTCTGAAATTATTGTATTTTGCAGCAAAAATGAAATCTATTCTTCTTTTCTTATGTGTTTCTCATTCTAGTTTTAATTATTTTTGTTAATTTTAATGATAAAGTTTATTATTAACTATCGATTGGCATCAATAACTCATTGGCCGAAAATTTAGTACTGTAAAATATGCTTAGCACGCGGCAGAACAATGAAACATGAAGGTAGGCATGATGTAATGCCGTGGGACTGTATGTTGGTCGGAAGTATTTACCGATTTCTCAAGGAAAACTTGATTTCAAGCATTTTATCACTTGAAATATTGAAAGATTGGAATTTAAGATTGTTTTCAAATTTATCAGGACACCGATCCGAAACATTCATCTTCGTACAAGAATATCGTACAAGAATGGCTTCTATATAATTACAGAGAGAATGCGGAATTCGAAATCACCCAATTTCCAATAAAAATGAGCTCAAAAGCGGTGGTGGTAGAGTGGCAGAAAATTAGCCAACACTAAAAGCCTATCAAATAATGAACTATGAGAATAATCTATTATTTTAAAGTTACATTAAACTTACGTAAGAACATAATTTTTATTGGGATGTACCATTTGGCTTTGTAAAGCAATTTTCATTTTCTGTTTTTCTTAATGAATTAGTTTAAATTATCTTTTTGTATAATAAACCGCCAGAAATCTCATCAAATCAAATAATTGTCCGTACCGTACACACAAAGAAGTTGAGGGAATTGAAGGAAAAACAAATTAGGTCTAGTATTTAGTGGTGTAACCTATTCATGCAATGACACTTTGTAACCTTCTTTTGATTGAGAAAGCCAACTTCCGAGTTATTTCGGACTATTTTTAGATTTTGGCCCATTCCTCCACAATGACCCGTTTTAATTATTCCTTACTGCTAATTTGGTGTTCACGGATCTTTCACTCCAAATAATGACATACATTTTCAATGGTGTTGAAATCTGGTGGCTGGGGAGGATGAGGGAGTGTTGACTTTACATTGAATAATAACCATTCCTTGATCAGCTTTGAGGAATGCTTCGGGTCATTGTCAAGTGCGGAGCGAAAATCTTGCCAAAGTCCCATCTTCTCAGCATTGGTTAACAAATTATCCTTCAAAATATCCAAATAATCAAACCAGTTAATTGTGGTTTCAATGAAGGTGAAGTGGCTTACACCGCTTCAGCTAAAAGCTCCCCATAACATTAAACTTCCGTTACCATATTTTACTCAAGTTCAGTGTTAAGTTTCCGCCACACCATAACTCGCCCGTCTGAACCAACCTTGTTTATGCAAAATATTGAGTATTGTCTGAGGTTCTATCGCCATTTTTTCGCGTTGGGAAACTTTGGTAGCGATCGTTGGAGCACAAACTTTCGATTCGGTTTTATTTCCCTCTTTTTTAGATGTATTTGACGCTCGTTCAGATTTCGGTTGCGACGGCCTCCAGCAACAATCTTTAGGGATTTGGTTTTTGCAAGTTCTGAATAATTATTTTAGAAATTTCTGATAAACTTTTACCTTTACTCTCCAATTTAATGATGAACTTTTTAATTTATTTACTAATTTTGGTACGAGAATCACACATTTTTAATTAGTTGGACAATATTTCATTTACCATGTGAAAAATACGCGTAATAAACTTTTACGCAAAAAACAACTTCGTAATTTACCGTTGTTTGAAAATAGGAGTGCAACAAATAATAAATTGTTAACATGCTAGTGTTAATTTTGACAAAAATGCAAGTGTACGGACAATAATTTGACATAGTTGCAGGCTGCTCAAATAGTATATCTCATCAAACGTAAAAGTAAATTAATTTATATCATGATTATTATTATTTTAAGGTTTTTAAATGTCATTTGAGTTTTAAAAAAGTAAAAACGGATTTTTTTGTGTGATTTCTAATTGTTTTTTTTATCAATGATTCTTTAGCCGAGTGGTGGATGGGCAATTTTTGAGACAGTTGTACATATTTAAATTGTTTAATTTAGTACATATTTAGTTTTATAATATTTGTTATTTCTCAAATTACTCTAAAATTAATATTCATAATTTGAAATGTTAAAATCAACAAATTGTTAATTGTTTGAAAGTTATATGTGGTTAAATGACCGACAGCAATAATTGAATTAAGAATTTTAAACAAATAAAATAAATAAATTAGCCAAAAAATCGTAAGTTTTTATGTTTAACCTGGCAAGTTCGTTGTTTCCGTCAGAAGTTGAACATTTCAAACTTGGTCTCATTAAATAAAAATGCGATGTTGAAAAAGTTGTTGATGTGTAAAATAATTAAAAAGGGGTGGAAATGGAGTATGTTTTCCCATCTCGCACCAAACTGACTGTAAATTTTACAATACTTTTTTCGTAATCTATGGCCCAACATCTAAAGGGATAAAAACAAACCAATCATAAACGATTTCCCATTTTGTAACTTTTCTACAGATTAACTCAGCCGTACTTTTCTCTAAAATAAAAATTAAAAAAAAAATTGTATTCAAATAAAAAGATTATTTTATTTTATTTATTTAAAATAAAAAAAAAATATTGATTCATTCTTTACAAACGGTAGGGTTACGGTAGAATACAAATTTAGCCTGCGCAAACCATTTTGATGCAAGGAAAATAAACAAAATTTCGTAAAAGCAGACAAATTTAGATAAAAACATGAATGAAATATTTTCTACGTTTTCATTCATAAATAACTATGTAGTTCGATACAGAAAAAACCTTTCGATTTAATTGTATTAGATTAGCTATATGAATATAAAAAATCATAATACATAAACAAAACTATATCTACGCTACATCTTGATACCAAATGGGGATGTGGCTATTTACATAAAAACCAAAAATACAAAAAAACGAAACAAAGTGAAAACGAATGAAATGAGAAATTGAGAATATGCTTTACAGTGAAGGGAATATATATTCCATTTTCAATACAAAATTTCATATCGTATTTAAATGAATTTGTTTCCCTTACTAGACATCTAATGTTAGTACCAGAAAATAATATTCAAAGAGTGTCGCTAGCTTCGCGCTGGCTTATAATTCTATTTTGGTTTGATTGTTCTTATACTTTGGTATTTTGTGAGAGGAATCACCCCAATTGTAATACTACCTCAATAGATAGCGTTACTTGTATGATTTACAAATTTTTTCTAATTTTTTGTGCATAATATATTTAGGTTGCAATGTATCGAAGTATACAGTAAGATTTGTGGTTGAAAATGAATGTAATTTAAATTTTTCCTCTTTCCGCTCGTATCGTAGATGTACATATAATACAAATACAACAAAAACAACAATAAAACGATTTAAAAACTAAAATGTAGAATATTTTTTTTTCCTATTTTCTTCGTTTTGAATGTTTTGATCGTACAGAACAGTGTGAATGCCTGAGTGATATTTGTTTTGAGTTGATGTTGTACAAAATGATTGTGTGGGTCATGTGGTTTTTGATTTTTAAATCTGTTGAAATTTAATTTTGAATCTATGAACTTAAATACATTTTAAGATTTCTGGAATAAAAAATCAAATGAACGTTCTTGTAGGGATATTTTTACCTCTGCGGTTCTAGTTATAAGTAAAAGTATTTTTGTTTATTAACACGAATACGAAGGATGTTTAAATATTTGTATAAATGGAAGTTTTCTATCGTTTTTCAATTTTCCTAAGTAGTGATAAAAAACGGAATGTGTGGATTAAAGATTCAGACAACAAATTATTGAAAATAACCACAGAAAAGTTGAACACTCCCATAAAATTTTGCGAAAATCATTTCTACGACAACGATATTCGTATTTTAGGATCAAAAAAAATTATAAATAAAAATGTGTATCCCGTTTCGTTCGATAAAGAATATGAAGGTCTATCAATTGTTCCAAATATGTATACAAATTAGAAAGACATTCAAAAGAAAAGCTACTCATATCATCGAAGAAAAATTGATTTTGCCAGAAGTTCAATGTTTTTCTGTTATAGATAATATATCCCTCACTATTTCGCCATTCCTTGAAAACTATCATTTATCACTGGAAGGAAATCGATCACCTGCCGGTCCAAATTTAAGAGGAAATATTCAAACCGTATAACTAATATTTGTTTATCTAATTTTCATGATAATGATGAAAGAACTGAAGATCAATTTCCTGTCATGCCTTATATTAGAAGAAAAAAATCCAATATAATAAATTCAACGAAAGTTCCTTGATTTATATTTAATTCACCAAAACAGAAGAAATTAGATTTCTTATGCTCAGATAATTTAGTTAAAGAAACAATTAATGAAATGTTTAGTGAAAAAAGTGATTCGGTAAGAAAATTTATTTTGTCTCAGTTGCATCATAAAGCTAATGCTCATTGGCAAAATGTCGAACGAGATTTATATTTAAATGTTTACTATAAATCTCCATCCCATTATAGTTATATGTTAGAATTAGAAGTTTCATTGCCTGCGGTGTCAACCATTCAAAAATGGCACTCAAATGAAAAGTGTCGCAAATATGTTACAGGCCAAGAGAGAGTGCACTTCTTTCAAAAATGGATAAATAATGTGTGTTGTTATTAGACGAAATGGCAATCAAACCGGAATTAGAATTTAATACTTCTGAAGATATAATATATGAATTTTTAGACCATGGTCATTTAGGTCGAAAAAATATCATTGCAACTCATGGTTTGATTATTATTTTACGTGGTTTGAACAGTAATTGGAAACAAACTTTGGGAATTTATATCGGTAATGTCAAAGGTGATGAGTTGGATCAAATTTTCACTTACTGTATTTCTGAAGCAACACGAATAGGATTTGATATATGTGTTGTGAATTGTAACCAAGGCAGTAACAAAATAAGTGCCTATAAACTGTTAGGAGCTTCGGAGCCAAAGCCTTATTTTTTCTTAAATGAAAAAAAATCTTTTTTATGATCCGCCACATCTGATTAAAAGTTTAAGAAATAGGTTAATTAATGCTGATATAGTTACACAGTTTGGTAGAGTTTCTTGGAAAATTTTAGAGAAAATTTTTGATTTTAATGAAGGTACAATTAAAATATTTTATAAATTAACGAGGAAGCATATACGACCAAATGCATTTGAGAAGTTATCCGTAAAATTAACCACTCAAGTGTTCAGCAACGGAGTTTATATGGGAATTTTTGCGGCAATCGCAAATGTCTTTTTCACATAAGCTGAAAAAACAGCCAAATTTTCAAAAAATTCAGATAAAAGTGCAATTTCCAAAGAATTAATAGGCATTATCGAAAATTTAACAAATAGCGCTTTGGAGATCCGATGGAAAAATGGCAATATCTTATTGTTTTACGGGTCTCCAACAAATCACTTTTTTTTTTCGCTGGCGCTACATCCCATAGAGCGATTTGGCCGCTTCCTTTTGAAGTTTTGTAATCATTTTTGTTAACGGATAATGAGTGATTAATTCATTGATCCTACCCTTAACCAGCCGTGATTTTTTCATCATCCGCCGGGAATCGAACCCGGGACCTCCGGAGCGTAAAGCAAGTATGCTAACCACTGTGCCACCGGGGTGGCAAACAAACATTGGGTTTGAAGAGTTGTAGTTTATAGAACACTTAGCCAAACAGAATATGATTTACTGTGAGAAAATAAAATGTGAACTTCATTATATTGGATTGCCAATTGAACTGATAACCCTGTTATGTCCAAATTAGTGTGTTTTGGCATTAATTAGAAAATATGGATAAAAAATGTGATAGTTATTACATTAGCAGAGAATATCAAATAGGGTGCTTACTTCTTCCCGTAGTATTCTTTCGGAAGATATAAAATTGTATACGGTTGTATAAATCACAACACTTCAAGGTCAATGTTAAATTTCAGTTTATTGAATGAGGTAGTTTTCCCAGTTGTTCAAAAATCAGTCGTCCTTAATTTGCTATTTAGCGCAATAACGCTCCAATACAAAAGAAGTAACATTGCCTCAAAATTATATAAAAATATTGAACATAATTAGTTGCCTAGGCAAAGGCAGAGTTTTATTTGCCCTTGTTGGGGTTTAAATGAACCCGGAAGATATTCGCAATCTAGCAAGACTAAAAATGTATTATGGGGTGTTTATAAAACCGTGTGGGATAAGATTCCCTGCGATTTTACATAATTTTAGGACCACTTCCGAGACGTGATGGAGGCGTAATAAAAATGTTCCAATGGTTCACAAATTATAAATGACTTAATTATTATTTAATTAGCTAAAAATAATTTTAAATTTAACTGATTTACTAATTATTTTTAAATTTTTCTGCATATCACAAATACTTATGCATCAAAAATATGAATCACAAATGCTTTTCAATCAAGTTTAATTGAATTTATTTGCATTAAATTATGAATTTATTTATGAAATTTATATCAAATAAAACGTTATTTATAATTAAATTAAATAAGACAAAAAGAAATTCCAAAAAAATAATTTTCATTGGTTTTATATTACAACAAACATAAACGTTACCTAAAATTTTCTCATCACAATGACTAATGCATCAGATAGTAGTTTTTGTCAATTAAATAATGTTAAATCATAATGTTTATTCTTTTGTAATGTTAAATAAATTTATATTAAATAAAATAAAATTATAAGATTGTTTCATTTTTTTTAATATTTTGAAGTTTTCTAATGTTTTTTTTTTAATAAAGAAAAGCACTTTTTTTAAAAACGGCTAAGGGGATTATGTTAATTTTGATCTTAAATGATTCTTGAAAGGTCCCCAAACAATACCCAATTTGAAATTTTCGAGTATGTATGTTAAAGTCGAATTTAAAGTTCATTCAGGAACACCGTGTAATGCTATTAATTTATTGGAACAAACCTCATCTACACCACTTTCAGAAACTGATGCAAACGAACACATTGATGAAGAGCTTGATTTAGAAACTGTGGAAGCTGCAATGCTCGATGATGAAGAAAATGACATTAAAGAATCCTTCAAATCAGTAATGAAAATACAATAATAAAATGTATTTCATTAAAAAATTGTGCAAATGCATACGTAGCTGGTTTTTTGGCACACAAATTTATTCTTAAAAATAGAGACGCAAAATTTCAAGAAAAAAACAGCAAAACTAATAAAACGTGCTTACCATTCAAATTATACGGAACAACAACTACCTTGCAGAAGTTTGACTACACCATCAATGTTTGTAAAAGATTTAAAGGAAATTGTCTCAATATTTGATAAACTTTTCAAAAATTTTAAAAAGAAACTGATTGTATTGACAAAAATGGCTTCCGTAATATTTTAAAAGCAAAATTTCTTCTCCCATTGTGAATCTCACAAAGATGAAATAATGAAATAAATCAATAAATAATCATGTGAATTAATCAAGTTTTAAATAAATTTATTTGAAATATTTTGAAAAACAATAATTTTTTTTAAAATTACCTATAATATACACAAAACATTTCTTTAATAGGTGCTAGAGTTTACTTATTAGCTGTCTTCTAAAATGTCATTCTAGCCATTTAAATTTGCGCCGTCAGCACGAATTAAATCTAAATCCAGCAACAACTCTGTGGTTTATTTATTCTCATTACAACAAAATTTACGTAACAAGTGATTTTGATTAATCTTCAACTCGAGCTGGGATTCAAGTATACCCTGTATTTTCTTTGTTACTAAACCAACTTTAGTCTGATATGTTAAGCACTGATTGTATTCATTATTATTTCTATATTTCACAGAAAATAAATTTCACTTGTTGTCATCTATAAGCAATTATTAAGGCTCTACGCACAAATCCCAAGATTAAAATATACCACAATAAACTGCAGACACTTTGTTTTATTCGTCTCATGACTAATGAAACATTTTATTGTAACGGAAAACCAAAAAGTTTATTTAAAAAATGAGGAACGACAATAATATTGCTTATGTTTGGATGAGTATGTATAGGTATAAAACAAATTACACTAAAAAACAAGGTATACAATATACATACTTATGTATAATGTATTGTGAAAATGAAAATAAAAAAAAATTTAAAAAACAAACGAAAAAATGGATTTGTGTACCATTCAAGGTTATTTCTTCGTTTCATTATTATTATTCATTCTACTTGTATTATTTATAAAAACATGCCGATTGTCGCGCTCTCATCTTGCAGCGAGGTAGTATTACAACTTTTTTTTCGGTTTGGTGATTGCTCTATATATATATACTCAAAGCTAATACTAAATAAAATTCATTTACTAAAATTGAGACAACATAGATTTAACCAAAAAATCAAAAATATTTAAATAAGTTTAAAAATGTATACCAGAAAGTAGAATAGAATCGTAGCAACCACCGGTAGCTTTGACGGTTAAGGCGGAACACGTTCTGATGAGGTTATTTCATGTATGGTATAAGGGTTCGAATTCCAGCCGGAGTCAATAAAAAAATAGGTAAGTGAAAAATAATAATATAATTAATAATAATTCCAATGTCAAAATATAATTAAAAAATAATTAAAAGTATTAGATGAAAAATAAAAATAATAATATCGTAGTAAAGATTAAAAAAAAATAATGAAATTGAGAAAGAATGGAAATAGATCTTGTGTTATTTTTATGAGTATTTTCCAAAATCATAAATCGGTTTTATATTAGTCATTAAGTGAAGCATTATGACCTAATCATTTAAACACCAAAGAAGAGTTATTGTGTGATCGGTCATTAGTCATTTAATGATCCATTTTTAGTCGTATTATTGAATCCATTTGATCATACAGTTGTTTCTAGGATTTACATTTATGACCTGGTCATAAAAGAAAATCATACAAAATTATATATGAATGAATTAAAGGCGTAAAAATCGGTCATTTTCGATCATACAAACATCAAAAATTGGCAAATGATGATGTTTTTATGATTTTTATTTATGACTATGTCATAAAATGAAACCATAGAAGAGGATATATACTCGATTTAAAGGCTCATTATACGATTTCTGGTTTGCTGGGAAGCCTTGGGCTGGGTGTCCAAACGACTCCCTCCCTTTGGTATAAAGACCACATTTACTTTCCTCCATAGTTTTGGAATATAGTTAAAAACATAACTTGCCCGATCAGGACCAAGCTGGGGAGTATTTCCTCATTACCTTTTTGAAGTAAAGCTGAAAAGATACCATCCCCTCCAGTAGATTTGAAAGGTTTGAAAGAGCCAATAGCCCATCTCACCGTGCTGGGTGTGAAAATTTTTCCAGATAGGCTCCAGATCCTTCTGTGGGGTGAATAGGCCACCTCACTTGGAGGGTCATGCGGGTCCTCTTGGACTCCTACTACTACTGAATCCGGAAAGTGGGTACCTCTAATAGTAGCTCAAATGTTTCCTTCCGGTTTTCAGTGAAACTACGGTTTTGCTTCTGAAGAAGTCCTAAACCTATTGAGTGATCCCTCGAAAGGACTTTCTGGAGACGAGCTACAGAGGGCAAATAATTGATTCCCTCACAGAAGTTTCTCCAAGTAGCCTTCTTGGACCTTCTTAATTCGAGATTATATTCCGCTAAGGCCATCCTGTACTCGCCCCATTCCCCGGTGCATTTAGTCTTATTGAATAACCTTCTCGATTTTTGCCTCAGCTTTCCCAGCGTCCCGTTCCACCAAGGGACCATCTCGCTGCGCTCAACCCTCTCGCTTAGTCCTTTGAGAGGCTTCAGAAAATAATTTAGGGTTTATAAGAATTTACAACTCTATAGAAGCGGAAGTATATGATCAGGTTTATTAGTTTAGATATAGGTTTTACAGGTCGAATTCACTATTTTACAAATGATATTCAATTTTTTGTAGTTCACGCACAATTTCCTCCAAATCATCGTCAATATTTTCCAAAGTATCTTCAATTAAATGTAGAATAAATTCAAATATTTTAAAAACTAATTCAATTTTTAATATTTTAAGTTTGTTGATTTTTACAATTCAAAATCTATATCAAATTCATTTCTCGTTATTGTATTCGTAATTAGATAATTTCTGCATTTCGAATGCAACCGTTATTATATTTTATCATTAAACAGTTTTACGGTTTTAAATAGAATTTTACATCTGATCATCCTTTAGGTAAGTGTTATATCGATTTCTTAATGGGTGTTAAATAGTGTTTCATTTTTTTAATATACATATATCCTCCTAGTGTTTTTAAAAATGGAAAATTCATCGGACAATGAAAATCACAGCAGTGATTTGTAAATTTTAGAGCCACACGGGGCTTCTGGAGCTGATCAATCGAGACAAAGGCAGCTCCAATCCAATATTACAAAAGGACCAGCTTAGAGTCCAAAAAATTATTAATAAAATTTTACAATGAGGGAAAATCAATTGTTGAATCAGCAGAACTCTCAAATATAAATAAAAATACTGCTATTTCAATTAGCCAAAAATATTTGAAAGATGGTGAGGAAATAATATGGTGGCAAAAGATTCTATAAAATTACAGAGGATATTTTAAATAAACTAGAGCAAATTGTAGAGGAAAATCCAGCAATAACTCTAAAAAATATCAAAGAAAAATTGCGAGAATCGGTTGATATAGTGCTAAGCATTTATGCAATTCAAAACGGCCTAAAAAAGCTCAGGATATATATCTGTTGTATTATTAAGCTAGGGCTGTATTCGAAATGCAGAAATTATCTAATTACGAGTATAATAATGAGAATTTAGTTTGACTTGCAAAAAATAGATTTTGAATTGTAAAAATCAACAAACTTAAAATATTAAAAATTGATTAGTTTTTAAAATATTTGAATTTATTCTACATTTAATTAAAGATACTTTGGAAACTACAAAAAATTGAATTTCATTTTCAAAATGGTGAATTCGGCCTGCAAAACCTATATGCGATCAATTGTTCATACGACCAATTGTATTCACGATCAATTGTATACACGATCAATTGTTTTGACGATCTCTTGTGTCTACGATCAATTGTTCACGTTTAATTTTAACTCGATCAATTGTTTACGATCAACTGACCGGAACCGTAAAAATTATCAAATGGCTGGACCTTGGGGTCGGCCATATAAATAACAAGCAGTATTTGCATCAAATGTTGTACGATTTTCCACCAACGAAATTTGTTCAACAAAAATCAAAAGTCCCCAAGTCAAATGATTTTTCTCGAATGTACATAGTATGCACTTCATGAAAAAATTATGAAGGGGCCGGACTCGGAGGTCAGCCATATAAATAAAAAGTAATTTTTGATTCCGCATACGAAATTTGTTTAACAAAAATCAAAAGTCCCAAAGGCAAACAGTGTACGATAAATCGTAGATTTGATGCAAAAATTGCTTGTTATTTATATGGCCAACCCCAGGGTCCGGCCTTTTCATAATTTGTTCATCAAGTGTATCTTCCATCGTGTGTTCGACTAAACTAAAATCGCCTAAATGTATACTATTTATTCTACTCGCACTACTACATTATTTGCTACTTGCTAAGAACTTCACTTCGATTTTTTTTATTATTTTATATTGACTAGTCGTGAGTTCGTGACGCAAAATCGACCACACCGTCTTTTGATACATCCAGACAATATTGTCAATCCATTTAGTCCCTTCTCGCCGATTTTGTTTCGTAGGTAATTCTTAAGGCGCCTGAGCGCCCTAGAACCCTCCAATTGGAGGATTTCAATAAGATTATCCAGGTTATGAGTCTGACAAACATGTTGCGCTAATTTTTTTATTATAGGTAAGAGCGTTGAAGATCTACCTGACCGTCATTTAACCTTCTCTCTGTGTATCGGGGTCAAATTGACCCCAGTCGATTTTAAAATGAAAAAGCTGTGTTTCTTATTATTTGAATAGCTCATGCCCTAAAAGAAAGCCTCAACCAATATCTTATACACTCAATACAATGCAAAGCGGGCCCAAATTACTTGTAAATTTGGTAATTACGATTCTGTGTACTCATTTCTGTGTACTGGGGTCAAAATGTAAATATTTTTGATATAAATCAAAAAATGACTTAATTTTTATATTTATAAATGTATTGTATGTCTGTGATGTTTTTTGCATTTTTTTGTTATTTAGTAATGTGTGAGACTGTCAGATGAAGAGGAAATAGCGAACGATAATATTGATGTGGATTTTTCCAATTGCGACGAGAGGTACACATGCTGAGCCGATAAACGTTTGTGATTACGATGATGATGAGCATATTAAGCCGATAAATTTTAATGATGATGACAATTTTGAACTTTGCGCTGAAGATCGAGAAAATGAACAAGGAAATGTTGAAACTGCCACTTTTTAAGGATGAAGAAGCGAATACCCTGGTATATAGTATTATGCCCAAAATGGAAAATGTATCCGAAAGTGGAGCCTAAATATTGAAATTGTGACCAGGCCATGCGACTTTCTACTACTGCGGGAGATGGAAGGCTTCACAGTGCAAACAGCAAAAATCTAACAAATCGATCCCAGAAATATTGGAGAATATTATCGTGGCTCAGACCAATAGTAAAGCGCGGCAGTTTTATAAAATGAATAATAAAATAACAGAAAAATACCGTGCTTTGTACGATACTAATTCGGTGGAAATGTCTGCTTTGATCTGTATTTAATTTTCGCTGCCGCTCTTAAGAACTGGTACAACCGTTCATTTTATCGAGCTATGATATCCGACAGAAACCGCTAAAACTGCTAGATTTGCAGCATTCCGAATTGTATGGAAAATGTTCTTGGCAAACATTCGAGAACCTTATAAACCTTCAGCAAATTTAACCATTAATGAACAATTGGTTCTAACACGAGGGTGATGTTCATCCCAGGGAAGTATGGAATTAAATATTCCGGCTACGCGACGCAAAGATCTTTTACCCATTGAACGCAGAAGTGTATATTGATGGGCAACCAAGGAGGCCTCATTTGGTTGATTACGCCTTGAATTTAGTCTATCGGATATCCGCACCTTACGTCAACAAAGGAAGAACAATTACTATGAACAACTTTTTCACTATTTTTACTTTAGCCGAGCAACTTTTGCAGAAAAAAACCCACACTAATTGGAACAATCCTACAAATCAAACCCGATTTGCCTAAAGAGCTTAGTACAAGTAAGGAATTAAAAAGAAAAACGGGAACTAAAATCTTAAAAATTTAGTTTTGATAACAACCTAACACTTGAAAGTTGTATCCTAAAGAAAATCGTTTCTAAAAGAATTGGTTATGCAACTGATGCAAGCCAGCTCTCCAACCCTCGAAAGTTAAAAAAAAATGTAAGAATATCAATCGACCTAATAGTTACTATAACCTATTAGGTTGATTGTTATCCTTATAGTAGAATAAGTGGCGGCTGGCGGCTAAGACCGTTAGAAAACGACCAAGATGTTACTTGCGCCTCACAACAAGATGTCATTTTTGTAATGAGCCATCTTGTCCAAACCACACCAAAACCCTATGCATATAGAATGCATCAAAGAATAGGAAATGGTTTCGGATGAAGATTAAGTGGTTTCAGATGACGTATCTGGTTAAAACATAAATTTGACTAATTAAAGTGATTTTTTGTGAATGTAATTACTTTTTCAATAAAAATATGAATTTGTATTTACTTTCCCTATGAAATATATGACGTTATGCATGTTAGGTTGTCAAATTTCCAGCTTCGTACAGTTCAATCTTTGAGAGTGAAACGACTTTTTTGGACACGATAGTTAACTCGAAAAGTGATTCTTTTAAATGAACTCATTTTATTATATACATAAAAATAAAAAATTGAAAAAGCATTCTAAATTATAAAAAAAAAAAAAAAATTTTAAACAGTCTCCGTATTTTATTATCATCTGGTACATTATATCAGAACCATCTTGATATGAATAGAGCAGGCATGTGAAAAATGAACTTAAAATAAGGGATATAGAAACACTAAAAATTCATTTATTTTCATAATGTTTATATGAAAAAACGCGATTTCGATTGACGATAAAATATGAATTAAAAGTTAAACCCAGTTAAATAATTTTTTAAGAAATCGCTAACAAACAACTCAATGTCTTACTCATTTAAAACACAGATTCTCAAATTTCCATATTTTCCAGCAATAATCAAAAGAAAATAAGGGAAATTAAATTAAAAAACATTCTACAACAACAACAATGTGTATTAAAAAGAGAAAATTCAGGTTAATGACGACATCATATCTCCACATCTAAAACTAATGGTAAGAAAAAAGACAACAGGCCTCCGCTCAACAATTAAACTAAAATAAATCAGAAAGAGCAAACAGAAAAAAATAAATCAATAAAATGAGTGCAAAGAAAACAAAAAATCAAAACAATCTAGCATGCTTTGCAAATTCAAAATAACTATAGAAACATATTCGAATTCAAATTAGAATGGAGGCAATGAAAGAGACGATTATTGTATTTTTTATAAACGAATTATGTTGATGACGTAGTATATTACAAAAACAACAATATTTAAAATTTCAAAAGTACCTTACTTTTCATGACGATTTTCACTTAGAAATAAACATTTTCAAGACTCGATTTTTCAATCAAATAATATTACATGTTTCATGAACATTTTCATATAAAAACAAAACAAAAGCTCACATTTCTAATAAACTAAAACTGTAAACGAAAATAACCGTTTCCCCATATAGTTTCATAGTAAAGGAAAAATTGTTTGTACCTTATTTTAAGCTTAGTAAAAAATACAGTCGATACTGGAGGCTCTTATCAGAACCATCTTGATATGAATAGAGCCGGCATGTGAAAAATGAACTTAAAATAAGGGATATAGAAACACTAAAAATTCATTTATTTTCATAGTGTTTATATGAAAAAACGCGATTTCGATTGACGATAAAATATGAATTAAAAGTTAAACCCAGTTAAATAATTTTTTAAGAAATCGCTAACAAACAACTCATTGTCTTACTCATTTAAAACACAGATTCTCAAATTTCTCTATTTTCCAGCAATAATCTAAAGAAAATAAGGGAAATTAAATTAAAAAATATTCTACAACAACAACAATATGTATTAAAAAGAGAAAATTCAGTTTAATGACGACATTATTATCTCCACATCTAAAACCAATGGTACGAAAAAAGACAACACGTCTCCGCTCAACAATCAAAATTTAAAAAAAATCAAAAAGAGCCAAACAGAATAAATTAAATCAATACAATGAGTGCGAAAAAAACAAAACATCAAAACAATCTAGCATGCTTTGCAAATTCAAAATAACTATAGATACATATTCGAATTCAAATTGGAATGGAGGCAATGAAAGAGATGATTATTGTTTTGTTTATAAATTTCTAGTTATATTGGTGACGTATAGTATTACAAAAACAACAATATTTTAAATTTTAAAAATACCTTATTTTTCATGACGATTTTCACTTAGAAATAAACATTTTCAAGACTCGATTTTTCAATCAAATAATATTACATGTTTCATGAACATTTTCATATAAAAACAAAACAAAAGCTCACATTTCTAATAAACTAAATCTGTCAATGAAAATAAGCGTTTTCCCATATAGTTTCATAGTAAAGAAAAAATTGTTTGTACCTTATTTTAAGCTTAGTAAAAAATACAGTCGATACTGGAGGCTCTTATTTATACAGTAGGCTCTGCTCTTATTTATACAGTAGGCTCTGATTATATTCAAAAGATTCAACAAATTAAAATAAATTTTTTAAATTTCGTAAAGCTTACTAGTACATCGTGCATAGATTCTAAATAGTTTTATAATGCTTATTTCTGAGTCTACTTATTCATGAAATGATTTCACTTTTATGACTTTCCTTCCAGTTTTTGTGACAAACGCAATTCAAAGAAAGTTCAACTATTGCTCTTGCATTGATTTTTATTATCGAAAATCAAAAGGAAATCGTAAAACCTTGGTAAAGTTATTTCCTTGATGAGGAATAAAGTTAATCAGTTGCGAAATACTTATAAAACAAACGTATTTTCTATTTAAATTTTAAATCAAAATCTAATCGGATAAAATTACATTTATTGTATTTGTTGTGTATAGCTTTTCCTGTATGACGGGTAAGTACGAAACTAAGAAGATCAGAAAATTATATTGTTAATTTTTATCTTACATGTATCTATGAACAAGGTATAACATCTTTCTTCGTATCTTAATATTTACGTCTGCTATCTCTTCGTAATATAAACTTCAAACTTTATTTCCTTCATCCGTATATAACCTTCCCATACATATAGTTTATTTATCTGTTTGAACTTTTTTTTTTTTTTATATGCTGTACTAGCACACATCCATACATACATACAAATATATTTATCCTGTGTGCTGGTAGTTTTTTTTTTTTTTTGCCGAAATGAAGAAAAAACTAACTATCTCTCCTGTCACAATATATTCTCAATTTTCCTGAGCTTTTTTAATATTATTTCGGAAAAAGGACACATCTGTTTGTTTTAAGTTTTTTTTTTCGCAAGAGCCAACATACAGTAGTAAAAAATACTAATAAAATTGTCCTTCTCTCGTTTTTTTTTTATTACATCTCGAGTTTATTTAATTCTCGTTGTGTATTGTCCTTATTGCTTAGAAAGCAGCCAACACAAACATCGAGTCGAATATATTATAGTAAGGCCAATTGCAGTTATATTTATAGATAATATAGTGGTACCAAGTACAACGTGGGGTGAACTGTCTGGAAAACTGAGTGTTTTGAAATTTTAATATATGTTTTAGGAATATAATTGGGAAAGTTAACAATGTTTATTCCTATAGAACTAATCAATGAACGAAATGTGAAAGTAGAATGTCAAATACAAACCTATCATTTCTACTTATTTTTCGCTGAACGATAATTCGTGATTCACAGTTAGGCTTGCCACCCGTCCTCCTTTGTGGAGGACAGTCCTCCTTTTGAAAGAAGCTTCCTCCATCCTCCCGGGAGGCAAAAATAGCCTCTACATTAAAAAATAACTTTGGATTCCTTTTTAAACCATTTTTGAAGGAGTTAAAAAATTCAATTGCTTTCGGAAGTTTTACTGATTATTTGCGCACATTACAGGAACTATGTAAAATTGTGTCTAGATTTTTATAATAGAACTATGAAATATGATATTTCCGAAACTTCATGTAAATATTCAGTTTGCACGAATTCGCGTACTCACATTACCAAATTTATTCTGAAGTACCTTATCCTGAAGAGTAAACAAAACTCGAGAAGTTTCCTGTTTAAATTATATTTTCCAACTGACCCATTATAGAATAATGATGATTACGTTCACTTGTTTCTTTCAATGCACAGTTAACGATGATACAATATTCGTTTACGTTATAATTTATCCTAAAGACGTAATAATATCTACAGTTACACGGTGAATATATTATAATTTTAAAACTACGAAATTCCAGCGTTACGAAATTCTAAAATTTGTTAGAACATTCTGTAATTCTAGAAAAGCTGTAGATGATAAAATTTTGTAAACCAGAATTTTGATAATATGAATAGTTCTTTGATCAAAATTTATTAAGAAAGTGAAATCTCGTTATAACGATGACAAAGGGACTGAAAACCAGGGTCTCGGAATCGGGAGTCGGAGTCGAGGAGTCGGATTCTTTTAGCGGAGTCGGAGTGGGAGTTGGAAAAATACTGACCGACTCTGACTCCACATTTTATATTTTTCGTTCTCTCCGGTATACTTTAACTTTACCTTAGTTACAACAAGACTCCAATCTGTATATTTGACCTCGGCCAATTTGAAAAAAAAATGGCGATGTCTTATAGGAAAAACTGTGGCAGTCAATAAAACGACATTTATATATTTTTATATCTTTATTTCCTTCCACAGTATTCCTTACTTACTAACAAAAAATTCATTCCCATTTTACACTACAAGAATCCGGGACACAACAAAACGGTTTGCAATCAATATCCGCGTTAATGCAAATAATGTATTAATGAATATTTTCGGTGTTGAAAATGCGGTGGTGTATTTTGTGTTTGTGTTTGTACTGTTGTCAAAATTATGTAATGACAATATAATTTTGGCAATATAATTCGAAACGTTGTCAAGAGACAATCATTTAATTTTAAATATATAAATGGCGTCCGAAAATTGTATTGAAATAAATTAATAAAATCATATATTATATGAAACCAAAAGTTAAGTGTTTTTCTATTAAATTACGTGAACATTATATTATGTAGTGAACCTTAAGCAGAAATTTGTACCGTTAGGTTATTAAAAACAACGGTGCAATAAGTGGTGACACAAACAGTGAACAAGATTTACCTTCACACGTACATAAAAACAATTAAAAAGTAAACGGGAAAAAGTGCATATGGAAGTTCTTATCGTGAATAGTGATTCATATTAATAAAAAAAATACGTAGAAAACGCAGGCAACGAACAAAGCATTGCGTGGGGGTAATTTTAACAAAAAGGAGTAATATAAATTTTTTTATAGAAAGAGAAGTTTAGTTGTCTGTATTAAATCAATAAGATTCTTTCGGCTTTTTATAGACACAATATATTAATAATAATGGCATTCACAACATTTTCGACTTGTCAATCAGAAAAATGAAGAGGCCAGTCATTTATAATATATCTACCAAAAAAAGTAGAAATATCAAAATCCCCCCCGTACTTTAACCCCAGAGTTAATACAAAATGTATTTTGACTCTAAAAAAGAAAACCTTTCCTTGCGTTTTCTGTGGGTAGTTTGGTTTCGTACTGATAATCTCAAAACAAAAAGTTCGATCTACTCATCAGGTAGCTACGACCAAACTACAAAAATACAATTCCAACTCCATACATTAAGTATGAGGAAAGAACGTGGTTGACTTAGCAAGGAAAGGTTTTCTTTTTTAGAGTCAAAATACATTTTGTATTAACTCTGGGGTAAAAATACGGGGGGGATTTTGATATTTCTACTTTTTTTGGTAGATATATTATAAATGACTGGCCTCTTCATTTTTCTGATTGACAAGTCGAAAATGTTGTGAATGCCATTATTATTAATATATTGTGTCTATAAAAAGCCGAAAGAATCTTATAAATTTTTTTATCTGTTCACCGAGGTAATGGCAAACTTTCGAAGAAATATTATTCTACAGTTAGTACACCTTACAAATTCTAATAATTGTCCCCTAGGTGTCTTTTAAATAATATGAATAGATTACCGTGTAAATGGAATTTAGGCCCGATTGTATGAACGAGGATAAATGATTAATTCTCTGATTTAGCGTAGTTTGCCTTATATAAAACAATGCAAACTACGCTAAATCAGAGGATTAATCATTTATCCTCGTTCATACAATCGGGCCTTAAATTTCTAAATTTATCTAAAATACTTTGCTGATGGCAAATAATATCGTCAACATTTAAAAATAATTATATCTAGTGAGCTTTTAAATATAGCAAGATATTCCCGTTTCTATGACATTATTATTACTGACATTGAGCCAATTTACACATGCTTTCTTGCATTACGTTTCTCTGCTTTCAAAAAACCAATTTGCATTTACACGCGTTTTCTTGAAACGTGATTCTTTTGAATTATATGTCTATGTATGTGTAAAAATATTTCCAGTATCATAGTATGCCACGTCGTCTCATACTTGGTTTAGAAATAAAAATACGACCTTCGGAAATTTTATACAACTTTTTGTTTGTGTTAGTGCAGAGAAACACAAGAATCACAAAAAAATTTGTTGAAAAAAGAATCACAAAAATATGACCTTCGAAATCAGTTTATGAGAGAGGGGTAAAGAAACGAGGAAAGAAACTGATGCAAGAAAGCATGTGTGAATTGGCTCATTGACATTTTTGTGACGTTTTATTTGACATTTTAATGATTGAAATTTCAACGACATGTTGACCGATACATTATTTGTGAATTGCTTTAATAAAATCGCCTTTAAAGGTATTAGGCCCGATTCTGCCTTCCAAAATTTTATGTTATGTTTGTTTTTTCAATACAAATTCATATAGGAAGCGGGGAAATAAAATAACAACATGAATTTTATCGTTCCAAAATCGGGCCCATTATTTCTGAGCAATAAATTCTCTTGGTATTCAAAGTCGTATATAACTCTTAATAGCAAATTACTATGTGAGGCTTTAAAATAATATCACGCCATTAGGGTGGAGCAGGTTTGGGGGAGCTGGGAGATATATAAAATGAAATGCTATCATATATGACAAGGAGGTGGGATTCGGTAACAAATGATAATTATTGTTAAGTCTGATTTTTTATTGTTGGTGTGCTATTATTTTGTATTTTCGAATGGTCCACAGCGATGTCCCGCCCAGACTGAAGGGCTGAGAAAGAAATATATCGCCCAATTCTCACGTTGCTCACATAATATTTTGATCTGAACAAATCGCACAAATTTTCAGAAAATAAATTTTTCAACATTGTGGATGCTCTCTGAATGAAGTAAATTCAATTCTTAAGGACTTTCAACGGTATACTAGAGATGTATAACTAGATCTAATTGTTAAGAGGTCTCCAAAATTTAAGAAAATCCTTGACATATTTTAAGGGCCTTGCCTTGCCAAAATAACGGAAAATGTTTGTAAAATATAAATGGTTGGTTTGGTGATCTTTAATGGATGATTTCTGGGAAAAGTGTCGTCCGGGAGTCGGATAGACCCAATTTTTTTTCTTTAATTCATAACATTATAAAATTTATTTCATCACCAATCCCATTTGATATATTTTTCTCCGTCTAAAATTTTTTCCCTCTCCCGAATTATTTATTGGCCATCGGAATTTCTCAGATGTTGTTGGGGTTCGGGTAGTTTTCGCCAAATTAAATTTAATTTTTACTTTTTATTTTTTTTTCTTCTCAACGAGACAATTACGAGAAGCTTCCAAGACAAACTTTATTTGGGATTCTTCGTCTAAAAAGAAATAAAAAAATAAAATAACCTATCATTTTACACTGTAATCAACCCTACGTTTAGTTGATTCGTTGCGGTATAACTGGTGGTATAATTGCATAATCGACTAATTTACTGGCTTAACATTCCCTGAGTCCAAACAATTTCAAAAATTCGACATGCCAGTAGACGGTACAAATAATGATACAATTATGTCAGACGCGGAAGTAAAACCCGAAATCCAAGCGTCTATGCAAATCAAGTTGCAACCATTTTGGTTTGACAATCCCAAAAATTGGTTTAATACCGCAGAAATCCAATTCACTCTACAAAATATCACGAGCGATCGGCTAAAATTTATGCATGCTTTATCAGTCCTGTCTCCAGAAGCTAGCGATGTCATATCGGACATACTCGAAAATCCACCTAACCAGAACCGGTACGACACATTGAAGCGCACTCTACTCGAAAGACTTACACCTTCCGATGAGCGAAAATTTGAAGCCCTCCTGAGCGGACAGGATATCGGAGACAGGAAACCATCAGAAGCACTCCGTCACATTATATCATTGGCCGGACCAAACTTTACCCCAAAATTCATTAAAACACTCTGGATTAGACGAATGCCAGAAGTTATTAAAATCGCTCTATTGGCGCAGCCGGACTCGTTGCAAGCTGACGACCTAGCAAAGACCGCGGACAAGCTACATGACGTATTATCCACCGGACCGCACATATAGCGTCCATGGCGAGGCAGTCGCGTTCTTCACAACGTCACAACTCCCCAGGCACGAGCCAAAATACGAACATGACAGCAATTGAGGAACGCTTTGCTAAGATCGAAGCACATCTCTCTAGACTCTGCAATGATAACCGTAGCCGCTCTAGAAATAGGCGATCTGCACCGCGTAGTCGATCCCGGGGAAACTCCGGAAGTAGTTCATCACAGAATCGACAGTCGGGTACATGCTGGTATCACCGTAAATTTGGCACAAACGCCCGTAAATGTACCAGCCCATGTGACTTCTTTAAGCCAAATCCGGCTTCTTCCTCAACTTCAAACCAAAAACTTGTAATTCTTGCGGTCGCAGCGCCACATCCTAAGACTAAATTTTCACAAAGCCGCTTATTCTTTCAAGATACGACAAACAACCTGACTTTCCTTATAGACACTGGCGCTGACCTTTCGGTTATTCCAGTGCGCACTTTTGCACAATTATCAATACTTTCGGCAGTAAGTTGCTACAAGTAAATCTTGGACTTAAACGAACATTCACACATGCTTTTATTCTCGCAGATGTGAATCGTCCAATCATTGGCGCCGATTTCCTCATTAAATTCGGACTCCTCGTCGATCTGAAGCGCAAGAAACTGCTGGATCCAGCAACACAACTTTCAATCAATGTGTCTATGGTCAGAGTTAACACACCAACTCCCATACATTTCATAATCGACAATGGATATAGCACGTTATTGAAGAAAATCGTAGGTTAAACGCGGTCACAACACCAGATCGTTATCCGATTCCTCACATCCAAAATTTCTCCAAGCGCTTGCATGGCTGCAAAATATTCTCCAAGATCGACCTTATCAAAGCCTATCATTTAATTCCCGTCGCTATACCGAAGACGTTTACAAAACAGCAATCACAACACCATTTGGTCTATTCGAATTCATCCGAATGCCATTTGGACTCAGAAATGCTGCTCAAACGTTTCAGCGATTTATCAACGAGATTGTCAGAGATCTAGACTTTGTGGCATCACAAACTGAGGAACAGCACAAACTACATTTGGAACAACTTTTTCAAAAACTATCAGAGTTTGATGTTAGCATCAAGAGCTCGAAATGCATTTTCGGCACAAGCACTCTTGACTTCCTCAGCCACAAAATAACTCCTAATGGTATTCTGCCTTCTCAAGAAAGAATTTATGCCATTACGGAGTTCCCAGCTCCCCAATCAATCAAGCAAATACTGCAATTTATCGGCATGGTAAACCACTATCACCGATTTATTCCAAAAATTGCTCATATACTCACTCCAATTCACACACACTTGGCTGCACTACTCAAGATGCCCAAAACATCCAAGAATTTCTCCTGGCCTGAGGAATGTCATACTGAATAGTGAATTGTCAAGAATAACTTTGCTTGCACATCCTATGAACGACACAAAGTTCAGCATCACCACAGACGCATCAAACACTGCTGTTGGTGCAGTCCTGCAGCATTATAATGAAGGCTGTTGGGAGCCATTGGGATTTTTCTCGAAGAAGTTATCGGATGTCGAAAAGAAATACTCAACATTCGACAGGGAATTACTCGCAATACATCTGACAATTAAACATTTCCGATATTTTGTCGAGGGTCGGGACTTCACCATTTTCACTGACCACAAGCCTCTGACAAGAGCAATCAAATCAAAAACTGAACGGAATCCAAGACAATCACGTCACTTGGATTTTATATCTCAATTTGCCATGGATATTCAACATATCCATGGCAAAGACAATGTGGTCACTGACACGCTTTCTCGCGCATCAGATCACGAAACTGCCGCAGTTGAAACCCACTTCAACTACTCCAAGATCATTCAGGCACAGAAAATAGACATAGAACTTCAGAATTTCTGGTTCCCCTTGTCACACTGGGTCCAACGTGAAACTTGAGCTTTTCAAACTGCCTGGCTTGGACATATACTGCGAAACATTACACAACTCATCCTTACATTCCGGAGCCACTACGTCGAACCATTTTCGACACCCTGCATAAAATTTCGCATCCTAGTAGAAATCAGGACGTAACCCGGTGGGCGAGATCTTGTTTAGCGAGCCAAAAACTTTCACGTCGCTTGAACGTGTTTTTTAGCAAAATTAATTTGTATAAATATTTTTTATTTTCTAAATTTTAATTTACCGGCAAATGTCGGCAAATTAAAATTTAGATACCGGCGTAAATATAAATACCGGCATATTATCTTGTCTGAATAATATTTTTATATTATCCTCTGATGATTTTGGCGGTCTTCAAATGAAATCAGTGAAGGATCGAATAAACCGATGAAAAAAACAGCAAAGATTGATTTAAAGTTGCAGGACTGGCGATGATACTGGCTGGATGAGTTGCTGTTTATCGACGTTTTTTGGTGCCCCCCATTATGAATGAGCTGATGCTCAAAATGGGGTGAACCGAAAGATTATGTAAATTAATAAGTCAAGAATAAATAAATAAATAAAAATCGAAAGTTCAGCGACATACAAAATCACCACACGGACAATTCGACATTCCTCCAGGTCGTTTCGAACAAATCCATTTAGATAACGTAGGACCACTTCTTCCATCTAATGGATATACCAATCTCTTAACCTGTGTCGATCGATTCACCCGATGGCCCGAAGCTTACTACATCAAAGACATCACTGCAGCGACCATTGCCAAAATGTTCGTCGAGAACTATGTCTCTAGATTTGGAGTGGCGGTTAATATCACGACCGATCAAGGTAGTCAATTCAAATCTAAACTTTTCAATTTAATGGCATGGTCGAACGCTTCCACAGGCAACTTAAAGCAGCTCTGTCTGCTAGAGAAAACACAATGCATTGGAGCTCGGAAATATTAATTGTTTTACTTGGAATCCGAGCAACAGTGAAAGAGGATCTGAAATGCTCACCAGCTGAAATGGTTTACGGGCAAACCATCAAGCTACCAGGTGAGTTTTTCGTCGAAAATCCTTTCACCCATTCCAACCACCGACACAGTCATCGACCAACTGCGAACAACCATGCAAAACCTCGTTACAACAAATACACGACAATCCAAACAAGACCAAATATTTGTCCCGAAATCTCTGGACAATGTGAGTTTGTTTTTGTTAGAGTAGACAAGGTACGCGCAGGTTTATCTCCTCCGGCTTACGGAATACTTTGTTCAGAGGATCAGAAATCTAGCTCACGAGCAAACAAAACAGTACGCATAGCCTGATAACGTTCTCATTGATGGATACCTTCTCGGGAGCGAGGTACTGTAGCGGCTGATTACAATATTTATCAAATATTTAAATCGCCACTACATAAACTATCTCGTTCACCGTATAAATAATTATCTTCATCGTGTCCACGCCATCCCATCGTTATACATAGCATTTATTAGTACATGACGTTAGTTTGGAAACAAACGACGTGTCATCACTGTAACATTATGAGGCAGCAGAGATAATTATTTGTAACCGCCGGCACTGCCATCTTAAGCAAATATAACGCATCTCGCCGGCGATGACACAAAATTACATCAGGTTATAATTTTGCTGTCATATCGGGAAATACCAACATTGCCAAACATTTCTCGCTATGGTTGTCAAAAAGACAGTAATTTTCCTTTTTTGGATTTATTATTACTTATGTACCTACCTATTCGCTCGTATACGTTCAATCAGGGTTTTCTTGTTAAAAAGATTATTCATCCAAACCTTTAACAACATTGTGTCGTGGCCATTTTTGTGTTACTTTTGGTATAACAAAATTAAGTACTAAGTGGAGTTGTTGGTGAAATTAATTAATGAGTATATTACCAAATTGGGGATCATAGTAAATAAATTGAACCATAAACAAATAAACAAATTGTTAAATAAATATAAAACAAAATAATATTTAACTTAAATTAAATAAATATAAATTATAGTGTTTTATTGTTAACGTACCACGTACACAAAGGTACGGAAACGCAATAACCTCTCTAGAAAATCTATCTAATTTGACTTAAGCAGTTATTCGTTGTTTAAACCGAATTATAAACTGCCCTGCGAAATACGATACACCCTAAGTTATTTGTAATATCAGAACTTTTGATTTCAAAATCTGCGTTTACAACAAGCTGGAAATACTTAAACACTTATTTCGTATGTGTCTTGCTTCAATCATAACTTTCAGACATTTACAGCTTACGAAAGCAAACTAATCCAACGTGTGAGCTAAATACAACTCCTTCCTAACACTGATTTATCCTAATATCATTTTAATGAAGCAACACTATATAGTAGACCAATAAAATATGAATGACTGGGGTAGCGTACGCTGATTCTGAAATGGCGTCTTGGTCTCAATTCAATGATGCAACGTACTTTATCAAACGGTTTAGAAAATATAAGTGGAAATAACGAGATAATGTTTCTATTAAATATGGAGAGTATATAATATGACATATGTACATATGTACATACTTTGTATAGATGTATGTTTTGGTAAAATGTTCATGTACAATGCTTAATCCTAAATTAAAAATAAACAGCTAACGTTTTTAATTAAAAAAATGATAATATTTTTACAATAAATATTCATATTTAATTTTCAAATACAGTATGACGTGTAAAAGTTATGAATTTTTGATTTAATTAAAAATTGTTACATACTAATTCATTATCATATTTAGAATATATTTACATAAGAGCTTTTCAGTATTCTATCATGTGTGTGTGTGTGTGTGTGTGTGTGTGTGTTTGTGTATTTTTTGGGTAATCTGATATCTGTGTTATTTTAGCGTTTCTATATATAGTATTAGAACTATATAGAAATGTTAAACTAAGTTTATTTTTATATTTTTTTGCTCCTATCAACCTTTGTGGTGATGTTTTTCAATAGTACGTAAATTCGCCGAAAGCTTAATAGGATGGAAAAATTTATTAAAACTCCCAGATTGCATTTGTTTAGCAAAAGGCAGTATAGAAATGTGTATTAATTGAAAATCACAGATTACCGTTCTCTGTGCTAAAATCCTTCATCGCCATTTCAAGGCAGAAATCACTATTTGGCCAATACAAAACTATCTTTCTGCATCAATAAATGTGTTTGGCAATTTCTGTGGTCACCGATACATATCAGACTATAATTTGAAAATTTAACCCGTGAGCCCCTACAAACCAAGTTTATATAGACTCAGATAAAATCAAGGAACCTATTTTGTAAATCTTCTAATATATTTCACCTTAAATTATCAAATCATTTAATAAAAGGGTAATTAATAAGCTTTGCCAAAAGCTAAATGATGCCCTGAAAAAACATTGAATAAATTACCTATACTAATGCGTATTAAAAAGAGACTTACATAAATGAGCCACATACTTTTTTTAGGACACTATAGATTATGTGTAAGAGAAATTTAAATTTTCATAGGGTGCGATGTGTTTCCTTTTTCAGGTTGCAAAATCTGCGCCGTTCATCCTGGGCGTATAAATGTGTTATTAGAAGCTTTCGGATTATCTCATCACATTGAAGGACTCTCAGAATATTTCCTGGCATTTTTATTCCCAAGCCAAAACCTCATTAAAAATGATTTTGTTGTCTCTGTCCAATTCCTTGAGGTTACAATGACACCTTAAGTTCGATTTATAATTTAGAACTGAAGCGGCTGATGCAGTCTGGTTCCTGTATTGGTTTTTGAAATATTGTTTCATCACAAACATTTACGGCCGTCGCTATTGAAAGCTAGCATTTTGTAACCAATTTTAACTGTATGCCCAGCTAGAATAATGCGTTCCATAACGTAATCCTTTTAATACTGTCGAACGCCTGTTGGAAGTCTACGAATATGATGTCCACAGAGATGTCCATTTCATAGCATTTCTCTAGCACCATCCTCACTCAGTGTAAAAGTTTGATTGGTCGATGATCTATTTAGACGACAACCACATTGATAATCATTAATCACCCATGATCACTTCGCTATATAAATTGATAACTTTGCCGCGAATACGTTGCCCAAAACCTTTTAGCCTGTGTTCAGCAAAGCCATACCGCGGTAGTTGTTGCAGTTTAACCACTCCCCATTTTTATGAAGTGGACAGATAAGAATCGTTTTCCACTCTTCCGGATTATCTTCTCTAGACCAAATTATTGATATGAGCTCAAAATGAGATAGAACAGGTAATCGCCACCATATTTGAGCATTTCGTTGCAGAGACCACCCTCACTGGGTGTCTTGTAATTTTTTGCTGCGATATCACGTTCCGCACTTCATCATATTATCGTGGAAGTGGTCATGGTGGTATCATCCCGACATTGATATTGCGTTGAAGCAAGAGAGGTTGTTGCTCGGAAAGTAATGCCTATCTATTTATCTTTAGCAAAATAGCAAAATAAGAGGATGTGGTCAATTTGGTTTTGAAGGCGAAATGAAATACCACAATAAGCAGCAGCATATAACACCCAATTATTTTTGTAAGAGGAAAATACAGCTCATCCATAGAAACAGCAATCGACATGCCATGAAAAAGATTCAAAACGAAGGAAAATGGGTACCACATGAACTGACTGAAGCCAACATTGAAAATCGTTTAATGGTTTGCAATTCTTTGCTTACAAGACACAGGAGATGGCATTTTTTGTCGTAAATTGTGACTGGCGATTAAAAATGGACTTACTACAATAACCCTAAACGTAAAAAATTATGGGTTCATCAAAGCGAACCATCCACATCCACAGCAAAACGAAACATTCATGGAAGTAAGGTAATGTTGTGCATTTGGTGGGATCAGAAAGGAGTGGTGTACTATGAGCTGCTAAAATCGAACAAAACTATTACTAGTGAACGTTACTAACAACAATTGATAGATTTGAACCATGCATTGAACGAAAACCATCCGATTCCAGCCAACAAACTGCGTAAAGTTATTTTGCTGCACGACAATACTCGACCACATGTCGCAAAACAAGTAAAAAATACGCTGGAAGTACTCAAATGGGAAATTCTACAGCATGCTCCCTAATCACCAGATTGTGCCCCCTCAGATTACTATTTGTTCCGATCAATGCAAGTCGATCTTCAAGACCAGCACTTCAGAAACCCCGAAGAAATCAAAAAATGGTTCGACGAATGGATCGCATGAAATACATAAATTGCCAGAAAGATGGTCGAAAGTCAAGATAACGATGGAAAATATTTTGATTAAAATAAAATTTACTATTTCGTAGAAGTAAACGTGTTTTTTCTGCAAAAAATATAAAAACCTAAGTTATACTCTTCGTAAATAATTTTGCTGAAATTGCTAATCCACTTAACGCACGATAAAGTTGAAAATATCGATTTAGAAAATGTCGACTGGGTGAAAATATCGACTGTAAAAAAAATACCGACTGAGAAAATGGCGACTTAGGAAATGTTGTCTTAGAAAATATCGACTGAGGAAATGTTGTGGGAGAATGTTGTCTGGGAAAATTTGCACTGCACTGAAAAAATGATGTCTGATAAAAGGTTGATTGAGAATATACTGCGCAATAAACCGTTTCTCTGGCATCATTTTGTCAGTGAAATAGTTAATTGAGTTTTATCAATTTTTATTCAACATTCTAATAAAAAGACATTGGGAGCGAGTAGAAAAGAGAGAAGAGACGAAACAACGATGCCAAGCAACATTTACCACGGTTAGTACAAATTTGGGTGACCGCTTGAGAACGAAATCTCGCCCCTCCCACCGCACAACCGCCGATGGGAAAAATAGTAAAGACACAATTAATTAATTAAATTACACAAGATATTTATTGGTGGTCATACTGGAACGTTCGGAATAATTCAACATTTTTTCGCTCTCCTATTTGTGAATTTTTGATGGAACATTTAACATTGTTCCCGGACTAATGAAACAGTTATTTTTAATTTTTTGCAGGACAAGATATAATGATAATTATATAATAATATCGGCCATTTACTGTTTGACAGCGCAAACTGAAAATTGTTATAATGAAGTCTTTCAAGAATTATGTAATTATGCCGACCAAAAACAATTAAAGTTAAATCCCAAATACATATTGTCCGACTTTGAAAAGGCCAATGCTAAGGCAGCTAAAAAATTATTTCCAAATGTTATTTTCTCTGG
Source organism: Tipula helvola (assembly GCA_963556165.1). Lineage (NCBI taxonomy): Eukaryota > Metazoa > Arthropoda > Insecta > Diptera > Tipulidae > Tipula > Tipula helvola. The sequence continues at coordinate 165,275,928 of OY744482.1, read as the reverse complement.
TTATAACTTTCTGTTTTTCTGAGAAAATGTTGTCTGAGAAAATTTCCACTGGAAAAATTATGCCTGAGAAAAGGTTGATTGAGAAAAAACTGCGCAGTTTTTCCTCAATCAACCTTTCCTCAGGCAGAATTTTTCCAGTGGAAATTTTCTCAGACAACATTTTCTCAGACAACATTTCCTCAGTTGACATTTTCTCAGTCGACATTTTCTCAATCGACATTTTCTCAGTCGACATTTTCTCAGTCGACATTTTCTCAGTCGACATTTTCTCTGGCGACATTATGACCCGGACCCTTAACGCATTGCTAAAGAAAAAAGCAAAATTCGATTGGGATGACAATTGCAAAAATTCATTTGAAACATTAAAAAATATTTTGATGAATCCGCCTATATTACAATAACCAGATTTTTCCGTACCGTTCAATTTAACAACAGACGCTTCAGATGTGGCTTGTGGTGCTATTTTATCTCAAGTTAAAATCGGACAGGATTTACCAGTTGCATTTGCTTCTCGAACTTTTACAAAATGTGAAAAACACAAGGAGACTTCACTTAAAGAATGTACAGCTATTCATTGGGCAGTAACATACTTTAAGCCATATTTACTAGGACGTAAAGTCCAGATTTTTACGGATCATCGGCCGTTAGTTTATCTATTTGGCATGAAAGATCCTTCTTCTAAACTTACAAGAATGCGTCTAGATTTGGAAGAATTTCATTCTGAAATTAAATATATTAAAGGAAAGTGTAATGTCGGAGCAGATGCTCTCTCCCGAATTAATATAGATAGCAATGATTTGAAGGAAATTGCGGTTCATGCAGTAACTGCTAGAAGTATGTCTAAACGTAAAACCCAACATAATCAATGGTTCTCAAAACATAATCACTTTGTGAAACAAAATGGCTTGTGCGTTTACACAACTATTTCAAATAGAGAAACAAAATTTCTTCGAAAGTTGAAGATTTTTGTTGAAGATAACCATCAACAAAAACTCGCAACTATAAACAATAATTTTAAAAATAAATCAGTTTTAACGATATATTTAAATTCTTTGACAAATGTGAGTGTCGCATTAGAGCGGTTACTTTCACAACTAGAAAACATTATGATCAATTCTGGGATACCCAATTTAAAAATGTGTAATGATGACGATATTTTTAAAATGATTAACACTGAAAAATTTAAAGCTATAGGTAACTGTGTATTAAAACACTTAAAAATAGCAATAGTACTTACGCGTATATTTTTGGATAATGAGCAAATAATTGATGAATTAATTCGAAATAATTATACGAGTCCGATTGGCGGACATATTGGTGTTACGAGATTATACAAAAAGTTATCTGAGAAGTATATCTTCCCAAAAATGAAAAATCGAATTCAGAATTTCATACTCCATCTTCTACCCAAGTAACAATTTCAGCTCGAAATATTCTCTTGAAGCGCTTCTAGAGCTATATTATAGAGCATTTGGCTTTAACTGTTGCTCTAGCAGCGCTGTGTTAAAGCTTATTTGGAGTTGTTATAGCGCTTGTTTAGCTACTTTTACAGCAATAATTTTCCTTTCGAAGATCATGGCACAGCTTTCTTAGAGCTGTTAGTTTTATTTTAGAACCACATGAAAGTCGTACAAAGCCCTTGCTATAGTGCTTAATGCTTTTATGGTGCACATTTTTAGAGTGTTTATTCAAGGCCATCTTTACCATGGAGCTATAAGGGCTGCAGCCCTAGGGCGCCGCATTATTAGGGCGCCACCAAATGTCCAAGACCTAGTCAATTTTAGAGAACATCTTTTTATTTGAATTTCATTTTTCTCTTCAAAGGAAATGAAAACCGTTTTATTATAATCAATTTATTCTATTCGTCGCTTGGAATGCACGAGTCGCGATAGTAATTTTATGCATTGACGCTTGACGGATGACTGGTAAAGTTGAAAAAGCGCCTTAAGCGGACAATAGTAAACTACTAGACTTCTAATAACAAAAATTTGCTACATATATGAAGTTATATGGAAATAGCGTCTATTTAATTTGAATTGTTATTTATTAAAAGTGTGATGGTTGGAAAATCTAGTTAATCTATTACATAGTTTAAAGTGTATTTTTTGTATATTTGATTCATTTGGTGGTTAGATGCCAAAATTGTTTGCTTAAATATTGCATAAATTTGATATTAAGCTACTTGATACTAAAAGCATAACTGTTTTAAAAATATTAAATTTTGGCTTGTAATTATCTGTTAAAACGTGATAAATATGCTCTAATTTAGTTTGAAAAAGATTTAATGACTCAAAGATTTATTTATAGTGAATTTAACAATAAATTTCTGCGATTTTTAAGCACGGTGTTGAGCATTTAAAACGATAAAACTGTTCCAATTAAATCAAATATACAAAAAACACACTTTGAACTACATAAAAGATTAACTAGGTTTTCCATAACCATCATACTTTTAATAAATAACAATTCAAATTAAATAGACACTATTTCCATATAACTTCACCTAGTAAATTTTTGTTATTAAAAGTCTCATAGTTCACTATTGTCCGCTAGAGCAAACCATACCATCAATTGTAAATCATCCCAAATTTAAAAACTTGTTTTCTGCTAGAGGTATCAATCATCGAAATCGGAGCACATTTGCAGATTTTCGAATTTTGTGGCTCTGAATTTGTGGGCTATAGTTCAGTTGATTTTCCAAAAAAATTGAATTTTTCACGAAACGTGTAGAAATATTCGAGCGATCCAAATGGCAGTTTGTATGACAAATTCAGGTCTCAACGCCTATTGATAGAGGTATCAATGCTAGTACGCATTTTCACAATCATCCGGTGTTCTCATTTTATTCATTGTATCGTCTCCGATCGTCGAAATCACTAACGTTTTTTCGTTTCTGGAATTAATTGCCTCTCTTTCTAAATGCTGTTTGAACTTCATGTCTTGTATTTTCTCTAAAATTTCATGGCATCGAATGTAATGGTTTTAGAAAAAAAAAATTTTTTTAGCTTCTACAAAGGCGCCTAATATTTTTAGCCCAGGGCGGCGTTTATTAGAGCTTATTTCTTTAAAAAAGGCAATAAAATAAATAATTCCTTTATATCTGAAACATTATAAAATATTATAGATAAGTGCAATTTAGAACTAGCTAATATTTATAATAAATATTATGTACATAAGGATTATTATAAAGTTGTTTAATATGTAGGTATTTCATTTTCGATCAGAACAATAATATAACTCAAATACAAATAGAAAATATTAAAAATTTTGTTTGTTTTAGAATATGTTTTTAATGCGGTTTATTTTTTATGGTAAACGTTAGCAATGTCATTAACAAAATTTTAATGGGCCTCGAAATTATAAAAGTTTTAATTAAATAAATTTATAAAAAATAAATGTAAAAAAACAATTTTTCGATTTTCTGTGTATTTAAAATGTTTTATTTTTACTTAAGAATCAATTTTGATAATTATTTATTGGTCAAATCGCTCACCAAAAATGAATAAAAACCAATATTTTTAATTATTTTGAATATTGTGTTTGCTATGCATCAGTTTTGTTTTCTATGGCGATCTTTATTTATTTTTTTTTCTATGACGCGATCACCCATTTTGTTACCAAAACGGAGCTGATTACTAATTAGAATTATACCTATAGAGTTAATATTTTCATATGATTCTCTTACAGAACAACTAGCTTTAATAAAATCAGTTTATAAGTGTATTGCTTTGGTAAATTTATAAAAAATACAACAACAATTGCATTAAATAAATCCAAAAAAGATTCTGCTAAATCCAATTATTTTTTGAATTTACTTAAATCAAATCCGATTTTTAGTTTCAATACCTACCACTAGAATTTGCTTCATATAAAACACATCAAACAAAAATTAAATTCAAAAATAAATCTTCGCGGGTTGCTTTCTGAAATTTTAAATCCAAACCTAAATCTAATCCTTTTTTACCAAAGCAATACACTTTATATTGACGATTGGAGGGTCTCGATTTTTATGTTTCCGCTTCATTTTTTCTATTTTCCGCAGAAGCGCTGATAACATATTTACTATTGTTGCGTCGCAATTTGTATGTATCCGGTCCACTTTTTCTATCTTCCGTAAGAGGCGCTTTCTTACTTTTACAATCGTCAATACCATAACAAAACTACTAAAGAGTAAAATTTTGGTTTAAGAGCATTTAGCTCTATTTTGCTGTTTTTTTGTCCTTTATGTGATGTTATACACGCGTTTCATATATAATTACAGCTAGACGCTCTATTTTGGATTTCATAGGTTTCACTATAGAGCACAATTTATTGTTTTGTTTAAATAACGGTTAATTATGACAGTTCTCATTCGAGAAACATTATTATAGGCTGTGTTCTATCAACTGGTTGATTATTCGCTTCATTTCAAACGAGGTAAGCAAGTATTTATTTTATTTTGGAATTATAGTTTTACAACTCTACTTTAATTATGTACTTATATTACAGAGGTGCATATATTAAAATATAATATTAAAACAAGTGGAAATATGTCATTTAAGATAATTCAAGAATTATCAAAAAATGGTTTTGTGTTGGCTATTATACCAGAAGCATTGGAAGAGCGAATGATGTGGTTTGGTATCCATCCACCTTTAAGTTGGAGCTCAAAAAACCGTAATTGCATTATTAAAAATCCCTACGCACAATCTGATAAAAAATTATGGCTGGCTAGACCATGTCACGTAAAAAATAAATAAAAAAAAATGTACAGCATCGCAGAACAGATTGAGAAGGAACTCCTCTCAAAAAACGTTACGACAGAGGATGATCTTTACGAGAGTGATGAAGGTACCATTACGCCAACCAATAATAGGATTAAGTACCTTAATGCCACACGTTCCCCTCAACCAAATTTTGATATGATTACCGAAACTACGAATGCAGCTTCAATTCCTGTGGCTACCGCAAAAACAACAGATACAAATGAACCTGTGAATGATGAGACGATATTAGGCGGAGAGGCCCAGACCTTCAGAATGAATAGCAGAATCACACTACCATATGGTACGTTATTTATCACTACAATAGCCATCTATCCTATATAGCAATAATAGTAACGCTCTCTTTACAGAAATAACGGATACAATTATACTTCCGACTAATACAGTCTTGGAAGAAAATGTAAACATGGAAACAATAAGCAATAGCCGCGCGCAATCAGAAGGCGTTACATCACCAACCACCAAAATTTTGAGATGAGATTGTTGTAGCCCACAATCGGTAAATCAGCCGCATCTAAAAAAAAATATTATTTAATTAAAAATTATTTAAAACATAAATCTTAAAACAAATAATTTATACTCATCTTTGTAATCGAAGGTTATGTTATTGTTTATTATTTTTGTAAATGTTATATTTATTATCAAAACAAACATTGTAAAAGATCACTTAAATTGCAAATTAATCATATTGCCACCTAACGTAAATGAAACGAATTGACTTGATTGATTGCGCTCAATAATGGTTCGTTTCATAACTCAAATTTTATAGATAATAATGTGTCCCAACTAAAATTCAAACTTACCGGAAAATTTACTATCAAATTAAATTTCCAGTTTTTGTCCAATAAAATGATGACACGTATTTTAAATATTCAGCCAATCAAAATCAAGGTTGCAATGCTTTCCGTGTTACCGCGAATAATCAAGTCAGTTTTTTAGTAGAAATCTTTTGGCAATCAACGAACAAGGTCAAATTTGTAAAAATCATATAAATTAAAATAAATATTTTATTGTTAAAAATTTCATTATTGTGTTTGGTGAATCATATAAAAAATAAATTGTGTGCAAAAATCAACTGAACTGTGTTGCTTTATTTAACTGTTTCGTTCATTAAATTCTGGAGTAGCGCAGAATCTATAAACTATTTGTAGTGCAGTGAAATTAATAATAGTGAAAGTGAAACAAAATCATACAGTCCGCTAATTCGTTACAGAGATCAAAAACAGCATAAATGTTTCATTTTCAAAATTATTTAGCCAAATTGAAAATTTAGTCAAAGTCGGTGTCATGGAAATAAGTGTTAACAATGATGATGCAACCCGAAATACACAATTTTCAATAGAAAATTTAAAAAAAAATTCCACCGTCGAAGAAGCTAATTCGTTTGATACTCTTCTAATATTAGAAGAAAATATGGCTCTTATGGTAAGATACTTTATATTTTACATGAACAACAATAATCCAATTTTCCGTTGTTTTAGGTTGCTCAAATGGGGTACTTGGTAGGGGAAAATGGTAGAAGAAGTGGTGAAGGCTGGAAATGTTGTTACGAGCTTATAGGCTCGATATTCCATCGATCGTTTTTGGTATAGTGTTCATGGACGGGTGCATCAAAGAGCAAAGAGGATGGCAAAGTTAAATTTTTGTCGTTTAAAAATATTATAAGATGCTTTGCCAAAATAATAATAGCCACAGATCCAACATTTTCTGTGGCTGCAACGCAACAATTTTTCAAAAGTTTGCTGCGAAATGCTACGAGATTTGACATTCAAGAGAAATGCCAAAAAAGAAAATCAACTGCACGCAACAGACGCAAGAAACAAAATCACAAGAGACCCAAACTAACATAGTTTCAAGATACCGAATTACAAGATAGCGACACTTCTGAAGGAGAATTGAAGATGAAACTAAAGTCAATTTAGAAGGGTGGGAGTGGTAGGTCTCTTTTTTAAATGAATATCATAAGATCATAAATTTTAAATAGATTCTTGTGTGTCCTTATAGCGACCATGATACAGAAGAATCGAATTCAGTGGTAGCAGAAGACCTTCATCTTTCTCAGTAAATCAAATTTCAAACTTTGAAATGTTTGTTTACTTATATGTATTACAATTTTCAATCATTAATTTTTATAGACTGTGAATAAGTGGTATGAAAACTAACCCTTGATTGTTGAATGGAACGGCCACCAATTTGCACTTTATATCGTTTAATTGATATTGCACTGGCGAATCTTCTTCAAATGTAGAGAAATATATATTTAATCGATTTGATTTAATGGGCGTTAAAAAAAATCGCTTGCAGTTTTTAAAGGATTTCCTTTTATAAATATTTGCTTATTTTCCAGTGCAATTTTGTCAACTCCAACAGTCTTGTTATTTTTAGTTAGAAACCATTTATTAATAATTGTATTATTTAACGTAAAATTTTCCAAAATTATTGTATTATACGTTCCATCTTCGTTAATATTTTTAAGAATTGGTGATTTATTTAGCTTATGAATTTCATACTGGTTTATTTTGTTTAAATCTGCAATTCTGTTGGCAGCTTGTACTAAAGGATTGGAACCATTTCTTAACAATCGCTTCAACATTGACAGAAGATTTTCAAAGGGATGAGCATTGAAAGAATTAAGAACCCCAAATCGCTCTACTTCATCAACAAGATGACATAAATTATGTACATTGCTTGTAACAGATTGTTTTCCGTAGAGTTCAATATATTTTTCTATATAACGTTCCATCAATATCCTTGCTAGTTGCAGCAGATGTACGTATTGTTCTGTTGAGCAGATCGTTACTGCACAGAAAAATGCCAGAAAGTGATCATAGGCATCGTATCGTAAATTATCCTTTAAAACTACTATGCCAATAGGAAAGGCGGTTCAATCCTCTAACTGCTCTATGAATTTCTACCGGCAGTTTTATGTGCACAAGTTTATCGGTAATAAGATGTATGTCCTACTAAATCGTATACCCGTTCCTTTAAAATCCCCATTAGTCCATCCAGTTAAGCATTTTTTCATAATACCTTTAAAAGAGAATAGTTGTCCTTAAAATATGATATTTTTTATATAAGAGTACGAATGGAGGAAGAAATATATCTTTGTGTTTACCTAAATCAATAAGATGTAAAGAGTCGCGTACAGGAAAATCCTCAATCATATCTATGGGCAGCTCCTCAATAATTGAAGTAGTTTTATGGTGAGACCCATATATTTTCTGTCGGAAAGCTGTATTGGTTCTTCGTTTGCATTGTGTATGTAAAAAACCTTACAATTAGAAATATACTCACCAACTACAGTACATTTTAGGCACGCGTGCTTTCCGTTAAAATATGTGGTACCTTATAGTAATTACATAAAATTTCCATAGAACTTTGTATTTGATAAATTATGAATAATAATATATGTACATTACCTTTAACATAAGCTCTTGCTAGTGAATCACAAATGAAACATCGAATTTTAATATTGAGTTTGTAATTGTTTATCATAATTCCTTCTCTCAATAAATATTTGCATTCATCTACAAATTGTCGTAAATATTCTGTTAAAACTATCATACATATTGGTTTCCCCTTTCCACAATATATTCCAATAATCATTGGTTTAAAATTTTTTATTTCCAGTATATTAAAAAGGATAGGCCAAAATTGCCATTGCGAGCTTTTATATATTGGCAATCCATCAATATTAAAATTTAAGGAAATGTCCATTGATTTATTTAAATTATATTTAAAATATTGTCTTAGGCAACTTTCTAATCCTTGATGCCAATAATTTCCACTACCGAGCGGATATAATGCTATTGTATTAGGAGATTCTAATAAAGTTCTTGGGTCCTGCGGGAGTTCTTTATCGGGTAATTTACATATCTTGAGCAATTTCAATAATTTACCAAGTGCCTGATGAGTGATACTATAAGTTAAAGCCCAATTTCTTAATTCTTCCCTTAGGTTGACAGGGTTTGTTTCATCCTCGTTTAGAACAAATGAAACATCACTATCGCTTAAGTCTCCATCTAATTGATTTGTGTCGATTACATCAGGAGTCTCATTGTTTTCACATAAATTAATATGAAAATTACTAACAGAGGGGTGTTCTCTCGCAGAGTTTTGTCGTGGTTCCGATGCTTCGAGCGTTTTGCTTGGATAATTTTTAACTTTATTTCTTTCGACAGCTTTCTTCAATAAAATTTGGTTCTTTCGAATTTGGTATCGATAAGCACTACTTAATTTGTATCTCTTCCACGAATTTAAACTATACATTTTTATTTAATTTTATCCATGAATTTTCAACACAAAGAAATATAGTAGCAATATTATGTAGTTAATATTTTGACATTAATTTTGGAGGTAAAGGTAAATCAACGCTTTATAAGATATTTATACCAGTTGCAAGTTACTAAATTGGTTCTAAATTAACTTCAAATATCGTTTTATTAAAGCTGATTATTACAAAAGCTTACCACTTTATATGAACTGTTTTATAGCTCATATTGCTATCTTATCACTTAATTAAAACTTACAGTTCTATAGCTGTGCCTGCTCTAATACTAACATTTTTGAAGCTCTATATTTATCTCTAGAGCTATACATATTAAAACTAAGTGCGCTATAAATTACTAAAGCCAGAAGTATTAATAACTGATTTTATACAGCATGTTCATTTTTTATTAAAGCTTGGAGTGTCTATTACCATCAATTTAGCACAAGTAGTATTAATAGCTGATTTTATAGAGCATTTTAAATTTTTTTGAAGCTTGGAGTGTCTATTCATGAATTTAACACAAGTATCTAAGAGATTGCTTCTGTAGAGCATTAATAGAGCTGATCGCCACTGACAGCTCTAACGAATATTACTTGGGTAGTTTCGATGTAATCTCAATTGACACTGTTGATCCATTGGTACGATCAAATAAAGAAAATAGATATGTGTTGTCTATTCAGTACGAACTAACAAAGTATATCGTACTTCATCCAATTCCAAATAAAGAAAGCGGTACAATTGCGAAAGCATAATTATTGAACAATTTATTCTTGTCTATTAGAGCACCTAGAAAAGTTAAATCGGACATGGGAACAGAATATTGGCCCAAATAATGCTTTGATTCAAAATCTAAAAACCAAAAGTATTAAGGAAGTTAAGATTATTATAATAACAATACACAGTTCCTGACATCTTAAACTTTACCGAGTGACAGCGGTATAGCTGTTCTAAGGGATGATTCCCTTTGTCCATTGTCCATCATAAATAAGTTAAACCATAAGATTGTAATTCAATAATTGATAATAAAATTAAAATAATAAGTAACTAAATAAAATTGTTAAAAGTATCATATATTGTTGGTATTTAATTAATTAAATGGAGAAATGTGTATTTAAAAAAACATAGAAGATAAAACATAATAGTACATGTAATAAATGTTAGCACAATTTTGATAGCCTTGTATAAAATTTGGGAAATTATAAAATAAAATTTAAAATGTACACAATGCAAATTGAAAAATATGAATTTACATTGATAAATGTAAATTAAAAATAGAAAAATATAATTATAAAATTGACTTTTATGTAACTAAAATTGAAAAATTGAAAAATAGAAAACCAAAATTAAAAAATTTAATTTTCATTTTGAAAAGTATAATTTTAAACCAGAAAAACATAATTTCAAAGTGAAAATGTATGAAATGAACCCGAAAATGCTATAAAGATATCATTATTACAAAAAAGATATTACTACAAGCTACAAGCCAGTTCGTGTTTTAAATTTTGTGGAATAACCAAAATTTGTTGTTGAAAACCATAAGCCTATTATTCTATTAATTCGACCATGAACTTATCTAATATCGACATTCCCACATCTACTATTGACATAACCTTAAATATTATGCATAAACAAATTAATTATTTAAATCAATTTAAATTATTTGTCCAAACACATAACTAAATTTTTTGTTGGTTATGTTGTGATGTTTTTCCCAAAATAATTTATGTTTTTTATTCATATGTTTAGTAAATTTCCATAAAATTAAATAGATTATATTTTTTTTTTCATTAATATTAAAATTTTTTCACATATTAAATAGAATAAAAAAAAATTAATTGAATTTACTTTTATTTCTGAGTGTTGTTGTAAAATTTTATCATTTTAACAATAACAACAACAAAAAATCATTATTTTACGTATTGTTTATTTAAATGAAAATTTAAAACAGAAAAAATGTATGCCGATATAAATTTTTATTATAATTAATTTATCAGGAACAATAACAAAAATGTAATAATAAATTAAAATCTATTAAAAATATATTATGTAGGTACAGTCGGTAAAATAAAATTAATAAAATAGGAAATAATTTTTGTATATAAACATAAGACTTATATACAGTACATTATATGTACGTACATATATAATTTTTTAATTAATAATTATGTACATACATTATTTATAGAAATAAAAACATTTTTTTTTTTTTTTAATTACTTGATGGTTTGATGTTCAATTATAATTATAACCATACACCGAAAAAATGAAAACCAAATTTACGTGATGGTTTTTACATTTTAATTAATAATAATAAAATTAAATTAAAATAACAATTAAAAACAATTATTTTTGGTTATGTCAAAAAAATTGATCTTTTATTGTTTACATACTTAATATTAAATCAATTAAATTTTTATTATATTTTTGGTTTGTTAATTTAAAGTGTTTTTTTGTTTTTGTTTTATTGACTGTAAATTAATTTGATTACTTGATGATGGTCGCACAGCGAGTAGTAAATTTATTTATTTATTTTATTTTTGTTTTAATTTTAATATCGAGATTTATTAATGACCATCGATATTTTTATTATTTTAATGTTACGCTCCATTCCACCACCAATTGAGTATGAGCCTGGAATTTTATCAAAGTTTTGCCTATAGTTAGACGTTAGTTTTAATATTTCGATGTTTATTAATCAAGTTTAAACAAATTAAATTTAATTATCTAATTAAATGTATCACTTGATATTTGTCTTACCACGTTTGTGTAAATTAAAGCATATTTTACGCGAAGACTTCGGGTTTGCCGGTGTACTTTAGGATCTTCAGGGATTGATAATATCGGGTTTGACGGAACATTTTAAAAGTAGCAGAGGAGCTATCTTTTGTAATACATATCATAATTATTGGCGAAAAGTCTGATCTAACTAAAGGTCACACTTTACTAAAATTTTAAACTGTCTATTTATTAGTAAAAATCAACTCGCGCGTTAAACGGAAAATTAACTATATGTATAAATGTTTAAATAATCTATATGAAGCAGCTATATAAAGCTTAATCACTTATTTTAGATCGACAAAAAATTAAAATAGTTTAATCAATAAATAGCAAACTGATTTGTTTGTTTGCCAAATTGTTACGCAAATCTACTACCAAATGGGTTATATTTTTTTTTGGACACAATTAGCAAATCAGAATACTTCTACAAAGTAAATACATAAATTACAAAATTAAAGATAATAAATGAAGTAACAAACACAGGACGTTAATATGTATTTTTATGAACAATTAAAAACAAAAAGAAAATTTTTAGTCAAAAAATTCATAATTCATTGCCAACAAATATCTATAGGTTCACAAAAATATTTTGTGATCCTAGAGATTTTTCCATTTGGCCATATACATACATCATGAAGTAACTAGAAGCTATCCCAATATTAAAAAAACACCTCCATTATTTTTGCGGATCGTCAGGCGCTTACAACTTCGTTTGATGTCATATCGTTTCCAATCATAGTTAGATGTGTAGCGAACTAAATAAAATTATAGTTTTATTATAGTTCACACAAAATATGTGTACAATCATATTATTTCAAATCATTAGCAAAATTTCCAATTTCACCTACCTGCACCCTATATTTTATATAATTTTTAACGTCAATACTCCGTACCATAGAAATACAAAATATTATTCCGTAATCAAATACATCTCCACACAAACATAAAGCAATATCATGATCGAAATACTATATTGTGCTTGTGATGCGTACATAAGGCAATTATCAATGAAGTTTTGTTTCGATGATCTATTTTGTATCCATCCTTTTCATTTCTTATCAATGTAAATATTAAGTATAAATTATTATTTGGTATCAGTTTAACTTTTGGTGGAAAACTTTTGGATTTTGAAATACAAAAATAATAATTATATCGATTACAGAAGTCATGTCGTCAACTTCTTGTTATGTATAAATTAAATTAAAATAAATAAATGAAAATAAAAATAAAAGTTATTGTTTAAAATTTTATTAAATTTATTGGTGAACATTAATTACTGGAGTCAACAACCTAACTATAGATTAATGAAAAATTTTCCGGTAATAATCCTAGAGATTTTGCCAATTGGCAACATACATGATGAAGTAATTAGAAGCTATCCCAATATCAAAAAAACTTTTTGCGGATCGTCAGGGGCTTACAATTTCATTTTATGTCATATATGTATCGTTCTCAATGGACATTAAATAAATAAAAATTTTGCGGTATTAATCCTACAGATTTTGAATTACAATTTAGAATTGAATACATGGCATTATTAGCTGTCTTCCATTGACCGTAGTAAAGTACTTACAAGTGCTTGTGAGTAGATATCCAGAGGAATGCTAATTTTAGTGACAAATGTAAAATATGTAGCAACCTCTGTAATTGGTTGACGTTTTCATTGCATTAGCTGTCTTTCAATGAGAAAAATTTGCTACTTGGAAGTACTTGTGAGTACATATCCAATTGAATTAGTTCGTTTAGAATAATTACAAAATTTAAAATGACACGTAACTGGACTTATAATGAAGGGAAAGCGTTAATAAGCGCATTTGCCAATAGAAAAGAGGAATACTTCAAAACCAGGAATAAAAAGCACTTCTGGGAAAATATTCTTACGGATTTGGAGTCTTTAGATGTTTTGGTAATTTTATGTTTTAATAGTAAAAGTGAATAAGCTTATGTAAATTAATTATAATTTCTTACAGGTTTCTCCAACAACTATAGAGAATGTTGTAGTTAAGTGGCGAAGCCTTCATCGGGCGTACAAAAATGGGAAAGATAGAGGCACAGGGACTACAGTCACTAAATTTCTATATATGGCGGAAATGGATGAAATTTTTCATAATAATCCAGTCATGTGTTCACCGCATTCCGTATCTGTCGGGATGGAACAGCAGCCAGATCCAGTACCTATGAAGAATCTGACGAAGTAAAGGGAAAACGGGACACGAAAACCTTAGCAGACGTGAAACGTATATATTATGAAGGAAAAATTGCAGAAAAGAAAAAAAACGGAAACTTTTAGAAAAATATATTGAACAGAAGGAAAAACACAGAGAAGTGAGGCACCAATTACTTTAAACTTTGTTAAATAAGTAGAAGCAAAGATAATCACATATTAAAGATAATTCATTCAGTATGTATTAAAATATGAGGTAAAAATAGGGTCCCCCGATGCAATATATAGGGTTCCTTTGATATATACGTAAATATTTTGCATTCAAATTACGTGCAAATATTTAACCTTTAATGTGCCGGTTTCTAATCTACTACATGATATGCAAAGGTACCTCTTATAAAGAAATAGGGGGGTTTTCTAGTCTTTTTTATTTTTTGTACTGAATGACTCATCTCTAATATACTATGATCTTTGGTAGAAGTTACCAAGGCTGTGTGTAATATTTGAATTCACACATTTTTAAAATTTTTTAAAAACACTTGTTAAATATTTCGCAAAATTACAAAAGGTTTAAAAAATCACTCGATCGATTTCGGCTTATTAGGCCATCATCAGGAGTATCTAGAGTTTAGTAGATACTCCTTGTTGAATACACTAGTATTAATCACCTAAAACAAATTATTTATTAGAATTAACTTAACTTTCAAATTTTGAATTCAAATTACCAACAAAATTTCATTTTAATTGTTACAGTCAATGCATAAACCTAAAATCATATAAAAACATTTATCATTATAAATTCATTTTACTTTATGTAACAAATCAATACTTAGCTTCTCATTCATTAATATTTTGCAAATGAAATCTTGAAATGATGAATGAATTGAAATAATTAAAATTTTAGAATTAATTAATATTTAAATTTAATAATGAAATTGTTATTTACCTTTTTTGTATGCACTAATTTTTGAGTCAAAACCTTACAAATGTAATTTTATAATTTGAACGGCCAAAGCCTTATAAATGTTTCTATAATGTCGTTTGGATTAATTTTAAAATAAGAACGATTGCGTTCATTGCTTTATAGTTTAAGTACAATTTCTCCATCTGGTATAAACTGTAGAAACTAGAAATTTTGTAAGTCATTGTAAAATTACCATTTTATATCTCTCTTTTAAAATCAACCATCAAAGTGGAAACATCGGAATAAAAATTAAAATAAATAAATAAAAGCTATTATATTTATAATTTATCACCAACCAAATACTCAAGTGGTTTTATTTTTTGATCGTGGAACCAACCAACCATTTGAGAATATTGTTGTTATTGCATCTTTTTGTACCATTACCTTTTGGTACAATCACTCCTGATGATGGCCTAATAAGCCGAAATCGATCGAGTGATTTTTTAAACCTTTTGTAATTTTGCGAAATATTTAACAAGTGTTTTTAAAAAATTTTAAAAATGTGTGTATTAAGTGTGTTTCTCCAAGTGCCTACGGCAGAAAGTGTAAGAAGTAATATTTGAATTGGCTGTTATTTTGTCATGAAGACTTATTATTATAAAGACTGTTTTTTTATAAAATAAAATATTTATTCATTTAATATTTGATTTCGCGTACATCACGCCAGAAATCCCATTTTAGAAAACCCAAATTTTCTATATATAATTCGCACCATTGGGATTGTGCAATTTTGTGCCTGTGATTAGAAAATTTGTGCATAGCGTTCTTTAGGAAACAGGGTGGGATTTCTCACGCGATTATTACACCAGAAATCCCATATATACCGTTTACCAAATAAAACATATTTTTCAGTTAACAATGATTGAGCAAAATTGTGCGTTACTAAACTTACCTTAAAAAAGTTTATATTGGCCAGAATCGGCCATAGAACATCCACAATTTATCAAAATCGCAATTTTTCAAAGAGGTTGTATGGGTGATTTCCAGAAATCCCATCTTTTATTAACATTTGAATTAAAACATAGTGTAGTCAAAATTCTGGCCAATATTCACGTTTGTGCATATTATACTTTAAAATTTTCAATGAAAAAGGCAAAAATAATATAAAACGTTTTTACAAAAGTTTTCTATATATCTCTTCTATATAACCTCTTTGAAAAACTGCGATTTTGATAAATTGTGGATGTTCTATGGCCGATTCTGACCTATATATACTTTTTTTAAGGTAAGTTTAGTAACGCACAATTTTGCTCAATCATTGTTAACTGAAAAATATGTTTTATTTGGTAAACGGTATATATGGGATTTCTGGTGTAATAATCGCGTGAGAAATCCCACCCTGTTTCCTAAAGTACGCTATGCACAAATTTTCTAATCACAGGCACAAAATTGCACAATCCCAATGGTGCGAATTATATATAGAAAACTTTGGTTTTCTAAAATGGGATTTCTGGCTTGATGTACGCTTGATTTCTTGTTAGTTTAACAATCCTTGATTGTTCATTTGTTGGAACATTTGCCGCCTTGCGCCATTTATATTAGCTATTTCAGGTTGTGTGACCGCTTGTAAGCCATCATCGTCATCATCTTCTAAATACTCAATTTCGCAAAAATCGTTTTCGGATATACAAATATTATGTAAAACACAAGCAGCAACAACACTGTTTGAGATAAAACCTAAATTTGGGCTTTCAAAAAACTTAAGTTGGCGGAAACGGCGTTTCAGCAATCCAAATGAATTTTCAACAACTATTCGGGTTGCTGAATGCAGGTAGTTGAATTTACGCTGTTTTGCGCTTAAATTACCCAGATCTTTGAAAGGTGGAACTAAGTAGTTGGTTTCAGAGTAGGCTGAGTCGCCAAGTAACTCACCTTCTATAATGGATTCGTCTTCACTGACACGCCGGTAAAAATTAGATTTTCAAATAGTCAGGCATCGTGCATGGATCCTGGTTCACCACAATGAATGTCTACAAATTTTTTTCGGCATTTACGATTCCCTGCAACAATAAACTATAATCATTTTTACGGTTATAGTATGCTTGTTTGTTGTTCTTGGGTGGGTTAATCTTAACATGGGAACCGTCAATTGGGCCAACAACGCCAGGTAAACCGTTCATGATTGAAAAATGCAGATGGTTATTTTGCATTTCTATCACGGTAGGCCATTTTATGTAATTGTGGCTTTCTTTGGTTATCCACTTCACGACGCGGTACAGAATTCTATGTACTGAACTTTGCTTAATATTAAACCTGTCTAAGGCTTTGCCTTTATTATAAGTCCAGCTTTTAGACATTTTAAAGTTGATTTTTTTTTGAAAGAAATTCCGTTTATTCAACAACAAAAAATTATTTACTAAATTTATGTTATGTTTTACTACTGTCACAAAAATTCGCGTTCCATTGAGCATCTACTCACAAGTACTTGCTATAGTAGCAAATTGTTCCCAATGGAACACTACAATTATAAAAGAATGTTTAGTACTAAAGTTACGCCATCTCTTAGAAAATCCAAAAAACTAAGTTATACATCTAACATATAATTTTTATTTATTAATTTCATTTAAAAATCATTCAAAAATCCCATTTCCGTTGTACGTGTCAAATTTAATCATAATCAATTAAGAATAGCCAAGTTATAGGCTAATTGGCCATACTCCAAAAATATATCCAATTATTTAAATTAAGTTTATTCTCGATTTAATTCAAAATTAACAAAGAATTGCCAAATTTGATTAGGGCTATTGCAGGATTCCCTTCCGAAATTTATTTACGAATTTGTAAAAAAAAAATGTGGACACAAAAAAAATGTTGTTAATTTGTATCATGTCCGTTTATTTGGATATAGGACACTAAAGAACTCATAAAAAAATTACGTAATATTATTGAGTCCTATTGGAAGAATTTAACACATAGGACCGATTTTAATCTCGATTAGATCGATTTTATGGGACTATCATAATAAGGTTTACACAGCAATATATTTTATTCAATCGATTGATCATTCACAAAAGATATCGGTCTAAAAACTACGCTACTTTTTTATTTTATTTTTATTACTATTTATTAATATAAGGACTGTATCGAAAAGAAAGTAGCCACAAAAGAAAAAGCAATTTTTAACCAAAAAAATAATTTTAAGTATTAAAAAATGATGTTTCATCATAAAGCAGATTTCTAATTAGAAGATTTTATGTTTAAAACATTTGAGAAATTATTTTCTAAATACACTGCGAATTTTTAATTTGATGCCTTTACTTAGGTTCTGCACAGTAGTTTTATTAATTTGTCTGGTTGCTTTGGACTAACTTTTTGAACTTTGTTAAATTTTCTGCTAGTTTACCATTATTTTTCAAGTAACGTTTCGCAATTGTCCAATATCTTTCAATTGGTCAAAGTTCTGGTGAATTTGGCGGAGTTTACTGTTTTTCCACAAAAGTGATGCAGTGGATTTTTAACAGCTCCAAATTTATAATGGGCAGTTGCACGGTTTTAACATACAATTTTTTGTTTTCACCTTTTTTCAGAACTTTTTGTATTTTATATGTCTTCAAGTCACGCCTTATGTTACCCGCTGGATCATTCCTATGCTAGTACCACCCACATAAATCTCTGACAGACATTGATTTGTTTTTGCGAATTTTATTCACAATTTTGGCTCTAATTTGGGATTGCTGGGACCTTGTTTTCGCCCGTTGTGTAGGAAATCCTTTACTGTACCATGTTCCCCAGACTTATTAATTATTTTTCTCACTGCATTTTTACTTATTTTCTTTTCCTGTCGCGTATTTTCGCGCTTTGCTAAATTTCTAAACGAAACACCGTTTTCAATGCAAAATTTGTGCAAAATTCGTTTACGCACTTCTTCTTCAATTCGTGGCATTATTACAACTGGGTAACAAATTATAAAAATCAAACGCAATATTTACCTACAAAAAGCTATTCTATCAAACGGCACTTTTCCGTTACAATAGAATTCGAGCAAGGCGAAGAAAACTAAATTTTTTTGTAGCTACTTTCTTTTCGATACTGTTGATCGTCACGATGAATACATCAATCGGAAACTGGACTACAGTATCCAATTACAAGGTTTAACTTAAACTAAACAAATAATTCTGAACTGACTGTTCTTTTTTTTTTAATTGCTGGTCCAATGCAATCTGGGCCTCTATCAAGGCAGACGTTTTTTCTTTCATTCCCTAGTTTAAGTAAAGAAATATTCATGAATAAATATGTACATAAATGTATATGCTGGAAAATACGTCAAATCATATATTTTTGGAAGTCATGTAGCACTGAGTAAAACAAACAATTGTTGTTTGTTGTTGTTGTTGTTTAAGATAAAGGGTCAAATTTTGAAAAATTGCATGCACTTGGAATTGTATTTATTGTTATAGAGAAAAAACTAATTATCCGAAAATTATAAAGTTGAACTCATTTTACGGACAATAGATAGAGATTATAAAATTATTATAAAAATGGTACCATCTTTCATTTCTTATTTTTCAAAATGGCCGCCGAAACATTATTTTTCAATTTTCTCAAAATTGCATCATTTTTTATTTTATTCTTTTTTATCTTTTTCCCCATTTAGTTCTATTAAACCCACTAAAAAATCATCGCATTATCTCGTTTCGATTTCTTGCAAAATACATTTAAATATGATAATCTAAACGAAGTATGACTATCCTCCCTTTTTTGGGTTTAAAAATCATATTTTAATAATATGATTTTTTCAATTTTATGAAAACCTTTGTTGGCCATAAAGGCCAACCTCATAAAGTAATCGTTTAAACAAAGGAACAACCCATTGTTGAGTACAACAATTCATAAAATAAAAATAAAATGTTAGTATGAGTCATGCCTTTTGGTACGTCGAACCCCTCTAATATCCTATAATCCAGTTATAATAAATAACAAGTATAATAAAATGTATAATGTAACTCAAAAACAAGTATAATATTTTGAGTATAAATTAGTGGCAAAACATGAAATCGAGGCATCACCGATTCCTGATTTATCTACATAATTCATCTGTTACCCCGGAAACGTCATCAATAATGAAAACAGACGGTACTTCGAGTAGAAGTGAAAGTGAGAGGTGCGAATTAAGAAAACGATCGTTCTTGAAAAAATTAATATGATATTACCAGAGAATGGCAAGTTCCCCGTATATCCGAGTAAATTGGAATCCATAAAATATCATCAACAGCAGAAATTATTCAATTTAACTGCCGTAGTACTATCACCTGGAATCGAACCGCTTGCGATTGGCCCGCTGGAGTCGAAGGCACATCTTTATCATGAATTCATGAATCAACTGAAAGCAACTTTACCGAAATCACTAATCATAGAACAAATCATGAAAGAGGTTAACACTACTCAACATATGGTGCGAACAGCTAAACATATTCAAGACAAAAACTGCTCACTGAGCCTGCCGATACCAAAAGGTGGAAAACGTTTAAGTGATGAACTCCAGCAATCAGTTTTAGATTGTTACAACGATGATGATGTCAGCCGTCACAATCCCTGGAAAAACGATTGCTTAGCATTGAAAAAGTTAAAGTACAAAAATTTCTAATGATCTGAACCTTAAAGGAGTGCTATGAGGGATGCAAGACGAAATATCAGGATGAAGAGTAAACAAAAATTGGGTTTTCCAAATGTTCTCTGCTCCATCCTAAAAACTGTGTACAACCAGGCAGCAGCGGAACAGTTTGCGTATGTATAATACATCAAATTGTAAAATTAATTATTTATGGAACCAAGATGGAGGCTGTTACCAATGGAAAGATATCGAAATACAAATATTGTATTTCATCTATATTATGTACCGATCCAACATCAACATGTTACCTTCTGCAATGCGAGAACTGCCCAGGATTGGATAATTTTCGAGATTATTTGAAAAATTCATTTTTAGAAAATGATTGCGAGGATGCTGAATTATCGTTCAGCCAGTGGATTTCCACCGATCGATGCAACTTGGAAAAGTATTCGAAACCACTAGATGAATGTTTGGATTATTTCTTAATAAAGCTAAGAAATCTAATTCCTCATTGATTCATTTCACTACAACAATTTAGCTTCATAAAAAACAAAAAATTAAGTATGAAGCCTATGGAGGCACTTCTCTCTTGTGACTTTGTAGAAAATTATGCATTTATAATGAAAATGCTGCACAAGGATTTCATTGGAACTACAAAGCGACTATGCATCCATTTGTAATTTACAAAAATGTAGGAGAAAATTTGCTGCACTATAGCTTGTTCATCGAAAAGTTGATGAAGTTTTTGAAAACTAAAACTCCTGATTTATCTAAAATTTATTATATTACTGATGGTGCAGTCACACGTTATAAAACTAAAAAAAAAATTTATAAATATATCTAAGCACAAAGAGGATTTCGGCGTCGATTTTAAGTGGTATTTTCACGCAACAGCTCATGGAAAGGGACCGTCCGATGGATTAGGAGGTACTATCAAAAGAACGGCGTCCAGAGCCAGTCTCACCAACGAATACGATGGTATCATAACCAATACGAAATAATTATTCACATGGGCAAAAACCTTGAAGAATGGTATGGTTTTTGAATTTTGTTCAGATGCTGAATATAAATCCAAATACATCCAGCAAACCAGTAATTACAATAACTAAAGGGAACCCGCGATTTTCACGCAGTCATTCCTTCAATTCCTTCAGATATTCAAATAGTGAAGATTATGTAACACTTAAATTGTAACTGTCAATATTTTCAAATTATTGTCTTAATTTTGTAATAAAATATATAAAATCAATAATTCTTGTTTAAATTTCATTTTGAGATACAAAAAACTTGTAGATTGTTATACTTAAATGTATTTTGCAAGAAAACGAAATGAGATGTTGTGCTGATTTTTAAAGTACACAGTGTGATCTAAAAATAACCGAACTTTTAATTTAAATCATAGAACACGTAGCGCCATCTATTAAACGTTGGTAGCGTTAGAAAGGTACATGTTTCTTCTTTCGAACGCAGCTAAGTTCATGCTAATCGGTTGACAGGTTACAAAATTACACACGTTTTATTAACAGTAGTTTTTGTAGTTATGTCGTAAAAGCATAATGGAACAAAGAGTAAATATTAAATTTTGTTGTTTTAAACTCGGTAAAAAATTTGCTGAGAATTACGAATTGCTAAAAAAAGTTTATGGTGCTGATTGTATGAGTCGTACTGAAGTTTAAACGTGGTTTACACGATTTAAAAATGGCCGCGACAATGTTGATAACTTTCTATGATTCCAAGGGTATTGTTCACAAGAAATTTGTTCCAGAAGGTGAAACTGTCAATGAGAATACTATTTACAAGTTTTACATCATTTGTGGTCGAGAGTTGTTCGTGTTAGACCCGAATACCCAAAAGGAAAACAGCTGTTTTTATTACATGATAATGCACCACCTCACAAGACCAAAAAAGTCAACGAATTTTTGATGAAAAAACAGGTTTGTGTCATCGACCACCCTCCGTATTCGCCTGATCTATCACCGTGTGACTATTTTCTATTCCCAAAACTGAAAACTGCAATGAAAGGAGCTTTTTACGATGCCATGTCAGCCATTCAAGCAGCCATGACACAGGTGCTAAAGAACATCCCAAAAACAGAGTTTAAAAAGTTTATGAATAAATTGGTTGATCGTTCCAAACGTTGTATTAAGTTCAATGGATCCTATTTCGAATAAATATTAGCTTTGAAACATAATACCATGCTTGTTTCATTCTATAACTAAAAAGTTCGGTTATTTTTAGATCACACTGTGTATGTTTAATAGAACTAAATAAGGAAAAAGATAAAAATAAAAAAAAATAAAAAAAAATGCAATTTTGAGAAAATTGAAAAAAACATGTTTCGGCGGCCATTTTGAAAAATAACAAAGGAAGATGGAACCATTTTTATAATTATTTTATAATCCCTATTCATTTATCTTTAAACTGAGCCCAATTTTATAATTTTCGGATAATTATTATTTTTTCTATAGCAATAAATACAACACCAAGTACATCAAATTTTTCTGTATTTGACACCCTTTTCCAATTACCGACTTATTTCAAACTTATTGACTTATTTGACGCCATCGTGAATAAGTCGGTAAGGTCATTCTAATTCATTTTGTTGACTTATTTTGACAGCTGATGATGACAACAATTTGTGTCTGTGTTTCTTGTTCAAAAATAAAATGTTATATAAATAAAATGGATATAAATAAAACTGAGCATAAAATTAATGGATGGCGATAAAGATTTGTTGAAGTGTCTGGAAAAACGCAAGATGCGGGAGGTATAAAATTGTTTTTTAAGAAAAATTGTAATATAATAAATATATAAATTTAAAATATTATTTTAATCTACTTATATCAGGAGTTCAAATATTGCTCCAATACATCGCGTGCTCTCGTTTCATTTTATTTACGTATTAAAGACAAGACAAAATATTAGACAAATATATAGGTAGACCAACTTTTTGAAAAAGAAATAGTTCAGTATAAAGGTGGTATTCCATGGGAATATTTTGCTGAATAGTAAAATACGCCAAAAAGAGAAAAAAATCAAACACCATATAATAGACAAAGACAAGGTGTTTTTTTATAGCAAAAGTTTTAAGAGGAATTTTGACTTAACCTACTACTAATTGTAACTTAACCTACAAAAAATCAAAATTATTTCTTGTTGTTCAAGTGAATTGTGAATTTGCCAATATATTCTTGTATGTGCATTCGTGAATTTCGTCACCTTTGCTATCGAGACCAGTGATGGGGAAAGCTCGTCGAAAAGACTAAGCGAGATAAAGGCAAGAGTTTCACTGCAAGGAAAAAAGTTAAAACATGTCATGAATTGACCACATTTGAATTTATAATCGATAAAATTTATGATACAATGTAGAAATATGTAAAAAATTTAATTCATTTCCTCTTCAAATTCATCGGATAAATTTCCCGATAGTGACCTTGGTTGCGACAACAATGAATCTAAATCGTCCGAATCGTACTCAAGCTCCAATGATAAAATTAAATTACTTAACGTAATCGTAGTGCCCATACTAAGCTTGTTTCGGTTAAAATTTTGATCATTCGTTGCTTTTTTATCATCGGCCATCGTAGTAGTTGTGTCTTATAGACACGTTATTATTCTCTGAATTTGATTTCTCCAGTTTTGATTTTAATAGTGCATGGTCTAGACCGGCAGATAACCTATATCCTCTACTAGATCGATTCGCCCCTTTTCCGCACGAATTTCTAGTCGGTCGCAATTATGGCTTATAGACCAGAGTGGGGGTAAAAATTGTGGTTTCAATTTTCTTCAAATTCAACTAGGCCCTCATTTTTATTATTGAAATACTCAACGACTTTTTCACCATGGGATACAAAGTTTACTAATTTTTCGCTATGCGGAAGGCCAAGTAAATAATTAAAGAATGTCTCGGACAGCTCGTCGTTAGGGTAAATCTGCCTAATTACATCGCGTAGTTCCTCTTTTCGTTTTCTAGAATATTATCTTTTGAATTAAGTAACGCTCGCGCTTATGAATGGATTTTCTTCATATTTGGTATCTCGATATTCTTAAGTTGATTATACTTAATGTGAAACGAACAAGGAGATCGCTCATATTACTGGTCTGATGGCACTGGTATTTATTTTGTCTTGTATAAAAAAAAGAACTGCTTAGTTTACATGAAACCAAATAAGTTTTTTATGAAAGTCACCTCATCAGCAGACTTATTTAAATAAGTCGTGAAAACAAAAATAAGTCGGTAACTGGAAAAGGGCCATGGGGGTGTTTTCCAAACGATACTTATTGACTTATTTGGCCACCATTTTAAATAAGTAATATAGTCATTCTAATGGATTTAGATTACTTATTTTGACAACTGCATCAAAAGAACGAAAATGCGCAATATTTATTGCACAGCGATTTTTTTTTTATAATTTATTATTATTAAATTTATTATTCTTGGGATAATTTGGTTTTATTTTATGTTATTTGTATTTGTAGTTTTTATAAATATTAATTAAAATATAAACATAAACCTACACCTGAAATAATTTTTTTGACATTACAAATTAGATTTTTTGCTAAAAAAGAGATAGAAAATAGGTCACCTCGACAGGTTACTTATTTGAATTAGACAGGTTCCACAAATAAGTATACGTTTCAAAAACAGTCTATATTTGTATAATGGTTCAATTATGGTCCACAAATATTACAACAAAACCGCCCATTTTAAGAACTTGCAGGTATACAAAAATCTAAAATGTACTAGTGCAGATCTAAAAAGCGGGCTTCATTGTTATAATGAATGTTAGATAACGGAATAATTTTAATAGCGCAATCTGTTTCTACCTGTTTTTTTAAATGGTCTTTAATTTTATGACGAAAATGAAATAAAGAAAAATTACCAGATGTTTTTATGAGGCGTGCTGTGTTTGATTCTTATATTGCTCACAGGTCATACATAATTTACGACAATGGATGACAATAAAATAATTAATTGTCTATTTATCTTTCATTAAACAATACCGCCCATTTTAAAAGAGAGAAAGGAGGATCAATTCCTTAATTTCTCTACTATACTTTTATTACAGTGTCGAATTCACCAAGTTTTAATTTTGGGTAAAATATTACACTAATCCTAATATTCTTAAACATTAAAATATCAATAATATATTATTTTGACATGACTAACAGGTTTTATATTTTGAAGGATATACAATTTTGAGATTGAAAGATTGTATCTTAAAATTTTTGATCTCGGCGAAGCTGAATTTTTCACAGATTAAAGTGTCATTATTAGCAAGTGATTTAACGTTAATTTAAAAAATTAAAAAATAATATTTTTCTTGTTATCGAGATACTAAGAAATACAGATTCAAAAAATCACTAAAACTCCAAAATTGAAAATTATTAAAAACAAATTATTACACATATTCTTCTAGCTTTAAAAAACCGTTGAGAAAACCAAAATCGGTCAACTCATTCCGTAAATATGATCAAAAACGTAATACATATACCCAAAACTCCTTGAAAATGAGAAAACTTTAAGAGAGTGTAAACTCGAGAGTGAAAGAGAGAAAAACAATTGTTTTCTACAAAAAATTTGTTTTTTACCTATACATCGAATAAATATAGTTTGAACAATTTTTGAGACATAGCGTCCAACTCATGTACGATTTCATATGGAATGACCCTATATTTTATTCTTCCTTTAATTTTAATATATTTCGTAAAATATTCCCATGGAATAGCCCTTTACCTTTAGAAAAATAATTGTCTTGCCTGCTATAGGCAAAAACGTTTTGACTAATTTGGTATATCGCCAGCCTTACCTTTAACAAATATTTTGACTCGGTCCCTTTTTAAGATTGCATTTATAACTGTGTATGTTCTTTAGTTATTTGTGACGGTACTGAAGTTCTGTTAGATTTGTCTTATTCCATCGGTTCCAAATCCCTGCAACGTTTCTAATAATTGGTAGTGCATTGAAACGGTTTTGTCGCGGTATGAAATATGTGTAAGATAAAATGGTACAATAACAAAAAACGTTAAGCCCAAAAAACTTATATATGTACATTTCTAAAATCCATTACATAAATACACAGCACAACCGCTAATATTCCCGTCCCCAATTGCGGTTCGGCTTCCTATATACAGTTGCTGTATGCTTTAACACAAAATGATAAAAAAAGAATTAAGTATCTCATTTACGAGTAGATCAAAATTACCTTTTTGTAATTAGAACCAAAGACGAATAAATTAATAAATTAAAATATAATTTTCTTTTAAGGTTTTCATTTTTTGTTTTGTTTTTGTGGAAAAATTTTTTGGGGAAAAATAATAATAATAAAAAAAAAACGAAGATAAATTAAGGGATTTCGAAGAACACACAAAAACACCAACAACAATTGCTATACAAAATAAAAAAATTTTGTTTTACTTTTAATTTGTTCATTAAAGTATTTAACAGATGTGACATTGTTACATGAATAAATAGGTAGGTATGCTGCGCGGTTCTGTTGGTTTCCAGCTATACTTTGTCGGTATATTTGTAGGTAGCACAACAAAAAAACGTTAAATATATGGGCTTTTCCAACACACATAAAATAAACCACAGTATATTATTCCAGAGGGCATCCAACAGATATAATAATAATAATACTTGAACAGTCATTTACAGCAAAATTTCAGCTTTTATTTTATTCAAAAAAAAAATAAAAATAAAATAAAACGATTTAAATAAAATTTCCAAATAAATAAATAAAAATTTAATATTTTTGTATACTCAAAATATTTATAAAAAAAAAGAAAAGATCAAAAGATTATTTGTAATGTAATTTGCTCGAAATTAAAGGTACATTTTAAATTATAAAAATTCTTAAATTTAATAATTATTGCTAAGTTGTACGATAAAAAATTGGTAGGTAGAAAAAATGTCGTACACATTCAGGGTGTTTTTCATAATTAAAGGACCCACTGTTTATTTCAAACAAATAGTTTAAGTAGAACTAAGCTTTCGTTTTGTACTTTGTATACTATTTGTGGTTGGATTTATATGTAATGTAGGTCCAACCTGTAGGCAGAGAAATCCAATTACCTAACATAAATGTACGAAGCATGTTGAACCACCTCCGTCTGCCTATAGTATAAATACATAAAGTACTACCTACCATCATACGCAAAAAATATTTAATCGGTGAAGTTCCAGATGTCGCATCGATCGCATTTAAATACAAAGTACAAAACTTTGCTAATCGCCTAAATTAATGAATGAAGTTAAACTCGTCTCTAACACATTACGTATTATTGTAGTGCAAATATACAAAATGTACATGTATTTTTGTATAATATTATTTATGATACATACAATAAAACATTTATTTTTAATATTTTAAAATTCGAAAGGTCTTTGCCTGAAATTGATCAAAATATGGCAATTTGTCAGAAATCTAGTTTTTTTAAATGTTCTTGTCGATTGTGTGTTGCAGCTTCGGTATGTAAGTATCGTGAAACATTTCGGTTTTTTCCATTCCAAAGGAGGAATGAAGAGTAAAAGTACAAATTGAAGTAAATGGAATACATTTTCGACAGAATTCTTGGCCCTACTAAGCGGTTGAATTATTTACTTTTTAAAAATTTCGCGTAAAAAGACACGACAAATGTGGCAGCTTCTTATCTGTCAGCCCTCCAAAACATGGAATTAAAAAGCAGCAATTTATAGATTATTTTAACCAGCTGAGATTATCGACACCAAAAGGCAATACAATTTACGAAGTTACAGAGGAGCAGTCTGCTAGTCACCCAACTTACTAGGATCAAAAGAAAGTTCCTGATTTAATTGACTTCTCTGTAATTAAAAGCATTCCACGTACGTATGTGAAGGCAACCGATTGCTATAATCCATTTTCCGATTACCCTCCGGTAAAAATAGTAGCAGTAAATACCGATGACCTAACGACTGAAATACCGAAACCTCTTACAAACATGCGAACTACTTGAGATCAATACAAAAGACCAGTCGGATAAAATTGTCTAGTGAATATTCCTCTTTTCACATAATAATTTTTTATTAACAAGGTGGGGGTCTTGGATATAAAAATAAGTTTTAAACAAAATAAACAAAACAAGTCGAAAATAATTGTTACGAATTCTCTTTATCATATTATTTTGGTTTTCTTGTAGCGAAAATCAAAATTCAGGAGGTAAGCTGCATTTACTTGCGTAGAACTATGTCTAGGTGATGTACCATATAAAAGCTGGTCAGGCCTAAGTAAAAGCAGTTTACTATTTTCTGAAAGAGAAAGAGCAGAGCTTACTTCTATTCTTTGTTTGAAGCTCCTGGCTTCTGTGGTTCAGAAAATATGTACTCCAATCCTTCAACAATTTTATAAGTCATGTTTTAGAAAAACTAAGAACTAAGAGTCCCCTCAGCATAATAAATTAGATTAGCGCAAAATTACATTTCATTTAGGGAATTGGTGGACCTCAAACCTCGCGGTTCAAAAGT
Organism: Tipula helvola; assembly: GCA_963556165.1. Classification (NCBI taxonomy): domain Eukaryota; kingdom Metazoa; phylum Arthropoda; class Insecta; order Diptera; family Tipulidae; genus Tipula; species Tipula helvola. The sequence continues at coordinate 165,246,953 of OY744482.1, read as the reverse complement.
TGAGTTGGTTTTTAACCCACCTTGTACATATTTATTTAATACTTTATGCTTGAATTGAAACAGTTATTATGTCATAATTAATAATTTCATGCTGCATAATATGATTTAATTTAATTTAATTATTTAGATTTTAAGCGTCGCACATTTTATTACAAAACATCAAATGAAAGAATATTCTGCCTTCCGGTGTAGTTGAAAAAGGAAACGCTCTAAATAAAGGATACATTTAAGTTACATTTTGACTAAACAAACGAAATTACTCTAAGTTTGCACATATCCGTTGCTCTAAACACTTTATAGCGAAACTGACCGTGTTGCTCAACCAATATAACCTAAGGCTATTTAGGTTTGACCGAGATTTAAAAGTCACCCTCCCCATATTTCTGGGACCACTATTTGTGTGTACTTCCTTTAAGCTTCAGCATATGGAGGTTCTTTAGACTTAAGCCATCCTGCGGGCGCCCTTGTCAAATCAAAACGATTTTTATTTTGAAAAACTGCTCTTAAAAAGAAAATGCTCGGAAAACGTATGTGTAAGTTTTTAACATTCATAATTTTTTAATTTTTTTGAAATATTAGAGCTTTTATTGCTTAAAGTGTCTTTACAAATATGCAATAACATACAGCATTACAAAAGGAATAATAGCAGCACGAAAGGAATGATAAGAAATCAATCTTCAAGGATTTTATTTTGAATGTTGAGGTTGTGCTTCTGGAACAGGCCAAGTTCATAAAACTCCACCGATGGCAAACCTGGAAAATATTAAAAGAAGATTAGCAAGCTTTCACAGTCCGTCTGTAGGAAAGATAATCAAGGTTAAAGGAGATGTTAGAATCTAAAATCATTCGGGATGATCGGTTCTGAACTCGGCCGAGTGAATCTTATGTTTCATTTCTATCTGATCATACGTATACGATCCATAAATTGGTAAAAGTCCCGAACTACCGGGACTTATTTATTTGATCCGCCCAAGAATAGGTTCAGACGTGCCCACACTGGATTTTGGAAATTTTTTGGTATTTTGACTTTTTACTACCTATACTAATAGGGATTTTCGAAATTATTTGAGGGGGCTGGCGCTTGAAGTTCAAAATTATAGAAAATTTTCAAAATCTTGATTATTGATTTGCGTTGGCAAGTGTGGCAAAAATTTTATTTAAAAAAATTACGCCAAATTTAACATCATAAACTTGACACACCCCTCCAAAAAATTAATGATTTGCAGATGTAATACTCTTATTTTTAAGCAACGATTTAAATAACGATTATTCGAAAACTACCACAAAATTTAATTTAAAAAATAGGTGCTCCATGGTGCTCCACGATTTCGGGCAGATTTTTGTGGTACAGAGTAAATATTTGAAAACCAAATATGGCAGCCTGTAGCTTTAACATGAAAGGTGTAAGAGGGTCGTCTACAACGTAACAATATAATAATGAAAATTAAATTTGATTTCTATAACATGGTTTGTGGTTTGGTGGTAACGTAAGGTACTAGGGCGGCAAAAGTCCTTGATTCTCCTCAAAGTTTGTCTTCTCAATTTTCACCAACTCATAAAACTAAATATATGTAATATATTTACTCTAGTGGTAAACACTGCAACTACGAGAAGAAGAGAATTGTACTATACCTACTTCTCAGTGGAATGAAACTCTTCATTCCGGAATTAAAATACACGGCATTGTTGTTGTGAAATTGCCAAAGTAAGGCTACAAATATATATGTATGTATCATAGAGCTAAAAGCTGTAGAGGAGAAATAATCAAACGTCAAGTGTAAGAAGTTCGGTGCGAGGGAGAGAGGCAATAAAATAGTTTGGTGCCGTATTTTGATTTTTGTTCAGTGCATTGGAATGAAGTGTGTTTCTTAGAATAAAACAATTAAAGTTTGGAAATGTTTTTGTTTTGGTTGCAAAGGCACGGATGCTTATTATTTGGTTCAATGTTTTGGTAAAGTTGATTTTGTTATTAAGGATAACTTTTCTAACGACGCGTCATTGTTTTGCACTTTTGGGGCGGACCTGGTAAAAATAGTGCCATGTAATTTTTCCGTTTTGTTTGGAGTTGTTTCAACCAAGCTTTGTTGGTGTAGACATTTTTGGAAATTTTTTAGAGATTTTTTGATGTTTTGATTAATTTTTGACGGATAATTGTTCTCGGTTTTATATTTGAACAGAATTGGCATTTGTTTTGTACAAGTTGCTGTTTTGATTGCCAAAGCGAAACGATCTATATTTTTTTTGTTGTTTTAGTTATTGATAAGTTGAGTTCAACTCGTTTTGGTTTTTTCTTTTGTTTTTTGTTTCTATATTTTCTCCTTTACGAATATTTTTATTTATAAAATCTCTCCAGTTGAACGGAACATTGAAAAAAAGACCGGATATTTATCTGGTGATTTCTTTCCTGAATAAAATTTTGCTGAATAAAATGGACGGTTTGTTTTTGGAGGTGGTGTGGGTCCATAACTTGATGAAACGAGGAAATGAAGGAATTGAGAATCAATAAATGAGATATGTGGGACTTTGAATTTTCTTTTTATTGCATAAATTAAAATTAGGGATAAGTTGTTTGCCGGTATATCTCTATTAATATCATTGTCAAAAGTTTTTCTTTTTTGGATGGTTGACTTGCACCACTTTTCGGAGTGAACGGTCTACATATATAGAAATAGGTTGCATGTTATTTGAATGTTATTTTTTGCAAAAGTAGTAACATATAAGCTTAATGATAAATAAATCCTACATAGAAATGAACGATAAGGATAACTATATATGACTCTACTGTGAACTCCTACTTAACAGGCAAGTCAAGTTATCCCATGATTTTATCCCAGAAAATAAAAAAAATTAATCAGGCAATACTAATAAAATTATGCAACATATATTAATATGTGAAGTTATCCCAGCCCTGGATTTTATTATATCTAATTAAAATAAATATATTTTCATTAAAATCAGACCAATGAAAACAAAGAAAATCCAATATAAATTATTTCAGTTATGTACTTATAAAATACAAATTGGTTTAAAACAAAAACAGTGGGCGAGTTCACGCTCAACTCGCAAAAGAATTATGTGAAAACCTTTAACTATTGAATCATTTCAAATGCTTCGATAGGCCTGAGAAACCAATGCAGATAGACGGCTGCTGTTCGCTCAGTATTTAAATTACGGTACAATTTTGGTTAAAAAGTCAATAAGTTATTCTATTTTGGATTTGGAGGACGAACCTTACCGACATTAATTATTTAATTGAAAATTGAAATGTGTAACCGACTATACAGTTCTGTTAAGTTAATAATCAAAACCTGCTCTGAATGCTTTAAAATTCACCATTACTCAAACACGGCAATTGTTGAAGATTCCATATTTAGACTTTTGGGAATGGTTTCGGCAAACCAGTTTTGTTCACACCAAAACGGCATCGCTGATGTGATTGATTTGAACTAAATGAAATAGGGCGGTTCTATTAGACAAACAAAAAGTCAAGTAAAATCATAGCAACTTGAGAGACGGTATATGTCTCGCATTCGAATCTGTTTACCACTATTTTTCTATATGCCCCGCATAACCAAACTCAGCAACAGCATGAGCAATACTAAAATCATTGCATAACGATTAAACAATTTCAAAATTATTATTTTATATCAACGTATAAGTGCCATTTTCACAGCTCGCTAAGATGTAAACTATTTAATATTTAAAGTATGGGTGCATTTGTCTTTGTTTAACGTACTTCCATTTCAGTTTCTTTGAACCACTTACACTATACATGCATACTTTTTGTGTCTTTTCATTTTAATCTAGCGGAAATTGTAATTCGAATTATATCGTATGTAAGTTCGGTGCATTTTGTGTTCGTTTTTCTCGTATAATTTGCAATTTTGATCGTACCGGATTTTCCGTTCCTTTTTTTACATGAAATTTTTGACTTACCCCCGCTAAAGATGTTTTCACATCAAAAAATTCATAATTAACAGTATTGAAGTAGTATTGAGATTGACAAGTATTGAGTGGTGCTCGTAAACTAAAAATCTCTCGGATTGGGGCAATACAATAAAAATACATGGGGCAATACAATAAACAATAAAAACTGATTAAAACTGAGTATATGCTATTGAGTTGCAAGACAAAACCATATTTCGGCAACTTGTAACATACCGATCATCGTGAAATTACCACAATAATTAGCCCCTTGTATGCCCATTTCAAAACTATATAGCCCCAATCCGAGAGATTTTTAGTTTACGAGCACCACAATATAAAATGATAATATTGCGATTTATTTTCAATACTGTTAATTATGAATTTTTTGTTTTAAACCAATTTGTATTTTATAAGTACATAACTGAAATAATTTATATTGGATTTTCTTTGTTTTCATTGGTCTGATTTTAATGAAAATATATTTATTTTAATTAGATATAATAAAATCCTGGGCTGGGATAACTTCACATATGAATATATGTTGCATAATTTTATTAGTACTGCCTGATTAATTTTTTTTATTTTCTGGGATAAAATCCTGGGCTAACTTCACATGCCTCTACTTAACTGACTTAAACAACCATTAGGTCATCAATATGTGCAAACGATTATGCTGTCAAGTCTTATCGGACAAATACACCCACTACGAGTATTGGTGATAATGGGAGATAGGGACACATCTTTATATACAGCACAAGAAGATAACACCCCTGCCACAGTAAAAAATGTTAGCATAAGTTTAATAGAATAATAATATAAATATAATTCCGTACAATTTTTTTGTCAATTTAATATTTATCAATCGTATAACGAAATTTTATAATACACTGCGCCAATTAAAAAACGGAACAGAAATTTTCTTCAAAAAAATACCCAAACTTGAACGCTTGTATCTTTGATTGAGTCAAATCACCGTTATAGCGGTCTTTGCAAGTATTATAATATCTTCGATTTTACGAAGTTTATGTTCATCTTCACGAAAGAATTTTGATATAACATCTCTATGAATGTCACATATTCGGCAGAAGTACGAAGCTCGAAAGCTTCCGGCGAACCCCAGCAACAAGTTAGCCCCTAAATTATCGTGAGATATTGCTACTAAAGTACCACGCAATACCGAGTCTTTAATTTTCACACCTTTAGTCTCGAGTACCTTTAAATCATCAAAAATTGGTTTTAATATTTTGTTATAGGATCCTCCCGATTTTATATCGTTTACAATTAAACAACGCTACTAAATATATATTTTCTAATCGAGATAAATATTTGGGTGGAAGGTTTCTTATAGAGAAATATATCGCGCCTATTTTGTGTATGCTTCTGCGACTCCCTAACGGGTTATTCACTTCCAAATCATCGTAAAATAGTTGAACTTGGATGGCGTTCGGGTTTCTTTGAAAAAATTCATTTGAACGGTGAACACTTTCACGGCAAAAATTACTCAAAATTTCGTCTGAACACTCATGATCTCTTTCGAAGTATTTTTGAAAAAAGTGTTTATTTTCAAATAAAGCTGATATAGTTTGCAAAATAGAAATATATTGAAACGAATTTTGAACTAAACATTTCTTAAATTTTTTGGTGAATATGCAGTATTTCTGGTCCCACCTTAGACTGATAGCAATGCTTTTTGGAGCGACATAAAATCGGCTTATTTCAACATTCCTTTCTCGATTGAATTTGGTGTTAAATTTTGAAATTTTATTCCGTAAAGAAGAAAACATAGTTTCAGTGCTACTCCTAAACATATTATAATTATCTAAAGTGGCAGTGTTATATTTCTGATCAAGAATCATGACATTTGTTGAAATGTTGCTTATTAATTTATTTGTATTATTCATAATTTTTGTAATGCTTGTTTCTGTAAGGCCATAGCATTAACTCTTTAATAAAATCGTCTATTCCGAAATAATTCATTTCATTAAGTACCGATACCCTTCCGGATTGCACAGGTGCTAATGAACGGTCCATTTGAGAAGGCAGTGAAGGGTGGTTAATTTCGATAGTTGAATTATTTGTTTGACCTGGCGGAGAGAGTTCTGTTAAATTTGGTACTTTAACAGCATCTTCCAAATTTTTTATAACAAAGTGGTTTATTTTGTGGCATTTAATAGAATGTTTCTTTAATCCAGAGTATGTATTAAAAAAGTGGTCACATGAACTGGAAGCTAAACATTTTAATTTTAAAAATTTCGAATTCAATAAAAAATGGTCTATTTTTAAATGCTTAATGATAAGTGATATTTTTGTTAATTTTTTATTACAAATAAAACAGTAGAAATAATTCATTTTTAAATAAAATAGTATCAACTTTAAATTACTTAGTTAAAAATTTCTCCGACCAGCTTTTCTAATTTTAAAACCACTTCTTGAGTTTTTGTAGTTACTGGACATTCAATATTAAATATAAAATTTTGGATAAAACTCCAAAATAATCTTAAACTACAATTATATTCGATATTAAATATAAAATGCAATTTGAATACAAAACCTATTGCTGCTATAAAATTGTAATGTTTCGGAAGGCAAATTAAGTGGTTATCCAAAACGACAAAAAAACTGGTGTACCGTATAGCCTTTGATGCACCAACGGCTATAATATAAGGTGATTTTGATTCAAAATTTTTTAAATATTCTTCATTGGTCAATCCCTCCTAAAATGTTACGATATTATATTATGCTATTAATTTATATTAAAATGATGAAATATTTTTGTTATAGTATAATTGAATGAAGTTTGAAATCAATTTACTAAAATGAATGATTATCAGCTTGTTCATATTAGGAATTAGTAATCCAGATTCCCTAATCAAGTTAACTTATAATCTGGATTGCCTTTTTGGCATTCAGACGGTAAGAGAAAATCGCGATTAAAAACGATATTCACCTTGTGACTCTACCGAAAACTCTATTAAAATCCATTAATTTTTTAACGATTACTTTAATCTGTAATTGAATTTGGATTAAGATAATCTCCGTTGTTCACACTATAACAAAATTAATATCTAGCCTGCACATAGCATACTAGAAGACTGTAATGGCTGCGTATTTTACTTATTTGCAAGCTTCAATTAATTAAACATAAGCTTATTTGTACAAAAGCATGCAGTTATATACGCAAAAGTATAATTTATCAATACATTTTTAAATATAATAAGCATTTCCACCGCCTTTTCATCGGTCAATCTAGAAATCTTCTTTTCCCCGTTAGCTGATGGTGGTAATAACCTTATTAGGTTAACAAACGATAATATACAACTATCATAATCTACAAATAAATTGGACTGATAACATTAATTACATAACAAACAAAATTGGAAATGGAATCTGTACCTTGGTCTCGATCAAACTCCGTGTACAGTATACTTCTACCGGAATTTTTAACGGCTGTAAAAATTACTGCTTGATATTTTGGCCACTTTTCCAATAATTTTTCCGTTTCTTTATATGAGAGGGACAAGTCATACAGCACCTTCAAAAACGTTGAATCATTATTTTATTAAGGCTTATCGCACAAAAGAAATGAAAATGTTAACTTACCAAATCTGGATAAACACAGTAAAAAGAATTGTTCTCCCATAAATTGCTGATTTTCGTTAAGGGTAGATTTTAATTTCAATTTCACTAATTCAACTTCGTCGGTTAAAGATGCTGTATTTAATATGTTTAAATCATTTTCAAGGATGTCGTTGTCGTCGTTGTTTTTCGTTGTTGTCGAGCAAATCACAGTTTCCTCATCAAATGATTTCTGAATCTTTCTTTTTTTGATCGGTCGTTCTTCAATTTGGTTTGGAGAAAACCATTACCCTTTTTATTTACCAATATTTCCTGATTATAAAAAAATTATTAAAGTAATATTTAAGAGCCGAATAAAACTTTGTCTTACCGTATCTAAACATGGAAACAGCCCTTTTGCAATTTCTAAGATCAACTGTAGCTCCTCGGTGTTAGGTAAAAAGCTTAGATTTTCTTCAACGAAAGATGCCAAAAATGATATAAGCTTACGTCGTTGACTATCGGTAAGAGATTTAGACGAAAACTATTGAATAATTCGTGGCCACCGAATTTTCTAATTATGAATGATTTTACAGCCTAGAATATCAATTGTATTTAGTTTAATTAATTTTTCTTAATAGGTGTATTGACGTGAAATGACAATGAAATGCAAACAACTATACTTGGCTCAAAATTTTGATCCAAATTAATTAAGTTGTTTTCAAAAGGTATATTTTTTTGAGTGATTTAATTTGAATTTGAATTTAATTTAACATGAGTTACAAAAATAATTTGAATAAAGTTGCTTTGTAATTTATATAAAATTAAAGTCAAATCCAATTGGATTTCGCAAAAGAATTTACCTAATGTAATCTTTGATCTGATCTTGATCAATTTGCTTCACGCGGCTAATTTTAATTTTACAATTTTTACTTTGAACTTTAGATTGATTTAATTAAATAAAGTAATTTAGAATTTATTAAGTTAATATAGAAAACAAGTTTACCTCGGGTGTGTAAATAACTCCAGGTCCAATGCAAGCATCTGAGCGGGATACGTTTGTAACATTTATTTGAAGGTTAGCGTTTGATATCTGAAGAGTTAAGTACTGATATTGGTTCGTGTTTATATTCAATACAAAATTTGGATGTGTTATATAGCAGTTTACATATTGTATAAAATAATTTTCTTCCAAGATGGCATCATGGCAATTAGAAAAATGTTCAAAATCCTCTAATGCAATTGAAGTATTTTGGAGAGCTGAAAGATTTATATTGATTTAATATAAAATACTATAATGAGATTCATTTGAGTTACAGAAACTCGATAATCCCTGTAAGAATTATTGGCCTTTACTCGATGTTTTGTACGTACTCGTATAGGCGTAATATGCTTTATAAATGTAAATGTAATTTACTAAAGAGATTCTTTCACGAACATAAACGATGGTTTACAATGTGTAGAAAGTAAGCATAACAAAATTTTCATCAGTACAAAGCATTTCTTTAAAAAATGATTACTGGTTTAAGCTTATTTTAATTTAATTTACTTAAGTAACCTGCCGGAAAAACGTTCAATACACACTGTAGAAAAATTAGCCCTTTGTCGTACATTATGTTCCCCTACAGAAATTTTACATTTTAGTAAAATCATATTATGCTACCCGGTATATGTACATTGTACATAATCGTGTAAGGGCCTCAAAGTACTAAATTTGCACTAAATAAAAGAGATATTTCCACTATGCACTTACCCGAAAGCATAAAATCTAAATATGTAAGATCCTCCGCGGTCGAATCAAACTTTTCCACCTTGACAATCCGTACACCCTTTTTGTTATAAGTACATGTAAAAAACACACCGGGAAACATTTTGAAACACAACACAATGTAATTATATTTTTACTTACAATATTATGTTATATTTTATTTAATCTACTTATTATTATTTTGCAAAATAAGATCAGGTTTGTTTAATAGTTGTATTTATTTTATGCTGTTAACTTATAAATTTTTCCACTTACATGTTTGTATTTCAACTTTCCGGAACAACTAGGAATGCACAAATGCATTCTGATAAATTTTTGACAAGTTTTTTTGCCTGACACCGATTTTTTTGACTAAATTGTTGACTTTTCTAAATTGTCGACTAGTTCGTACCAGTCATTCATAGATGGCATAAGGGTCAATAAGACAGGCTGTGCCTGACTTTTCATTATTCTAAATTACGACTTTTGGAACGTCAACCGAATGTTTTATTACTGTTTGACTGAAATAACTAGGAATACTGCTTGAATGTTCGTTCCTTTTCATTTTGGCTCGCGCGCAAGTTGATTTACCAAGTTAATTTGTTTTTTTTTTGGAATTTTTCAATATTTCGTACACAAAATTGTTTACAAAATATTAAATTAGTTTATTGGCGCTATAAGAAAATCTAAAGACTTGCAAAGTCGTTGATGAGTTCAATAAAACCGGACAGAATACTTTAGCGTTGGTAAACTAAAGATGATCTCTTTTTTGACCCAAAAGTTTCTCCAATCCGTGTTGCCTACAGACGATCTGACACTATATAATTCCTAACAGAAAATTGAAATTAAAATCTTATGTACAAAAATATATAAACTTTAATTAAATATGACAACAATTTTAATTTTCAGCAGTAATATCCCAAGGGCATTGATAATTTCCCGAAATAATTTTATTATATTTTTCGAAAGCACGTTGCTTGGTAACAGGCCGAAGCCGAAGGCTGAGGGCTGTTACCTAAAAGCAACGTGCTTGAGGAAAATATAATAAAATTATGAGGTATTTATCAATGCTCGAGGGGTATTCGACGAGAAAATTTTTTGCAATTTTATTTTATTCAAGTAGTAAGGCTGCTAGATTGTAAATTGTTCTATGAAAGTGTCATTTTGGAACAGTATTTATTGTAAAATAAAACTATAAATTCTTTTCATCTAGTAGCCATAGTATGTTTTTCTAAAATAGCAAGCCTATTAAATCGGTCAATTTAGAGTCACGTGTACAAAATATACCAATCAAAATAACATTACACTGATAACATCCCTAGGGAAATTATCAGTGTAATGTTATTTTGGTTGGTTTATTTCGTACACGTGACTCAAAATAGACTGATTTAATAGGCTTGCTATTTTAGCAAAAAAATTTCTTGAATAATTTGATTAATTTTGATAATTTTTGAAAAATCTCGGAATGAACGAAACCTTCTCTAATTTAAGTGAAACTATTTCTAAAATGAATGAAAATTATTCCGAATTGAATAAACCCTTTTACGAAAAGAAGGAAACTAATTTCGAGTGGAATGAAACATTTTCCAAATTAAATGAAACCAAATTAAATAAATTTAAAAGCAAACATTGTATCACTAAAACTTATAAATTATAACAGTAGTTAAATAAAAAGTGATTTATGTACTTACTGGTTTTAAACTTATTTAATTAGGTTTCATTTCTTTCGGGAAAGATTTCAATTAATTCAAAATCGTTTATTTTAATTCGGAACAAGTTTCATTTATTTGAGGAAAAGTTTCGCTGATAGATTAACCGTCGTAAGGTTTCTTGATTCAGAACGCAATCACAGAGAGCTCAATGGAATATTATTTGCATAAATCTGGTAAGTCCCTTCATCCTAAAATTGTTCATTTGCTGGCCGTTTTACTAATCGTTATATCATTTCAAGCCACGATCACGGCACTGACAGTAAGACAATATTAATCAAATCAATATTTTAAAATAAAAATTAAATAAAAAACCGTCAAATTCAAATATATACATATATACAATAAAAACTCGTATCGTACGTATAACCATTAATCGGTACCAACTTGTGGCACTAATTAAATTCGTTGATAATGAAAAGTACTTAATCCAAGCACTCTCTCAATAAAAATGACAACTAAATTGAAAAGCAACCTCGCGAGGAGACTTTTCGTTAGCCGTCTGGTGGTTAATAGCATAATGTATCATAGCATAATTTAGTTTAGTCAGAAATTTAGTCGAAAAAATCTTTGTCAGGCACACAGCATTAGATCCGAATACGTAGTAGACCTCCAGGACAAACAATGACAATCATGTCTGGAATGCAGCAAAATAAGTAAATACTTTCTCTTTAGCAGAATTTTATTAGTTGCTTTTTATTTACTAGCCATTGCTCAAACTAACTCCAGAATATAAAACATAATTTCACTGTACAACAATTTAACCATCTTTAAAAACTTTACGTACATAAAACAATAATTTATATGATCTGCATCATTTTGCTTCTATCTTTTCCAACAAATACAATACAGCATTTTCTCTTTTCCAAAAAAAAAAAAAAAATTAAACATTAATTATAACTTCAATTAATTTAATTTCCATTTCTATTTTTTTTTTTGCGTTGCGGAAACATAGTATACAAGACAGCGATAACAACAACAAAAAATTGTTTAAATGATTTCATTTCCGTTCATTCTTGTTGAGCTCCCCATCGCTTCCTCGTACACAACACCGCGTACCATCTTGTTTCGTTTTTCTTGAAAAAAATAAAAATTGCTTGATTTAAACAAATAATAAACAACACAAATAACATAGCAACAGCAACAAATAATTATATAATTTAACCAAAAAAATAAAATAAAATAAATAAAAATAAATTATTATTATTTAATTAAAATGTTAAAGAAAATAAAATTGATTAATTAATTTATTTTTGTATGTAAAGGAAAAATATACAACAAAGTTTTTATTAATATTAAAGCTTTAGATTAAAATAAGCTTTTTTGCTGCTTTATCTTTACAATTTTTGTTGTATCCGTATATTGAGATAAGATGAAGATAAGAATATAAAAGAAGATAACAAATTTAAGTTTTTTGTTGTATTTTTCGTTTAATACAGGAAACTTATTTTTTTTTTTGTAAGTGTGTGTATGTATGTTGTTCGGATACTTCGGATTTGGTTTGCTGTAAGTATGTATGTATATATGTATGTACTTCTGGGTTGTTTATTTTGTTAAGCTTTTTACTTAGCAAGTCGAGAAAACAAGACGAAAAAAGCTTGAGCAAAAGATACAACAGATGTTTTGAAATATTTTTTTTTGTGCATGCTTTATGTTCGCGATTTTATAAATAGTACGAGTAAATGTGTGTTCCGTGGTTTCTTGTTCCGCTAATTTTTTTGTTGCTAATTTAAAAGAAAAATTGCGGAAGTAAATTTTCGATTTTTATAAATAACAATAAAAAAAAGGAGCTACATACACTTTTGTTTATTTACTTTACGTTTTAGTTGATTTTGTGAGTCTAACTTTGTGTTAAATATTAATTATTTTTATTAAAAAAAAAAACAGGAAATGAATTTAATTTTTGCTTGTACACATATAGGTCTATTCATAAGAAGAAAGACAGCATAAAATATTGAAATGTCGTCTGTGAGGGGAATAAAAAGAAAATGTTGAAGCAAGAAGACGAATTCTATTTTGTCTTGTTGAATAGAGCGGATATTGTATGTTGAAGGCTAAACGGATGTAAATATTTTTTTGAACTTTTACGAGTGACGCGGATTCCTTTGAAATATATTTGTATTACAGAAAGGCTAGGTGGCATTACTGAGGAGACTCAGGCGTCCGGTTTAAAGTAATTATTTTTAAAGGTACATATTGCAAAATTAGCTTAAAACGTTGAAAGCACAATAATCTTATTTTAATACAATGACAATAAAAACTTTAACAGCAATGTGTTAGTTGTAAATTGCATGTGTAAAGTATTGTGACTGAAGAACGATAAGATTTTGAGATACTAAAATATTAAAGCAACTTTTAAAACTTAATCAGCATTAAAAAATGTATCGATGATAATTAAAATCTTGTGACCCCATTTGACCTACGCTCCTCTGGTACAAACAATGGTACATGTCAAACCGAATCACCAATGATACAGAACCAAAACACCAGTCCTAATGTTAATAAAAAAATTGAATATCAAACCGATGAGGAAAACTTAGCTAAAGAAACATTGAATGAAAATACTCAGCCTCAAAAGGTTGAGATAAACGTCAAAAAAGATAAAATACCTCCCCATCCCCACCACCTAACATAGTAGATGATGTTAAAAATTATCACGCGCTCTATGATATAATTAAGACGAGTGTTTCACTAAATTGATGAATCAAATTAAAATAAGCATCGACGTAGGCAAATAGCAAAGATGCATATAGAAACGTAGTGAAAACTTTGAGCGAATGCTGATTTATCTTAAACACGTATGAAAATAAAAAAGACAGGCCATATTAGAGTCATGGCAAGGAACTTACATCATAGATGTAGCCCAAATGTACAAATATTCAGCTGTGACGAAAACAACTAAAATTTATAAGATCAATAGGAAATTCAACCACTTAGAAAGTCTAAACTAATTCCGCAATGCAAAAGATGTCAAGCATGAAACCTTTGAAAGTTCCTTTAAAACTATGGATCAACTGGAAATATAAGTAGAAAAGTTCATTACGGATATTCAACAATCAGCATGAGAAAGTACTCCAGAAATCAAATCAAGACTTAAAGGAAATAACTATCCAATAGAAATTGAAAATCTCCTTAGGGATAACGCAAATCCAGAAAAAAGTGGTAGCTAACTAGAGCTCCACAAGACAAAAAAAGGCTAAACAATCTTACTCAATAATTAACAAGAGAAATTCGCTATTGCGGACGCTAAACTTAAATCTGCCTAAAAAATGTAAAACTGTAATTCGGCGGAGTTTGGTGCTCGTCCATGGGGTGAAGATCTGGAATCGCCTTGACCCTGGGGTGAGGTCCTCTCCCACAGTCGGTACCTTCAAGAAGCATTCTTTCTCTTATTACTCCCTTAACGATCTGTAATTCTCTTTTTTCCCTTGTCCCTTGCTAAGACTACACTATTCTACTTTTGTTACTATGATATGCATGATTTGCATTTATTAATAATATTCCGGTCAGCAACTGGTCTCTTATACGTCACTTAGCGAATCTTCTTTATCTATATACATATATAAAAAGAAGTGTACATTTTGATTGCCACTCCATAACTCGAGAACGGCTCAACCGATTGCCATAACATTTTTAGGGAATGATGATGGTTAGTTGATTTTGAAATCCAAAATCGGTCCAGCCATTCTCGAGTTATGATTTTTTTCCTGAAATGAACTCGCTCTTTGTGTTGAATTGCAAAGCCAATTCTCGCCAACCCGTTACGAAACTTCTGAACTGATGAAGTTCTATATAAAATACCTCCTGCTACCCGGCAATACGATTCTTATTCCTCTTTAGTTTGATTTCCACGACTTCGGAATTGGGGCAGGACACAGCAGTAACTACAACATAGAAACACAGCGCACGTAACTTCTTCAATTTATGTTTATTTTTAATCGCTTTAGGTTGGATTTTACAATTTTAGTTTTTATAAATCACTGTTTTTTATTATTACGTTTATTTCCGTACACGGTTTTCTTTTGACTGACTTTTCCCTTCTTTCTTTTTTACAACATTATTTCTAAATTATAACAAAAACCTAAAGTGACATTTGATAAAGTGACATCTAACAAAACAAATTATAATTACAATTCATGTTCGAATTTTTAGTACCTACATTACAAATAAATAAATATTTAGTACATACAATATTACAGTGCAGTGCAATTAATATTCTATTACAATTTGGTGTCACTCATTAATGATCAGCTGTCAAATTAAATTATAACCAAAGTATTTAATAAATTAATAATATTGAAAAGATGTCAACAACATTACGTTACAACATAATATTTAGCATTATACAAGTTAAGTAAAATTATAATACAAATTAGCTATTTATAGATAAACTAAACTTCTTAAATATTATTTTTTCAGGTATTCAATAAACAAATTATAAGATGACGTATTCTTATCAATACTATTCGCGACCAGCTGTTTGTGTTTTGTGTTTTCAGATAAGTTAAAATAGTTTATAGATTTTGAATATGATTCTTTGTGATGTGTCTTTTTCTTTGTTTCAGCTTTCGTCGTAAATATGAAATCTAACACTTTGTAAACCAACAACAAATACACGTAAAATTGAAAAATTGCAAATATCTCGAAAACGGTGCGTCTGAGCGAAAAAATAAGGGCACTTCCCCCCCCCCCCCCCCCCCACACTCCATGCACACACTTTGTGATCGATTGGGTATGGTCCCAGCCCCCTGTTGAAAACATTTTAATTCAACATTTTAAAAAAATAAAGTTTAAATTTCGGTCCGACCTAATCAAGTACAACAATTACGAAACGCACGTCGTCATAGAAACGAAAAAAATCGATCCAAACTAATACACAAACTCATAAATACACATATTCATTTGATTGACAGCATACAAATGACAAACAGATGAACCTGTCAAAATGCACATGTTTGCCAATCACTTTCTTTCACTCTTGGATTCTGATACAGCCGGTCATACATTCGCTGCTTTCCAATTGAAATTTTATTACAAGTGATTTTTTTTTTAATTTCATAAATATTGGTAAGTATTAACAAAATAAAAAGTGATTTTAAGAGTGTTCAGTGCAAAATATTTTCCAAATAAACAAAACAAATTAGTTTTACTTTTTTGGGATTTTTTGGGAAAGTTTAATTGGATGCAACGCATACGGCATAACAGCACTCACAAAACAACAATACTTTTTTGAATTATTCTTAAATAAACAATCCTTAATTCATATTGAATTAATTTCATTGATTTAGAAAAAAATGCCACCAACAAGACGAACAATTATAGGTCGACGTACGCGTAATTCTATCTATAGATTTAATCAAAGGAGAGCGCAAAGTGTAGAGGAACACTCACAACAAAATCAAGTACAACAATTACGAAACGCACGTCGTCATAGATCGGCAGATCCAAATCCATTAAATCCAGCATCGAGACGAACGAGATGGAATATGCTGCTTTCGCTTACAATAGCGAAAATGATTATAGTGAACATGCCAATATTGGTGGAGTGACGGTGAGATGTCCACATTGTGATGCAGCCAAATTTCAAGGTGAAACGCCTGGCATGTGTTGTGCTAATGGTAAAGTGAGACTGCCAGCATTTGAATCTCCCCCCGATCCACTTCATTCATTCATTTTTGGAACGTCGCAAACGTCTAAGCATTTTTTGTCTCACATTCAAGAATACAATGCGGCATTTCAAATGACTTCTTTTGGTGCGACCAAAATTGTAAGAGACAATTTCATGCCGACGTTTAAGGTGATTACTTCATGCGGAATATCATATGAAAAATGCGATCTGAGCAGCAATTTTTTTGATGTGTTCAAGAATTCTGACCCAGCATCTAATTACATTTCACAAATATTATAGATTCAAGGTCAGATTTATCATCGAACTGGTTCCTTATTGCCATATCCTGATGCTGATAATCAATTTTTGCAAATCTATTTTATCGGAGATGCAAATCGTGAATTGGATCGGTGTTGTACAATTGCTGCGCGTGCAAGGCGACACATTTTTTCTGAACTTCAAACATTCTTACATCAGCACAATGAATTAATTCGATTGTTTAAAACCGCTCTCGATCGTATGCCATCTGATGATCACAGAATCGTTATCAGGGCTGACAAAACGCTCTTTGGAGAGCATGCGAGACGATTTAATACACCAACAATTGATGAAGTGGCCATTGTAATTGTTTGAGACCAGTTTTAATCTCGCGATATTGTGCTACATCGAAGAAATGAAGAATTACGGCGTGTTTCAGAGCTTCACCGCAGCTATGATGCATTACAATATCCATTATTGCACTGGAAAGGTGACGACGGCTATCATATCAATATACGAATGATAGATCCACGAATCGGTAAAATATATGTGGATTAAATTTATTTATTTAAAAAAAGAAGATATGATTTTAATTTTCTGATAATGTATTCATCATAGGTAGTGAGGTAGAAAAAAAAGTTAGTGGGATGAATTATTATTCGTATAGATTCGAGATTCGCCCACAAGAAGACAACTTCATTATGCGATGTGGCAAGCTTTTTCACCAATACGCTGTTGATGCAATCCTTCGATTCAATCAAGCCAAATTGCGATCGAAAGAATACATACACTTGCGAGAGGCAATAGTGAATGATGGTAATGTTAATGATATCGGACGTTTAACAATATTACCATCGACATATGTTGGCAGTCCGCGCCACATGCACGAATATACGCAAGATGCAATGTCATACGTTCGCCAATATGATCGTCCCGACCTATTCATAACATTCACATGCAATCCACAGTGGGCTGACATAAAAAACAATTTATTTGATGGTCAGAATCCAACAGATCGACACGATATAACAGCACGTGTATTTCGACAGAAAGTAAAAGCACTGATGGATTTGATTATCAAATTGCGAATTTTTGGAGAGGTGCGTTGCTGGATGTATTCGATTGAATGGCAAAAGAGAGGGCTGCCGCACGCACACATCTTGATATGGCTGGTTCGTAAAATAACACCCGATCAAATTGATAACATTATATCAGCTGAAATTCCAGATGAAATCAGCGATCCAGAATTATTTGAAGTTGTCACGAAAAATATGATCCATGGCCCTTGCGGTCAAATAAATATGAATTCACCATGCATGATCGATGGAAAATGTACAAAACGGTATCCAAGAGCATTAACTTCGGATATAATTACAGGTGACGACGGATACCCGTTGTGCCGACGTCGGTCACCGGAGGATAATGGCCATACAACAACAATTAAAATACGCAATCAAGACATTGAAGTTGATAATCGTTGGATTGTGCCTTATTCTCCACTATTGTCAAAAGTATTTCAGGCTCACATAAATGTTGAGTACTGTAATTCTGTGAAGTCGATTAAAAACATTTGCAAATATGTGAATAAAGGCAGTGATATGGCTGTTTTTGGAGTAGCTGGTGACAATAGCAATGATGAAATCGCCTAATATCAAATGGGGCGCTACATTAGCACTAATGAAGCTCTTTGGAGAATTTATTCATTTCCAATTTATGAGCGATATCCTGCTGTTTTTCATTTGGCTGTTCATCTTGAAAATGGCTAGCGTGTGTATTTTGCCGATGCAAATGTACAGCAGAGAGCAGCACAGCCACCAGCAGCAACATTAACTGCATTCTTTCAATTGTGTGAAAGCGATGAATTTGCCAGAACGTTGCTGTATTCAGATGTAACGCATTATTTCACTTGGACTGCAAAGATATGGCAACGACGTAAACAAGGAACACCTGTTGATGGCCATCCGGGTGTTCTTTTTTTGCAGATACCATGGGAAGATTATACACAGTTCATCCAAACAATGCAGAATGTTATTATTTGCGGTTGTTAGTAAATGTTGTTGGACCACGTTCATTTCAACATTTGCGAAGAGGAAATGGTCATTTATGTGTGACGTATCGTGAAGCATATGAGCAATTAGGTTTACTTGAAAATGATGCGCATTGGGATTTAACGCTTCATGATGCATTGATTGCTTCTTCTCCACATCAAATACGTATGTTATATGCCATAATCATATCAACATGTTTTCCATCAAATCCACTTGAATTGTGGAATAAATACAAAGATTTTATGGCAGAAGACTATTTGATTGGAATCCGTCATCACACAAGAAACGCTGATTTGCTGATTTCATTGGAAATGTATAATGAGGCATATAGCGATTGAAGATATGTACCTAGCGATTGCAAATAAAGCAGTAGGGCAATTAGGTTTGTCACCACCCAATCGTCCAATGCATGATTTATTTGATCGAGAATTTCAACGTGAACAACAGTATGATCCCAATGAATTGCAAACATTTGTGAATTTGAACGTTCCCAAATTAAATGACCATCAAAAACATGTCTATGATACCATCAGGCAAGCTGTACCAAATGAAGTCGTTGGATTATATTTTTTGGATGCGCCTGGTGGTACGGGAAAAACATTTGTGATATCACTGATTTTGGCAGCCATTCGATCGCAACGAAAAATTGCCTTGGCACTTGCTTCATCGGGAATCGCTGCTACTCTATTGGATGGTGGACGAACACCGCACTCTACATTAAAATTGCCGTTGAATGTGCAGGTGTGCTTATATTTATTGATTGATCACTTTAAAATTTAATCGATATTATTGTAAAATATAATTATTCTCATATTAACAGGTGATTGAACATCCCACGTGCAATATTTCAAGAAATTCTGCGATGGCAAAAGTTTTGCAACAAGCAGCAATTATTCTTTTGGATGAATGTACAATGACGCATAAAAATCGCTGGAAGCATTACACCGCACAATGCAATATCTACGTCAGAATCAAGAAGTTTTTGGTGGTGTATTGATATTATTGTTAGGCGATTTTCGTCAAATATTGCCTGTGGTTCCACGATCAACACCGGCGGATGAGATCAATGCATGCTTAAAGTCTTCTCTTCTGTGGCGACATGTGCAAAAATTGACATTGGACAAATATATGCGCGTTCAATTGCACAACGACCAATCTGCAGATCAGATTGATTTGCCACATTGCCGAACAATTTTTGTACCATTCTCCAATTAACAGAAGAGTTGATTGAATGTGTGTTCCCAAATATTATTCAAAATTACAGGAATCACAATTGGTTGAGAGAACGCGCAATACTGGCACCAAAAAATGTACACGTCAATGCAATCAATTATCAGATTCAAGAAAAATTACCAGGTGCAGTGATATCATATAAATCTGTTGATAGCGCAATGAATGCAGATGATGCAGTGAATTATCCAATTGAATTTTTGAATTCATTGGAACCACCTGGTATGCCACCGCATTGTTTGAATTTAAAGGTTGGCTCATTAATTATTTTACTGCGGAATTTAAATGCAATAAAACTGTGCAATGGCACAAGATTGGCAGTAAAAAAATTGATGCCGAATTTAATTGAAGCCACAATATTGACCGGAACAGCGAAAGGTGAAATTGTGCTCATACCACGTATTCCACTGATTCCAACAGGCATGCCATTTGAATTTAAGCGTTTGCAATTCCCAGTGCGTCTATCATTTGCCATGTCCATCAATAAGGCGCAAGGACAAACGTGGTCCAAATTGTTTGTTTGTTCTCGCTTCAAATGGGCAAACGAAAAATATTGTATATCCAAATGTTTTGGATTGACATTAATAATTTTGAAGTACAATGCATTCATTTCATAAAAAAAAATCTAGAATATTTCATTTCTTTTTTTGGTTGGTTGCAACGAAGTGCATCGGGGTTCGCTATATAATATAATTTTTATCAATTAACATTTTACTAATTTAATTACCAAATTTTAAACCAAACAAATTTTCAAATAAAGAACGTTATAATAAATTTATACGAATTTCATTTCACATAAAATATTTATTACATTTTTTAATAATATTCTTCCATCAGGTATCACTGTGCGGCATATAATACGAATCATCTACATTTATCTTTCCATTGTCATCATTTAACAGCAGTGTGCATTCCAATAGCTCCTTAACAATATTGCCAAATCAATTTGCCGTTATAATGTTTACACTCTAATACAATGTACTTATTGTACAGATATACGAAAAATGAATTTTCAATAACTAAATGCTGTGACATCTATTTAAATCGAGAGACAATACAAAAGAAAAGGTTTACTTAGGGCCAGCAAGGCGGACCGGGCTCAGCTAAATAATTATAAATGCCTGCATTCAGGTTAAAATATTTGCCAAAACTTTGGAAAGTGGCTGAGGTTATCATCCCAAACCAGAAAAACCGCCAACATCTATCTATCTCATCGGTATATGCTGTTCCACTTTAAATTAGGGTTTTTTGTCAAAAATTTCTCCTTTATGGCCGTACTTTAGCCAGTGCCAAATGGCCTTAGTTATCAGTGGTTGCCCCAAGGAGGCAGTACATACACTTGCGAATTGTGACCCTTACACAATTGTACCCATCATGCAGCTGCTATGTGATAGATATATATTATATATTGTGAGTAGATGGCCTTTTTATTTTACTGACTAAACAACTCGTAAAACTTCTAGATTCTTGTGATGTACATATACATATTTAAATTATCCGATAGTTTTTTTTTTACTAATTTGTCGACTAACAATGCAGCACAATCTCGGATTCCAATTTCGGAACAGTTTGTATTTTTATTGGTGCTACTCTCGATTTAGCACCCGATTTATTTACCCGATAAAATAAGACCAAAGACTGAACCATACAGTGGAGGTAAATCGTTTACAATCGAGGCCTTTTTATGAGTTATAACATCGAAGAATAATTTAGCGCCTATTAAAATGTCAATTACTATTGGTCGATAAAATTTAGGATCGGCTAAATTTAACTTCGTAAGATCTTTCATAGCAAGAACACTAATTGGAATTGAAGATCGATTTCCAGTAACCTTAGGGAATACGATACATTTGATCGATAATTTAAAATTTGACCTTGTAATTTTATTGTGATCAATGTTCGTATTTAATAATACAGTTGGATTACCCCCAATTCCATTAATTGGAATATAAACTTTATTTAATTTAAGGTTTAATAAATTGCAGAAACATTTCGCAAAGAAATTTAAATCGGAGCCACTACCAAAACGCTCTGTAACTGCTGTGGCCGACATAACCGAGTTTGAATAATGAATAATGTTTTTAAGCTGCACAAGAAGTATTAAGTATTACCACGATCCGTTTAAATAGTCTTATTACTATAGGTCCTCTCATCAATATGTGGTCCATGACATTTAAGCAAGTATTAAAGAAAATCGCTGCTAATACTAGATCCCGGAGAAATATTTGTTTATCAATTGCAAAAAGAAACCTTTCACAATTTTCTATAAGTAAACGTAAAATTGAAGAGCTTTGAAAATGCAGGCACTGAAACTCCTCTGTGTTTATAAATTAAATCAGTTTCGCTTACTGACCGGAGTTCTAATATTTTGCTTCCTACAATATAGGAAAATTGCTGAAGGTTGTTATTCATTTTCAATATTGTTTTCATTAGATGGTCCTTGCATGGTTTTGTGTGTGCCATCGTTTAAATGTGATTTACCTAAACATTTTGAAAATTCTATTGCCAATTTATTGAACGGATAAATTTCCGTCGCTTCCAATTAAAAGTATTACATCTGCAAATCAATATTTTTTTTGGAGAGGCGTATCAAGTTTTTAATGTTAAATTTGGCCTAATTTTTTTAAATAAAATTCTTGCCACACTTTTTGGGAAGGACTTTATTTAAAAAAAAATTAAGTCGAAATTAGCATTAACAATTATAAGGCCTCTCCAAAAAATGATTGATTTGCAGATGTAATACTCTTAATTGAAAGCGACGACATGGCCTAAATCCATTTTGATAATTCAACTTGTTGACTGCTTTTTTTATAGCTTGTTGTAATAGCGGCGCGAAATGTTCCCTTTTTGTGTTTTGGTGTTAAAAATATTTTTCATGCTTCCAATTTAATAAAACCTTTTGCTATGCAGATTTTAGGAGTTTAAATGCCGAGAAATCACCAGGCTGCAAAATCCACGTGACATTCGGGTAAAGAGATATTATTTGTAATATGGATGTATCACTTGTCCATTCACAAATAAAATTACTGGAAATTTTATATTATTTTTAATTATGTGGGGTAAAAGACATTTGAGATGTATTCAAAGAATACTTTCTTAGTCATCCAACTGCAATCGCTTTTTCCTCAATATTGTGGAACTGAGTTTCTTATACCATCTGGAATTGTGCCATATCTGCCGCGGTTGAAAAGCTGAACATTAAGGTGAAACACGACTTAGATGGATCGTGCTCAACTTCGTAAACATTTTTGCCCCCTAATTTTGCTGGGACGTTTTTTGTTTTCGGGCAAAGCATAAAATTGGTTTCCTATCCGTTAAAAATATGGCATGGATCAGATAACATGGATAGAAAATTTTTATCTTTTAGATAATTCTCAATTTGATCAAACCATTTGAATAAATTTTGTCGAGACAAATTTTTGGGCTGGCAGCAGTTACCTTTAATATAAATAAATAGAAGTTATTAAGCAACAATTGTTATAGGTGGATGTCGCTTTAAAAATAAGTTATACCATTCTTTTCCAGGCGTACTCTTTTCCCCAAGGATCCCACTTTCCGTTGGAACGGTCATTGGGCCAGGTTGACTTTTTATAAACTTCCATGATTGCCTATACTGAATTGTTGAACGTGGAACATTCAACATTTTTGACGCCGTCTTCGTCGTCAGTTATGTTTCTTTTTTCGGCATCCTAAATATTTGCATATTATAGTTTCTTGTTAATAATGAAATAAGTTATCGAAACTATTTCAAAATGCCTACAAATCTTTGATAAATCCGGTTTTATATTAATTATATGAAGATATCATAACCATCGGCATAACATTATTTCATATTAATCGTTACTGTGCCCATGGTGGTTTGGCTTCTATTGGAAGGGGCTCCGTAACCTTCCAGTAGGCGCAAGTGTACGTACTGCCTCCTTGTGGCAACCACCGGTAACTGTAACCATTAGGCTGAATATAGACTTTTGTGACAGGCTAAAGTACGGCGCAAAGGAGAAAACCTTGACAAAAAATCCCTAATCTAAGGTGGAACAGCATATGCCGATGGATGAATGGCTGATAGGTTAATCAGTCTATATATACGGACTCTGGATACCAGGCACCCTCCAGTTTTATTTAGCCTTCCTGTAGTAAACCTGGGTGACCTACAGGTGACTTTTTTTATTCCCAGCAACTCGCAAGAGTCAAATCAAAACGGTAGACGAGGCCCGGGAAGGAATACACGGGAGTGGGTCTGCCCTCTCAAAGTCCTTGAGTCCCAATGCTACCGCTTTTCTAGCAGAAGTAAATGTTGTTACATCTAGGAGGGGGAGCAATGAGCCCAGATAGTATGTAACGCGTGTAGAAGTATTTCCTACCTCCAACAGTAAACATCTAGGAGGGAGAGCAATGAGCCCAGATAGTATGTCCCAGCAACTCGCAAGAGTAAAATCAAAACGGTAGACGAGGCACGGATAGGATATACGGGAGTGGGTCTGCCCTCTCGAAGTCCTTGAGTCCCAATGCTACCGCTCTTCTAGCAGAAGTAAATGTTATTACATCTAGGAGGGAGAGCAATGAGCCCAGATAGTATGTATCACGTACCGATCGGCAGTATTATCAGGTTCATTAAGAGCCTGGATATTGGCTGGACGGATAATTAAAACATCTAGGAGGGAGAGCAATGAGCCCAGATAGTATGTATCACGTACCGCTGGGCAGTATTATCAGGTTCATTAAGAGCCTGAATATTGACTGGACGGATAATTAAGTAGGGCTTATGCACAAAAGATCTTTTAGGTCGCAGTGCGGGGTGGCTTGAACCCCCACATGGCCCTCAAGTAATAATAATAATAATACTGTGCTCATACTAATGTTAGCATATACAGTATGATCAAAAAGTACCGGGAATTTGTAATTTAAATGAACCGCTCTCGACCGATTCGGATATTTTTTTTTTTTAAGTTGGTAGATCCTATACTGACATCTGTGTGTAACTTGAGTGGGATCAGATGATTAGTGTTTGTTTGTCAGCTGTTCATAATAGACAAGTTTTTGTGTTTTGTCGCATTTTAACATGAACAATTTTATTGAGCAAAGATTTTGCTTGAAATTTTGTGTTTTGAACGGAATTTCTTGTGCTGAATCGTTGAAAATGTTGCAGAAAGCTTTTGGGGAGTCTGCTCTATCAAAAACCAGAGCATATAAATGGTATAAAGTGTTTAAAAATGGTCGTGAAGTGGTTGAAAACTTGCCTCGTTCTGGACGCCCTTCCACATCGAATACCGATGAAAACGTTGAAATTGTGAAGAAAACTGTGCTTGAAAATCGTCATGTGCGTATTAGAGAGAGTTCTAGTGATCTTAACATCTCATACGGACCCGTTCAGCACATTGTTGTAGATATTTTTTGCACCACGATAATGCGCCGTCACACAAAGCGCGTATTGTGATAGATTTTTTGACCAAACACAGCGTAAATATCCTTGAGCAGGCAAAGTATTCACCCGATATGGCTCCGTGCGACTTTTTTCTCTTCCCTCGACTTAAATTACCACTTCGTGGAAAAAGATTTGAATCTCTGGAAGCCATAAAACGAAATGCAACGAAGGAGCTGAAGGACATCCCAGTTTCGGCCTACCGAAAATGCATGGATGATTGGGTTAAGCGTTGGCACATGTGTGTTGCTTCAGATGGATGTTATTTTGAAGGAGATAAAATAAATTTGCCCGAAAATTAACACAAACTTGTTTTATTTACAAATTCCCAGTACTTTTTGATCATACAGTATATAACGATAAACACAGTATGCCGAATAACTAAATCAAGCTAACCCCCGATTCTGACGTGCAGTTACTGACTAAAAAAATAGTCATAGGTAAGACTATTTCTGTTGGTTAAGACTTTTTCTTAGTTAAGGCCCATTTCGTATTCTACAAAGTAGCTTTAGCTGTTATTCCTGACATTCCGAAAAAATTCTAATTGTTTCAACAATAATTGATCGTAATAAAATCAACAAAAAATCGTATTGAATTTCAGCCTGTAAAACATTTTTAAAATCAATTAATTTTAAAATAAATTGTAAACTTGTGTTGATTCAATCGTTTCACCAGGTTCAAGAACCCCATAATTTACGATTTCCTTCTAATCCCACCATACACACAAGATTACATTATGTTGTATCAATCCTGGGGTGACATGTTGTACCATCGCTTTCGATTAGTTTTCGATTGTGTTTTGTCTCTTCACTCTCTTGTAACAAGAACAAAATTGTACACTATTTTCTTCTTTCATTACAATTTTTGTAATGCGACCTTAGCCTTCTGTATACTTTTCCTTTACTTCACATCGAAAAACATCGCAATCAAAATTTTTTGTGATAAAGAGTGATGAATGAAAGTAGAAATAGAATGTTGTTTTATTTGAGCAAGCTGAGAAAGCTTTAGAAATAGCATAATTGAAAAAGCGAAATAGATTGCAATTTTGTTCTTGTTACAAGAGACAAAACACTATCGAAAACGAATCGAAAGTGATGGTACAACATGTCACCCCTGCTAACTTTGAATTCGTTTGTGGTACTGGTAGTTCACCTTTCTTTGACCTGGTATTTTTTCGCACGACATTCTCGTATTTAACCAAAGCAACCTTGATTATACAAGCCATAATCTAAAAAACGAAGCTTTTATAAGGGAATTAGAAACGAGGAAAAAACCAAAATTTTCATAGTAAAACACATTAAACATATGGGGAATCACTTTTTTTCCGAATGCAAATTTGTAAATGAAAACGTTGCAAATTCTTAATTATGATTTCTGAAATATTTTCATAAATGTTTGAATTTCAACATATATAAATCTCGTTTAAGTAAATCGTTTTCATTTTCATGTAATAATTGATTTATTTAAACCAAAATATAAAAAAAAAGTTCATAACTACAGCATTCTGGTCAAATTAAAAAGAAAAGCTTACTACAAATCGTGTGCATTAAGCCAATATACATAGATGGCAGTGGGTAGTAAACATTTTGAAAAACCGTACCAAAAATCGCCACTTGGGGAAATTTATGTTCAAAAATTGTAGGAAAAGCAAAACAAATTCTCAAAATATTAAGAACGTTTCATAATTTTGTGATTAAATAATTTTTTTCGTATTTTTCTGTATAAATTTGAGACATCTAACGTACACTAGTAAAACTAAAGATAAATTTAGCAAGTATTATTTTAATTCGTCAGAGCCAACTTTGATGTATTTTTCAAAATTAAAGTTCGAAAAATATATTTTAGAAATAATTTAATTTTAATATTTCTGCAATTAATATTTACTTAATACCAATAAACCCTTCTTGTATATTGTTGATAAAGATATGCAGAACACTTTTGTATAAACATTTTGTAACATTTTTGCTTTTTTCAATGAAAAACTTGAAGCTAAAAAACACTATTTTTACTATGGATTCCTATGGAAATTAGTGAAAAGTTATACCACTAAGAAAGCTTCTAAAAAATACGTCATAATGATTATGGCTCTACACTCTAGAAGGCTCTGATTTAACTCATTTTTGATCGCCAGTAATGATTTCGCTTCAAAAATGGGTCGATTTCATTGCGATTCGCTGATGGAAATTCGGTCCATACATGCTGTTACATTCGAGAAAGCATCTCGACCGTAAATACCACAAATTTTTCCCCAGGTTTGGGTATAGCGTTTTTGTTTTTTTCCTAGTAAAATTGCAAAATATAGTGAATTTTTTCAGAAATTTCACACTAATATAACCACGTGCTTTCTTGTTTCGAGCCCTTAAGCTTTCAATCAATCACGTAACATAACACATCGATGCATTTAGTAGAGATCTCTGATTCCCTTTTAGATGTTGCAGAATCAAGCCGCAAAAAATTGGGTAATATGGAATTATACCATTTTTACAGCACAGAGTTTATTTGTACATACATATTGTAAATATTTTCAAAAGTATTTATAGAATATTAAATTTCGGTTCTTAGGTATTTCCTAATAGAAATCAATAAGGCTTACATGTGTTATTTATTTTAACCGCATTTAAGCCCAAGTACCATATCAATTTGGAGACTTCAAAATATTAAAAACTAAATTCAAAAGTGCTTTAGTATTTATTATTACTAAAAATATTCAAAACCCTATTTTTTTATGATGTTAACTAATTCCTCTACACATCGATTACATAATCCATACATAACACAACATAACATTTTTGTGTTAAATTTTAATTAAATACAATTTTTGAGCCGTAAATATTGAGAATGGGTGTAGGTGGGCCGAAATCGATTTACGTATATGTATATACCAAAAATTTAAATTCAGAATTGTACAGAGCAAAATAATCAATATTTCCCATTCGAGTTTTATGTAAAATATGCTTTAATAATACGAAGATAACTTTAAATTTTGAGGAATTTTTAAATTTGTGTTTTTTTTTTGGGAGGGGTGGGTTTTCTTACGTGTAATGTTTTATAAACAGAAACACCACAGAATTAGGTTCTTATCTAAAAATTCCTGTATCAAATTACGAAACAAAATAAAAACTTTTACAAAACTACTGTTTTTAAATTATAGTGAAATTTTTTATTTAAATTTGGATAGATAGAGTAAGACTAAAAGGGGATAATGTTTTAAAAAAGATAGTATCTTAACTATTAAACGCGGAGAAGTTAAAGAGCGAATTTCGGCGAAATTAGTAAACTAAAAATTTTGAATTTCTTTCGTTTAAGTAGACCAAAATAAACTATTGTAATTAAATGTTTTGCCCTATTTTTATAAATGTTTGCCCTATTTTTATAAAGGGACACTTTTAACATGAAAAAGTGTGATATATGATGGGTATAATCTATTAGAATTTGAGCAGTGTGCTCTGGGTTATGTTCTCCTAAAGTATTTGTTTTATGGTATTAGAATTTTCACAAGTTTATTCTAGGCTAGGTATATAAAATCTTTGTGGTTATTAAATAATTATGCACAACTCTTTATTTATAATTTGATAAAGATTTTATTTTTATTTTTAAATTAAGAATTATTTTACAAGTTTGATAAAATGCCAAATACCGACTAGTGGTTACGACCGTTCTTATCGGCTCACTATCCCGGAATCATTCTGTTTTCATAAAATCAATTTTATTTATTGATTTCATAATCGAACAAAATATTCCGAGTTCAATAATTTACATAAGGAATATATTATGTTATATTACTACTTCGTACAATATGAATATGCAATATTCACATTGTATGTAGGTAAGTGGGTCGGACGACATTGACCATGGTTAAGTGCATTTATTTTACTCGCACGATTGCAATGTTGTAAAATATTTGACCCATTTTAATCCTACACTAATGCTTGTTTCATGGTTGTCGTCGTTCCTTCATTCGTTCGTTCAGTGATTTTTTTCAACCAATCAAATTGCTCGTCTTTCGTCATTTTTCTCTTCTGCAATTTCTGCAGCGAGATGGTTTATCTCCAACTTTTTTTAGCAGAACGATCATGAATAGAAAGAGACTAGAATAATAAATGAAAAGGGATGTACATCATATTTAATAATTTCAGTTCAAAATATTTTTTTTGGGTTCAAAACATATTTTATTTGAATTTTGTGAACATTACACAGAAAGCAGTTATTATAAAGTGTTATTGTGCTAAAACGTGACGATGTCTTCTGATTCTGGTAGGTTAATGAATTTATTTGTTGCTAGTTAAAATATATTAATGTTAAGGATGGCAAAAAATAAAGTTTTACGTGGTTTCTAGTAGTGTTGTGTTTAATAATAAAAATTAACATACACTTTTAAGTAATTTATATGTGAAATTTAAGTTATTAAGGGACGATTATATAAACGAGGATAAATGATTAATTCTCTAATTTAGCGTAGTTTATAAAAATATGCCCGAATAATCTTTGTAGATTTTCATACTTTATATTTATATATTTTTTTCTAATTGAACGGAATTCTACATTAAAAAGACAAACTTTTCTAATCGTAACAATCAGTTGAAATTAGTTCTAAGGAGACATTTAGGCCCGTTGTACATTTCAGTTAAGCTAAGCTAAGCGATGTGAGCAACCTCCCGGTTATAAATAAAAAATTTGAATGGGAAGATATAAAATCAACAATTTATGTGTGTATAAAAGTAGTTATCAGCTGGAAAGTGCAAAGGGGTGAGCTAGGCAAGCTAACTAAGCTAACGAAAACTGTATTTTTCGCTTAGCTTAGCTGGTGCAACGGGCCTAATTGTAAGTAGTAGATTTTGTAATTATAATCCAAGTATTTTCGATATCAACGAAACTTTTCTACAATACTCATTCCTTCTGAAAAAAAATTCTATTTGCAAAACGTTTCTTCGTTGCCTTCATTGGCTGTTAATAAAGAAATCGCTTTATTTAACTGGAAAATAGACCGCCATTTACGTTAATTTAACATGTTACTTTTATGTGCTTTATTAAGCTTTCCGTTGAAATTATTTAAAAGTTATTTATTTAGAATTTTCTTTTGAATTTAAATTGCTCGATCTTATTAAGCAAGAGCCAATATTATTCGATCTGAACCATCTTGTTTGAAAAAATGTACCAAAAATAAACCACTGACACAATCATCATATCTGAATCAAGCAACTCCATATCATCCATTTTTAAACCAAACTTTAATAATTACTTTCGATAATTATTTTAATTAATTGTTGGATTTAGATATTTTTAACACATAAATAATGGGGTATATACACGATACTCTAGCAAGCAGGTAAGCAAACGATTTTTGCTAGATTGCGGCAAATGGTATACTCGATGCTAATAAGCAAACAAATTTTGCTGAATTGCAAAAAATGATATACTCGATATTTTTGCTTTAGCTAGCAAGCCAGCAAATAGTTAAAATTTTGCGAACGATTTAATTTATCGGCAAATTATTGTTTAGTGTCAATCATTGAGTTTAGATAATTTTTCATTTGGGAAATATTTAGAAACGAAGCTAACTATTGTATTCGAAATAATTGTATTTCATATTTTGGAAAAAATTTAATTAATTTAGACAATACTATATGTAATAAAAATTCAATAGTTATTTTAAAATCATAACTTTTCAATTAAAATTTTTGAAATTTCTTGGTACCACTTTTTCAAACAACTTTTTGGTTTTTGTTAATAAAATAAAAAAATTTCAAAAAAGGTTTTGTATTTCAGTTTAGGTTTTGTACTCATTTTCAACATATTAAATATTTTAAATTTAAATTATTTAAATTTATTGACGTTATTTTTAAAAACAGAACAAAAAACTTTCAATTATTCACGTTTTGAGGTTATATTTTTTATTCAGCGTAATGAAATGATATTTGCGTGCTGAGTAAAAAAAATATATTGCATTGCGAAAGCGATCGAGTATGGGATTTTACGCAAGAAATTTTGACGTATGCAAATCCGCCATTTTTATCGAGTTGCAGTTTGCGAATTGATAAATTATCGTGTATGTGCCCCATTAATTGCAAAAAATTATATCGCACAACATATTCATAAACGTAAAACACAAACATTTCTTGTGTTATGTTAATTATTTATACATTAGATGGCGACAAAACCGTTCTGTGCTTTTTGCAGCAACCATGAAATCGCAATAAGAAAATGATTGAATGAATGAACGAACGAATGAAGGAACGACGACAACCATGAAACAAGCTTAACAAAATAACTAAACTAAAATTGAAACACACTTAATCAATTGTAACGATGTCATATGATACATCGTTGCATCATTGGGAAACGATTTTAAATTATATTCATAGAATTTAATTTCCTGTACGTAAGTGTGACTAATTATTTACATGCTGGTACGAAGAGGTGTTGACCGGATAAGAATGATGGATTGTTCCAAGATGTATTTGAACATCCACATCACTCCTCTTTCGAGAAAAAAAAAATAATTAAAATGATTTTGCGACTCTTAGTGAAAATTGTATCATGCATGATTAACAAGAATTTTGAATTAATAATAGAAGAAATAAGTTTTTTAAATAAATGTTTCTGAGGGCTCCAGGAATTAAAAATGGCTGAATTAAAAAAAGTGAATTAAAAATTGTGATTTTTGTATAAACACCTGTTTTTTTTTAATTCATTTTTGTCACAAATTTTCTGAAATAAAAATTATCTTTTTCATACAATATTCGCTATTTTTATTTCATTAATGAACACTTTTTTTAATTCAGCCTTTTTTAATTCGTGGAGCCGTTTCTGAGTTAGAACTAGAGTATTAATACATTTTCTATCTCTTGCCTCGTAACCAAATTTACTTGTTTATTGAATTTTTGTTTTATTCTTTTGTAGACACGATGGTATATGATGATCACGATAATGCTGATGATTACCGTTTCCAGGATTTGTTTGATTGATGACCACATCTCGTCCTGGTTGTCTTTTTTTCATTCATCTCAACTGAATTTAACATTTTTGCTTTTGTAACTACATAATAGGTTGTTTTCATGTATAATGACGTTTATGCCATAGACAGGTTTTAGACGATCAATCGAAATTGAATTGTTTTTTTCTTTTGATATCGATTATGTTACAAAATGTTCTTATGAAACTAAGAAAAGTGAAATTAGACAAACCGTTGCAAAAAAAAAAAAAATTCTTTAAATGTAGTAATTATAGAGAATAGACAGGAAACAAACCGAGTTGTATGTTGCATGCGGTAACTTTTTATAAGGATTTGTGCCATCTGTATTAAGTAATTTAAAACTAATATTTTTTTTATTTTCTATCCAGTACACCCATTAGGTGAAAAGTTCATTGAACTTTTGTAAACATATTTTAGTACAAATATCATATGCTAATTTGAATTTTCTTTTTCTTGTTGTTGTGATGTTTTTTTATGATGGTCATACATAGAACGAGAGTTTTATTAAATTTTTTTTGTCTTGGTAAGGTTATTTCATATATGTATGTATATATAAACGGGTAAACAGAATGGAATACTTTTTTTAAGCTGTTAACACCAGCGATTTTTTTTTACCGCGCTAAAATAAAAAAAAAAATAAAAAAAAAATTTGATGTACATAATGGGAAATTGATCACTTTTGAAGAGGCCACGGTAGTAAGCAGGTAATATTGTGATTTTGTGAAATTAATTAAAGTTATATCACAAGCGACAGAGCAAAATTGTATTTGCTCACTCAGTCCTAATTTACATACAAGTGCAGTATTAATTTCATCATTTATGGTAAGCTTGAATACATTGATTTGATAGTTTTCCAAATGTAATATGTATATTCGAATTTTGTTTTATTTTTTTTTTGTGCGCGAATTAGCTAAAACTTAATTATATTCCACTGGGTGAAATTTAACCTTTTGATAATGAAGGGATAAAATAAAATCGAAAAAAAAAACAAAGGAATGGTTGGAAAAAACGTTTCAACCGTGGCTTACTAGCGGGGCCTTAATTATATTGACGTCAACAATACGAATATAAAATAGCATTGGCAGTTAGACGTCTGTACAACAACAAATGGTGTTTTTTTTATAAATACATCAGTTACATTATATAATACTGTGTTTGTGCATCTCCATAGAAGATTTTGAACAATTTGTGGAGTAATCACTCAACAATAATTATTGTTGTATTAATGTTTTTGTTCTCACTTACATATTAAGTAAAAAAAATAATAATAATTGAATTTATACTAAGTGGTTCCTGTAATTTTAGAAAAACTGCAAAGCAAGAAATTAGTATTGTTTAATTAAATTATAATTAAATGTAGAGTAAAGTAATTTCAAATATTTTTTGATTTTGAGTGATTTTCCATTTGAACAAAGAGTGAAAATATATATATTTTTTTGTAGTGTTTAGGTTATTAAATACCGTTCCGGAAGCTTAGCACCAACCTGTGAGCGCTCATCGGGGAAAGTGAGGTAAGCGATAAGTCATTATATATATATTTTTTCTCAATAGACATATATTTTCGGTTGTTGTTTAAATAATGAGAGATCACTCAAATTCCTTATGTTAGTAGGAAGTTAATTAAACGATTTTTTTAATATTTTATACATTTATATACTTATATGCTTAGTTCTCGAGATTTATATACTTATATTTGATTGAATACAAAAAATTTGCTTCTTTTTAACCAAAATTACGAATTGTTTTTGTAATCTTTTCACAACCTTATAAGCACCGTTGTATGGTGGTATTTAACTGGGCTTCACCTTGTCGACACGCACAAACACATACTCACAATTTAGGAGATCTTTTGGAACGTAAATGTTGTTCTGAGTGTGTCCGAAGACTAACTCAGCCAGAAATTTAAATCTTACTTGAATGCTGTAACCAGCACAACCACACAAACCTAAAATCATGCATTATTTGTGAGAAATCAAGAAATTTGACTTCCCTCACTACAAATTTATGATATTCAAGAAAGATATTGCCTGATAAATGCATCCCGCTGGATTACATTTTTCCATATTTAATCATTTAATTTTCTTGAATTTTAATTTAAAACACTTCACACACTGAGATTTTTTTAATTTCGGCCATACCACTTTAGACCACTACATTTTCGATCAGTCAACTCAAAAATAAAAACACAAAAATCTATAATTTTTTCATTTCTTTCAATTCTCTCGTGTAATTTTTTTATGTTTGAAAAAAATCAAAAAAATAAAATTGCAAAAAAAATGGAAACAATTAACTTCCATTTTTTGTTATAGGTATGAAAAATCTAAATAAAAAATTAAAAACTACAGTAAAAGTTTATTTGATCTCTGATTGTTTTTGCTTCATCTCATATACTGGAACTTCCAATTTCTTCCTCTTTCCTCGTCATCAATTTTGTTTTTATTATTATTACTATTTGTAATTTAATCATCTAGAGTAACATTGTAAGCTACATAAATGTTGTGCAGTTAATAAGCAGCGAACGGCCTCTAAGTAAACCAATTGCTCTTTCCACTACAGATCGAGCTTTTGAATACGAATTTCATTAAATTTTGCTTTGCTACTGTTTTCTAGTGCTGTACGATAAGGCGTTGCTCGATAGGTTAACCAGAATCCCCTAGTTAAATAAAAATAATTTTTAACACATAATATATCAACTAAGTAACAGAAACTACCTAACAGCCAGTGTCGCTAGCCTCACGCATGACGATTCTGGAACCATTTCCTCTCGGAGCTTAGTAACCATATTAAGGAATCGTGCGATGATCCACCAAAACGACCATCAATAGCTCTAATATATAATTTATGATCACATATCTAAAATTACAATTATAGGAATTAATAAAACCAGTCAATAAATATTATTAAATAATACTTATTATCAACATAGCGTTTATACTATGTTTCAGCTTTCTGTTGAAATATATAGGTGTTCAGTTTCATGCAGATGTATTATTTGTATATGCGTCCCGCCTACTGCACCTACAACGTTTGGAATTCCAAATCTATATATATAAAAATGAATTCCTGTTTGTTTGTTCCGAATGGGCGTCTCAGCCGCTCAACCGATCGCCATGAAATTTTTACCATGTACAAGTTGCATATCCAGAACCAACCTTACGATATTTTGGAAGGGGCTGGACCCCGGGGTCTAGGGGCTGCGGTACAAATTTTTTCGAAAATTTTAATTTTCTTTAAATGTTTCCACGAAAATGAGTTTATGGGGCTGGTTATATGAAATTACTGACATGTTCGAATCCGAAGGGCCCAGCCCTGGATCGAAAATTAATTTTTACATGTATAGATACAAATATTTGATTATTTCAAAATTACTTCTCAGTCGCTCAACCGATTGCTATGAAATGTTTACCATGCAAATGTTGCATGTTCAGGACCAATCTTACGATATTGTGAAAGGGGCTGGACCCTAGGGTCTAGAGGCCATGGTACAAAATTTTTCAAAAATTTAAATTTTTTTACGAGAATGAGTTTAGGAAAGGGGTTATATGAAATAAGAGACATGTTCGAATTCGGGGGTCCGCCCCTGGATCAAAAATTCATTTTTACATGTAAAGATACAATAATTTGATTGTTCTGAAATAACGCCTTAGCCGCTTTACCGATCGCCATGAAATTTTTACCATGTATATGTTGCATGTTCAGGACCAAGCACACGATACTTTTGAAGGGGCTGGACCCCGGAGTCTAGGGCTGTGGTACAAATTGTTTCTCAAATTTCAATTTTTTTAAGATTTTTTTGACGGCAATGACTTTAGGAAAGGGGTTATATGAAATTAGTGCCATGCTCCAATCCGGAAGTCTGCCCTGGATCAAGAATTCAATTTTACATGTATAGATACAATTATTTAAATGTTCCGAAATAGCGCCTTAGCCGCAAATTTATACACCAAAAAGGATATCTAGCGTGCGATTGTTATACACAAATCATACCTCTACTATAATTGATTTAACTATTCAAATTAATTTTATTAATTTAAATTTAAGACAATCTTTCATCACTTTAACTGAAGACAATTCTCTGAACACTTATTTTATCCATACTAATAATCCATTTTTACTGGTTTGACATGTACTGTTTAGTGACATCCTATTTATCATATCCTGTTTTGAAATGTACCTACCATAGTCAGCGAGTTCTAATTTCCACATAACTTCAGAAATAATTAACATTCTATTTTAATCCACTATTGCAACCGGCGGCTTTTAATGAAAATAGTAGTTTTATACTAAACGCCAATAGTTTATTACTTTATTTAGTTTATTACTTAAATAAATCAATGATTGTTTCATAAAATCAATTCTAGGAAAGGTACTAAAAAATATTGTACGTATAAACTGATTCACTTTGAAAAGTACTAGCGTTTTATATTTGAAAATAGCATCTTCTACAAGAAACATCCTTGGATTCAAATTATTGTACGTGTAAAATTGCCTTAGTTTGAAAAAAAACTTCTTTTGTTTTTCGAAATGTCATTTTCAACCACAGTTCGCGGTAAAACGTATCGAAGTGGACGTAGTTTTAATCGTTTTGAATAAATTAATATTAATTTGTATTTCGGATGCCGTTGTTCTCGATTAGTTAGCTATATTGCAATAAAATAATTGTTGGTGATTATTTTCCAGGTATTAAATATTATTTCAAGTGAATATACATTCTTATTAGATTTAAGTTTTCAGTTTATAAACGTGTTAATCTATGATTACTTTTTGATTGTAGATAACATTTGATTTTGCTTAAAAAAAATTCCGTAAAGACATTTTCAAACACAGTTCGCGGTGAAACGTATCGAAGGGAACATTAAAATCGTTTTGATAAATTAATACTAATTTCTGTTTTGAATGCCCGTCATTCCTGATTAATTAGCTACATGTTTCATTTTTGCTTAAAAATGCCACCGAAAAAAAGATCAATTGGGCAGGTAACTGCAAAGTCGAAGAAGATTAGAGCCGCAAGGGTGGTTGAATCAAGCGAACAGCGTGAAGCACGACTTGAAAATGATCGAAGCAGTACGTCTTCTTCTAGAGCTAATGAAACAACTAAACAGCGCGAAATACGACTTGCAAACGTTCGAAGCAGGATGTCTTCTTCAAGAGCTGATGAAACAACTGAACAGCGTGAAACACGACATGAAAATGTTCGAAGCAGGATGTCTTCTTCTAGAGCTACTGAAACCATTGAACATCGTGAGGCCCAGCTGGAAGTCGATCGGTTACGATATGGACGATTAATAGAAACTTTTAGAGGTGATTTAAAGTTAGCAGCATTCAATTACGAGAAAGACTATGATTACAATGTTTCAATTGGGCAAATGGTAAACATTTGTTTGTATTGTCATGCTTTAAAGTTTCACAATGAATCGCCTGGAATGTGTTGTTCAAATGGAAAAGTGAATTTGCCTCCTCTGGATGATCCACCTGAACCTCTTCTAGCTTACGTCTCCGGAACTACTGAGTTATCCAGACATTTTCTACAAAATATTCGAAAATACAACACATGCTTTCCAATACAGCGATGTAAAGAGAGAATTCTTGCATAACAATCAAGGTATTTGATTATATACCTCCCGTGCAACGCCGGGTAACTCAGCTAGTCTATATATATAAAAATGAATTCCTGTTTGTTTGTCTGTTCCGAATGGGCGTCTCAGCCGCTCAACCGATCGCCATGAAATTTTCGCCATGAACCTTACGATATTTTGGAAGGGGCTGGACCCCGGGGT
This sequence comes from Tipula helvola, assembly GCA_963556165.1. NCBI lineage: Eukaryota > Metazoa > Arthropoda > Insecta > Diptera > Tipulidae > Tipula > Tipula helvola. The sequence goes on along the minus strand of OY744482.1, from coordinate 165,208,702 downwards.
CTAGGGGCTGCGGTACAAATTTTTTCGAAAATTTTAATTTTCTTTAAATGTTTCCACGAAAATGAGTTTATGGGGCTGGTTATATGAAATTACTGACATGTTCGAATCCGAGGGGCCCAGCCCTGGATCAAAAATTAATTTTTACATGTATAGATACAAATATTTGATTATTTCAAAATTACTTCTCAGTCGCTTAACCGATCGCCATGAAATGTTTACCATGCAAATGTTGCATGTTCAGGACCAATCTTACGATATTGTGAAAGGGGCTGGACCCCGGGGTCTAGGGGCCATGGTACAATTTTTTTCAAAAATTTAATTTTTTTTACGAGAATGAGTTTTGGAAAGGGGTTATATGAAATAAGAGACATGTTCGAATTCGGGGGGTCCGCCCCTGGATCAAAAATTCATTTTTACATGTAAAGATACAATTATTTGATTGTTCTGAAATAACGCCTTAGTCGCTTTACCCATCGCCATGAAATTTTTACCATGTGGTATGTTGCATGTTCAGGACCAAGCCCACGATACTTTTGAAGGGGCTGGACCCCGGGGTCTAGGGGCTGTGGTATAAATTATTTCTCAAATTTCCATTTTTTTAAGATTTTTTTGACGGGAATGCCTTTAGGAAAGGGGTTATATGAAATTAGTGACATGCTCCAATCCGGAAGTCTGCCCTGGATCAAGAATTCATTTTTACATGTATAGATACAATTATTTAAATGTTCCGAAATAGCGCCTTAGCCGCAAATTTATACACCAAAAAGGATATCTAGCGTGCGATTGTTATACACAAATCGTACCTCTACTATAATTGATTTAATTATTCAAATTAATTTTATTAATTTAAATTTAAGACAATCTTTCGTCACTTTAACTGAAGACAAATTTCTGAACACTTATATTATCTATACTAATAATCCATTTTTACTGGTTTGACATATACTGTTTAGTGATATCCTATTTTTAAAGTTTTGAAATGTACCATAGTCAGCGAGTTCTAATTTCCACATAACTTCAGAAATAATTAACATTCTATTTTAATCCACTATTGCAACCGGCGGCTTTTAATGAAAATAGTAGTTTTATACTAAACGCCAATAGTTTATTACTTTATTTAGTTTATTACTTAAATAAATCAATGATTGTTTCATAAAATCAATTCTAGGAAAGGTACTAAAAAATATTGTACGTATAAACTGATTCACTTTGAAAAGTACTAGCGTTTTATATTTGAAAATAGCATCTTCTACAAGAAACATCCTTGGATTCAAATTATTGTACGTGTAAAATTGCCTTAGTTTGAAAAAAAACTTCTTTTGTTTTTCGAAATGTCATTTTCAACCACAGTTCGCGGTAAAACGTATCGAAGTGGACGTAGTTTTAATCGTTTTGAATAAATTAATATTAATTTGTATTTCGGATGCCGTTGTTCTCGATTAGTTAGCTATATTGCAATAAAATAATTGTTGGTGATTATTTTCCAGGTATTAAATATTATTTCAAGTGAATATACATTCTTATTAGATTTAAGTTTTCAGTTTATAAACGTGTTAATCTATGATTACTTTTTGATTGTAGATAACATTTGATTTTGCTAAAAAAAAATTCCGTAAACACATTTTCAAACACAGTTCGCTGTGAAACGTATCGAAGGAAACATTAAAATCGTTTTGATAAATTAATACTAATTTCTGTTTTGAATGCCCGTCATTCCTGATTAATTAGCTACACGTTTCATTTTTGCTTAAAAATTCCACCGAAAAAAAGATCAATTGGGCAGGTAACTGCAAAGTTGAAGAAGATTAGAGCCGCAAGGGTGGCTGAATCATGCGAACAGCGTGAAGCACGACTTGAAAATGATCGAAGCAGTACGTCTTCTTCTAGATCTAATGAAATAACTGAACAGTGTGAAACACGACTTGCAAACGTTCGTAGCAGTACATCTTCTTCTAGAGCTAATGAAGCAACTAAACAGCGCGACACATAACTTGCAAACGTTCGAAGCAGGATGTCTTCTTCAAGAGCTGATGACACAACTGAACAGCGTGAAACAAAACTTGAAAATGTTCGAAGCAGGATGTTTTCTTCTAGAGCTACTGAAACCATTGAACATCGTGAGGCCAGGCTGGAAGTCGATCGGTTACGATATGGACGATTAATAGAAACTTTTAGAGGTGATTTAAAGTTAGCAGCATTCAATTACGAGACAGACTATGATTACAATGTTTCAATTGGGCAAATGGAAAACATTTATTTGTATTGTCATGCTTTAAAGTTTCACAATGAATCGCCTGGAATGTATTGTTCAAATGGAAAAGTGAATTTACCTCCTCTGGATGATCCACCTGAACCTCTTCTAGCTTACGTCTCCGGAACTACTGAGTTATCCAGACATTTTCTACAAAATATTCGAAAATACAACTCATGCTTTCAAATGACATCTTTTGGAGCAACCCAAATTGTTAAGGATGGAGGTTTTATGCCCACGCTTAAAGTACAAGGACATATTTATCATAAAATTGGATCACTTCTTCCTCTCTCTAACAACGACTCCAAGTTTTTACAAATTTACTTCATGGGCAACGAGGAGGCGGAGACTTATCAACGTTGTGCTATTAGTCCCAGAACAAAACGTGAAATAATATCAAGTTTACAGATTTTATTCCATCAACGCAATCATCTGGTAAATTTATTCAAAACTGCATTGGAGCAAATGAAATATCTTTATATTTATTATTCACTTTTATCTGGTTGAAGGTTTGTAAAAGTGGAGTATAATTATTTGGCAATTGGTAACAAATACCAAACCAAAATTAGTTATCTATCCTCACAAACAGGATGTCCAATAATATCATTACAAAATTTCGCCTGGATGCATTGACGGAGGCACCCTTTACTGAATACAGCTACTTATAATTTTCTTTTCATATGTGATTGCAACTACAGCGATGTAAAGAGAGAATTCTTGCATAATAATCAAGGTATTTGAATTATATACCTCCCGTGCAACGCCGGGTAACTCAGCTAGTTTATCATAAAATTGGATCACTTCTTCCTCTCTCTAACAACGACTCCAAGTTTTTACAAATTTACTTCATGGGCAACGAGGAGGCGGAGACTTATCAACGTTGTGCTATTAGTCCCAGAACAAAACGTGAAATAATATCAAGTTTACAGATTTTATTCCATCAACGCAATCATCTGGTAAATTTATTCAAAACTGCATTGGAGCAAATGAATTATCTTTATATTTATTATTCACTTTTATCTGGTTGAAGGTTTGTAAAAGTGGAGTATAATTATTTGGCAATTGGTAACAAATACCAAACCAAAATTAGTTATCTATCCTCACAAACAGGATGTCCAATAATATCATTACAAAATTTCGCCTGGATGCATTGACGGAGGCACCCTTTACTGAATACAGCTACTTATAATTTTCTTTTCATATGTGATTGCAACTACAGCGATGTAAAGAGAGAATTCTTGCATAATAATCAAGGTATTTGAATTATATACCTCCCGTGCAACGCCGGGTAACTCAGCTAGTTTATTATAAAAATGTATCTTGACCCGCTTTCTTCTTGTTGTGTCATTTCTATCTTAATCCATTTTGCACAAATTCGGTTTGGAATTGCTTTAGACACTTCCGTTAACACAACTGACACAGTCTATTGAACCAGACTAATGTTGAAATCTTCACCAACACTCAACTGGTACCCACCTTCAGCATAAAATCGAAGCGCCGTAGCCAATTTAATTAAGACTGGAATTCCAGTTGCACGATAATTCAGTGTTATATCGACTTTTATTTCATCTAATAAATAGGTGAAGGCTTCCTTCGATATTCGAAAAAGCTTTGTAAATCTATAAATTATTTAATACATCTTTAGTTTTTAGATAATTGTTTTATTTTTATACCTAACCGTTTCGAAGGAATCTCCAAAATATTTTGTTTATCCCGCAATATCCTTCTTTGCACTCATATTGGCATTTCGTCTTCGCTTTCACTACTACTTAAATCGTATGCAATGCAATGGAATCCATTTATGTATTAATGTTATTACATTTAAATATCTATATGTAATTTAAAAATATTTAAATAAAATTAAAACAATATTGAAATTTTTCCACCATAATGAACTAAACCTTATTTGAGTTTGGAAAAGTTTATATAGTACCGAACAATCGGAAATTCCGATTTAACTTTCTTTTCGTTTTAACTTTCCAGTCCAAATACGTAGTAGACCCCTGAGCCCTATTCAGTTCTTGATTTGGGTCGTGGCGGACATGGCCTGAAAATGCCCTGATTGCAAGAATTTGCAGTAGTTTTGGATCAGGTCAGAGGGCGGGTGAGTATACGTTGTATCGTTTTTATTTGTTATTATTTTATTTCATTTATTTTCTTTGGTAATAATAACAAATATAGCACGACACTGTTGCAATGTCAATAAAAAAGCACAATTGCACACATTTGGGCGAAGTATCTAATTTAAAATGAGTATGAGATTATATTCAGCAAAATGATCTATTTCAATACGCGGGGTTTAACTTGAATGGGGCATGCTTATAGTTAAAATGTTTGCCGTTATTTTTTAAGGCAGCACCATATGTCAAGGATAGAATGACAACTGTCATTTAGTTTTTGTATAGCCATAAATGTATGGAGAAATAATTAACATGAAACTATTTTTGTATTTTAAAATATATTTAAGTCATATCGGTAATAATAGAAATTGTAAATATGGAATCCATAGCTCGTTTATTTGTTTAAAATAGATAAATGCTTCTTTTTATCAAAATCGATTTTCATTTATGATTTGTGTTAACCTTAAAAATGTTACATATGTGAACTAAATAAATATTTAAAAATAATAATTCAATCTGGTTTTATATAAGTTGACACTACTTTTAAGTATGTATATTAAAAGATGGTTTTATGTTATGTTTTGCCTGCATATCGTTGTCTTCTTAGTTTAACAATTATGTAATACATAATAATGTTATTTGCAAATTAATTTTAGTGTTGGGTTTTACAAAAAAATGTCAAACACTCAAGATTTGAAAAAAAAAGTTATTAGGTGAAAAACTACTGGCAACAAGCCAGTTCCATTGAAAATCATCCAACTCAATACCACTTTGGTAATCTTGTATTTCAACAATTTTATTTTCCAGCTCTATACATGAAGTTGCCTAAAATATTCCATAAACAAACGTTATTACACTTTTCTTTAATGTAAGTAAACAGGGTGTACAATATTTGATGATGCCAGTGGCATTGCAATTTGTGGTGGATCTCTCCATGAACCTATTTTTATCTTCCTATAGCGGCCTTCTCGCTGGTTTGTATACCGCCTAACTGCACTTTCAAATATATTTTTGATGGTATTTATCCAGCTTTAAGAATTTTATTATTACGTACAAATAAAAACATAAATTACAGCTGCAAAAATTTTCATTTTTCACATGTAAATCTAAGCTTAATTTTATAATCAATTTTCGTTTTAATGATGATTGGTTAGGAAACCGATGAAATTTTAAAGAATCATTTCTTGTAAATTTATTATTAAAGTTTGACATACAGCAAGGTGTCACAATTCGGTTGGTATAAATATTAACTATTGAAGTCGTCAAGGAACCCGCGCCGGGAACCTCTGATTTCGACCGATTTAAATGCTTGAACCAGTGTAGCGAGAGAATGGCTCATCCGATCGGAGATCAGAAGGTGTCAATTTTTGCGTTAAAAACCAGTGGTGGTTAATTTATTTTAAATTAAAATAATTAATCTCCACATAAATTTTAATTAAAATTAAACACCATAAAATGGTGATTGACAGAGCTTGAGAACACTGTAATGGGAGAATGCATCATCTGATCGGAGCCATGGTAGTGTCAATTGGTGCGTAAAGAACTTGTAGCAGATAATTTATTTTCAATTAAAATAATTAATTTCCACATAAATTTTAATTAAAATTACAAACTACAAAATAGCGATTTACAATGCTTGAGAGTACTGTAGCGAGAGAACCCCTCATCTGATCGGAGTAATTCGCAATATATATCGCATTGGGACATTTAAGCGAAGTTCCAACTGAACTTGCAACCGATACAGAAGGGAAACACTATTATCTGCCACATCATGCATTAACGAAAGATGAGAGTACCACTACAAAACTCCGTGTCGTCTTCGATGGCTCAAGTAAAACTACCAACGGAAATTCCATCAACGATTTACTTATGGTCGGTCCGACCATTCAGCCAACACTATCGACAACATTATTAAAATTTCGGTACAACAAGATCGCATTTACGGCTGACATCGTAAAAATGTATAGGCAAGTTATAGTAGCCGAAGAAGATCAAGAATTTCAGCGAATTCTGTGGCGAGGAAAGGCAAATCAACCTATAGCTCATTACAAACATACCACTGTTACATTCGGAATGGCCAGTTTGGCATTTTTAGCCATCAGATAACAGGTCACTCTACAACAGGTTGCAGTTGATTTCCAGCAGAAATATCCCTTGATCACTGAAGAAATTTTAAACAAATTTTAACATGAATTCGCACAAATTTTTTTTAATTATAATTTTAAAAATAAAACAATAAAAATTCTATTTATAGTGTTTTAATTGACAATATAATTCAATATTTTCAATTTACAAAACTTACTTTTTATAATAATGTTCAATTTGTTTTTTTAATTTAAAATTTTATATAATTATTTGAAATAATTTTTTAATATAAAGAAAAATATCCTTACTAGCTTTAAATATTCGCCAAAATTGTGTATTCGCATAAAAATGGTAGGTAATTTCTTTGGTGTTTCTTGCTTCGCTGTCGCAGATAAAAGAGACTGACTTAATCTATAAAATTCACTAAATCACCGAACTTGATCAGCTGGCTTGAGATTATAATCGTTTTATTTATTTATTTATCATTATTAACATTTATTTGTTAAAACCTATTTTTATCTAAATTAATTAATTAATTAAATGCATTTTTATATTTTACTAAATAACCAAATATTAATTTTTTCTTTAATGAATATGTGTAATAGTTGAATAAACTAGTCGTACTCTAGCTCTTAAAGGTCATTAAGATTGCAATAGTTGCTGAAAGAATTATATAACTTCACACCATTATACCCTAGCGATCGTTGAGAAAATGATTTACAGTACCTTGGTAATCTAAAATGAGTATTCCTGGTATTATAATTATGAACTTCTCTATTGGTAGACAGCAAACTATCTAAATATTTAGAAAGATCCTCGTTTTCGAGTAAATCAAACAGTTTTAGCACATTAAAGTGTATTCCCTGGCTGATTGATTTCCAGCTTAGTTTTTCTAGCATATCTTTAATACGAGTATGTGTTCTATTATCCGCATTTAAAATGCTTCTCATAACTCGATTCTGTATTTTTTGCAGACGTGTTTCGTTGTACTGCTTCTTGATGAGTTGGTGCCGAAATAGTAATTAATGTGTCATCCGCAAACATATTAATTTGACAGTACTTTATAACATCTATACTATGTCATTTATATACAAGATAAATAACAATGGTTCGTGTTTAACCGTGGTACTCCGAGATTGTTTTCTATCAACGATGATGTAAAATTATCAAATTTTATATATTGTTGTCTCTACTCTCCCTTGAAGATAATTATTGGACCATTCAAGCTCTTTTCCTTCTATACCGTGTAGCAATTTGGAATTTTGATGCATCTTGGTTTTTTTTTAATTAATTTGATTTTGTTTTTTTTGGGTTCAAATGCCCTGATTTATTTCCATTATATGAATATGAATTATAACTTTCCAAGTACGTTTATTTGCATTCATTAGGCATTGCTATTTGTTAATTTTGTTTTGGCAATCTCTCTCTCCTCATTCTTTCTGTATACGTGTTTGATCTTTTGGAAATGTGAATGATTATTTCCCCATTTCCATTACGTATTACCTAATTGCAACTCGAGATGATCACTATGTATTGGAATTTGGAAAATAAATGAATTTGGAGCGGAAGAATGATGGGATGGATAGGAAAGGAGGAGTAAAACACCTATGAAGAGAGGAGAGCCGATGCTATGGATGAATTTGGATTTTTGGTTGACGAATAAATTGGAAAAAGTTTTTTTTTGGGTTTTGTAGCTGAAGAGGAACACATCTCGAGATCGTGGACAAGCCGATAAAAAGAAAATATAGTTGTTGACGAACAATTTATATTTTTGTTTGGAGCTAATTATTTAATTACTTGATTAAAGTTTTTTTTGAGTATAATACGATCGGTTGCTGAATTTATTGCCGTATAGAAATATACATAGGTAATATTATTAACTTAATTTATAAACATTTATTTTTAAGATTATATATAATTTTTTTTTGTGTGACACAAACATTACGGATATTATATAATAGTGTTACCAAAATGGCTACGAAGCCTCATGGTTCTTTTTATTAATAAATCCATTTGTTATGTGGGTTAAAGAAAATTAACTTTCTGTGATTTTTGCCAAGTGTAATTTTTTTTATTTTATTATCTAAATTTTAATTACTTAAATTGGAAAAAAAAAAAAACAAATTTTGTGTGATCCGGTGGGATGAAACGGTATTGTGGAGTGCACACATTTTTTTTTTGTTGATAACCTTGACAGTATATTGCTGCATCTCAAACTGTAAAAAAAAAACCTGGAAGATTGCCACGAGGCAAATACAAGTGGATCGCTAGGACCTCCTGTTGGTAGATCTTATGCTTGGATGGATTGCGGAACATGAGGAATTTTGTAAGAAAAAACTAGGTGATGTTTTGGGTAAGCAATTCCTTTATTCCTGTCGAAATTCACACGTTTTTTTTTTGTTCATATTATAAAGATCGTTTACATATATAGATTTTTTTTTGAGAGATTTGTTTTTGTAAATTATAAATAACGGTTTTTTCTTAGTATACTTAAAATAACAATTTTTTTTTCTATGTATTTAATTTAGCGTTTCTTTAAACATTATTTTTTTTGGTGTTTGATTTTTTTTTTTTCTCTAGAGATTTGCTCAATCGACCCACCCTTAGCTTTGATTGCTCGGTGAGATAGCCACACAAAAGTTAAACGCGTGTCGGGTTCTTCTATTTTGAAGATGGCGCCCAACTAATATTTTTTTTTACCCGAATGAGTGAGCAAATTTCTAGTTAAATTATTGAAGTAAACTTATAGGTGTAGTTATTAAAATTCTGAGTTTAATTGTAGTAATTAAAATTATTTAATGAATATTTTTTTCTTTATTTTTTTTTGTCTATTGATTAGAAACCCAAATTTGATGTTACTACTGGGAACGGAAAACTACGCCATCTGCCGGATTTTAACTAAATATCTTCATTTTTTTTCTTATTTGATTCTTTTGTTTATATACATTTTTCTATTTAAATCTTATAATTATTTACATAATAATGGGTTTTGTTAAATAAATTATTTTATACGTTTTATAACGAACTTAAATTTATTCATTTAATTTTTCTTGGGGTTTTTTTTTTTTTTTTTTATTTAAATTTAGAGCACGCGTTACATAATTGGCGCCCAACGTGGGGCTCGAAAAGGCTGGAATTGGCCTTTACATTTAATTTATTTAATTTAGATTTTTTTTTTTGAATATATTTAATTTTTTTTTATTTTAGCTATTTAGTTTTTTCTTCCTTTATTAATATATTTTGTTTTTCACTTCTGGATTAGATTTTACATTTACAACAATGAATGCAGCTTATTTGAGTGACGGTGAGCTTGAGTATGAACTAAGGATACGGGAAATAATTGATAAATCATCAACAGTAGATAATCAACGTTCGCTGAGACATCGGTTACGCGAGGAAGCTAAGGGAAATTCAAATCCTCCAAGAACGGTGAACGACCCGATTGATAAGGAATACTCGGAATGTGAAAGAAAGTACAAAATTTTAAGCTCGTTGCCGATAGCGGAACGGAAAAAACAGGGTAAGCGCATAAACACTAAATTAATTCATCTTCAATTTCGTTTGGAGAGGCTTAATAACACCCTTCCCATACATTCTCCGTGGAAAGATCAGATTAACTTCATGTTAGTTCAAATAGGAACGATTATTGATCCTACTTTAATTGTATCTGAACCTGAATGTTCTGACGATCAATTAGTTTCAGAAAATACGAGAAATATCAATACAAGTATGGAAGAACTTACAGTTATGGAAAAAAATAAATCAAATGCTTTTGAAGAGCAAGCGGCTGCGGTAAATGCTCATAAGGAAAAAAATAACACTAAGACACTGTTCGTGGGTAATACTATGTTTTCTGATTCAGATTCAGATCTTGGGTACGAAGCGAATCTTAGAGAATCTTTGGCTGATCCACCAACAGGCAGATCAACCGGTATACCACGCGCCGAGCGTACAAGATTTGTTAGACGTATTTGTCCCGTTCATAAGTGGAAACTAGTTGTACCATTAAAGAATCAAGCTGAAATTCTCAAAAGATGCCACGACGATCCTTTAGCGGCCCATTGTGGAACATCAAAAACCGCTTATAGAATCAAACAGAATTATTTTTGGCCTAAGTTAGATAGTACCGTGAAGGAATATGTACGTAAATGTGACATATGCAAAGCGTCTAAAGATGGTCCATTGTTGAAGGCACCGATGGGTGCTCAGAAAATTGCAACTACACCATGGTCAACTATTGCTGTAGATTATTTGGGGCCTTTGACTAGATCCAAGTCTGGTAACATATTCATTCTGGTAATTATTGACGTTTTTACAAAATTTGTTCTTTTGTTTCCTCTTCGTAATTCTGACACTAAGTCAACCATTCGAATTTTGGAACAGAATGTGTTTCTTATTTTTGGTACTCCTCGTACATTAATTTCGGATAATGGGCCTCAGTTCATAGCTAATAAATTTCAAACCTTTTTAAAGGAAAACGGAGTATCGCATTATCGAAATGCTAATTATCATCCTCAAAACAACCCCGCTGAACGGGTAAATCGTGTTGTTTTAGCCGCAATTCGATCTTACGTCAAAAATGATCATAGAGAATGGGATGAGCATATTGCTAAAATAGCTTGTGGCATTAGAACTGCTTGTCATGACTCCACCGGATATACACCCTACTTTCTGAACTTTGGTCGTGAAATTCACCATTTCGGATATACCGCAAATATAGATACTTCTACAAATGAATCCAGTAATGACGAAGACCCTATTCAGAAAAGAGTGAGATATTTAAAAGGCGAATTTCAGATAATGAATAAAATCGTGCAATCAAATTTACGAAAAGCTTACACTAAATATGCGCACCATTATAATTTAAGAACGTCTGTGCGAAATCATAACATTGGAGATATAGTTTGGAAAAGAAATTTTCAATTGTCCAAAGCTTCTGCAAATTTCAGTGCCAAATTGGCACCGAAATGGATAAAATGCAAAATAAAAGAAAAGACGGGCTCACACACTTATCTACTACAAGATTTCAATGGAAAAGATCTTGGCGTATTCCATACGAAGGATTTTAAAGCCGATGCTGTCACTTAATACTCAATAAGCATTCATTGTGGTAAAGTATGGTTTTTGGTTGTTTAAAAATTTAATCATTAATTTAGTTTGTTAACCTTCATCCGTCCCTCGCGTCATTTTTGACCAAATCGAATATTATTTTGCAAATATCTTGTTAAATTAAACCATTAAACATGTTTTCCTTTGTGACTTTAATTTATATGTATTAGTTATGATTTACTCAAAGAATTGGAATTTTCTGATTAACCGTTACCCTGCTACGAAATAAGTAACACTAAAGATCTTGTGGTCAAAAATGACCAATAGATGAATTTCACATTATTTGCTATTCCAATTATAGTCGAATGGTAAACTAAAATCATTTTGTACATATACATATGTACGTAATATTTTTCAAAGATGTCAACGGCAACTGAAGAAGAATTAGCTGAGGGAGGACACATAATTTTCACCTGATGATGATACATGTTCTGAAATTTCAGATTACGTAGAACTTCATGTAGATTCTTGTGAAAGTAATAAGTACTTCTAAAACGGTTCAAAGTAATTTCAAGAGTCATGAGATTTGATGATTGTAGCACACGAGCTAGCCGTAAATGCATCAATAAGTTAGCACCAATTTTAGAAATACGGATAAGTGGGTGGATATATTACCAAACTCGTTACAATTAACGAGCAGTTGGTTGGATTTCGTGCACGGTGCCCTTTTCGACAATATATACCGAATAAACTCGCCAAGTATGGGATTATGTTTTGGCTGCTCTGCGGTAGTGAAAGCTCTTACGTTTGAAACGTACAGCCATACATAGGAAAGCAGGCAGGCACAGCACCTGAGAGAAATCAGGTTTTACTTGTACTCTTTGGTTTGTGTATCACGCAGCTTAAAGAATATAGAAACGTTACATTTGATAGCTTGTTTACATCCTACGAACTGGGCAAATGCTACTAAACCGCCACATGACCATGACTAGAACAATTCGAAAGAAAAAAACATCAATACCATCGATTATTCTAGAAATCAGAAACAAGCTTTTGTATTCCTCTACTTTCGCTTTTACTAAGGATACAACCTTGCTATCATACATCCCAAAAACATGTAAGTGTGTACTTTTGAAGAGATACCGAGAAAAAAACAATATTTTATTGGACTGCAATAAAACGAAAGGCGGTGTCAACATGGTCGATAAAACGATTGCTTGCTATACTTGTACATGTAAAACAAATAGATAGCCAGTAGTAGTGTACTTGGATCAGTAATAAATGCTCTCGTGCTATTCACTAGTGTTTGCCAGAATGGAATAATAATAAGCAACTATTTATTGAAACACTGGGTGAGTCGTTGATCAAGCCACGTAGGTCTAGAAGGGTTTACCTCTCACGGTCTACAGATTGTCGCAATCTGATAGAAAATTTGACATCAAGCGTTGCAAAATTTTCAAACCCGTCATCATCTACAGAATTAGCAGGAGCACAAAAAAGAGGCCGTTGCAGTTTCTGACAAAATTCGTACAACAGGCATACTATGTAAGAAATTTATTTGTTTGCAAAGCTCATACTAAGAATGTGTGCCATCAGTGCACGAAATAAAATATGAATTGTTCTTAATAAATAAACATTGAAATTGTTTTAAATTACTGTGTTTTCTTTTGTTTTAATAATTAAATTTGGAAACAAAAATTTATATCGCATTGCTTAGTGCAAATTTGCTGTTGAATTTTTTTTGGTCATTTTTGACCAAAGGAACTCTAGTGTTACTTTTTTTTAGGGACGGATGAAGGTTAAATAATTTTCTTTAGATTTATAATTTTTAGGTAACATTTTTTTAGCCATGGATAAGGTCAATTCCCTTATCACAATTGCACTTAATTTTTTTAAAGTAGCACAACAATGTGTATCATCCAAAATTTATTTTAGTTTAGGATAGTTTTAGTTTAGTTCACTTAGGTTCTTTAGCTATGGATGGGGTAAATTCCCTTATCACAACTGCACTTTAATGTTTTTTAACGTTGCAGATAAAATGTAAATCATCCAAAATTTAGTTTAGTTTAGGGTATAGTTGTAGTTTGGTTTTGGTTTAAATTAATTATTTATTTTTTTTATTTCTTTGGATGGTGGGTTCGATTCATTCAAATATCACATTTTAAATACTTTTAGTAGCTGACAGAATAGTAGTGATCACTTATCACCCAAAGCTTATTATTATTTATGGCTTAACTTTAGATTAAATTTTGTTTTGTTTCCATTTTTTTTGAGTTTCGGGATTTTGATTGAGTTTGTTCAAATTAAGTCGAAGTACTCAATGAAGTTGAGTACAAATTTATAGTCAGCCGGATTGGTTGAGTTTTGTTTTATGTTCAAAGGAACATTATTTTTTTTGGGTTATTGTAACCATTTATATTTATTTTAATTTTGTGTGGGTCGCACATAGATTTTCCTTGATCTTGCTCAGGATATATTTTCCATACGCTATCAAGTGTTAAATCTTTTTTTTTTTTTTTTTTTTTGTGGACTTAACAGAATTATTTTTTTTCCAATTTCGATTAATTTTTTTTTAGTTTGACAATTTATTTTCTCTTGGTCTTGCTCAGGACATACTTTCCATACGCTACCAAGGGGTAATCATTTTGTGGACTTTATTTTATTTTTTTTGGTATTAATCGAATTGATGTTTGGACCTTAAATATTAAGGTTAGTTTTTGTTTCGGCCAAGTAATAGTGCCAGTTAAAACAGGTGTTTTCACCTTATGGTCAGTGATTAGTTTTATACTACGCTGAATCATTTTGATTTGAACAGATCCAGGAAAAATTTTGAAATTCAGTTGGGATATTTTATTTCTTTTCGTTAATTTTTTTCTCTCTTAATTTCTTTATCACTTAAATATAGTTTCGGAGATGGATGTTTCGTTTCCAGGATAACATATTGGTTTGGGTAAGATTTAATTTTAATAATTTTGTTTTATTTATAGGTTTACTTTATTTTGTTTAAATTTAAAGTAGTTTTTTCCATAATTTTAAAAGAAATTTAATCAAATTTGATTAAGAAATTTGATTAAATTTCTTTCTAAAAGTAAAGATGCAATGTAGCAATTTGGAATTTTGATGCATCTTGGTTTTTTTTTAATTAATTTGATTTTGTTTTTTTTGGGTTCAAATGCCCTGATTTATTTCCATTATATGAATATGAATTATAACTTTCCAAGTACGTTTATTTGCATTCATTAGGCATTGCTATTTGTTAATTTTGTTTTGGCAATCTCTCTCTCCTCATTCTTTCTGTATACGTGTTTGATCTTTTGGAAATGTGAATGATTATTTCCCATTTCCATTACGTATTACCTAATTGCAACTCGAGATGATCACTATGTATTGGAATTTGGAAAATAAATGAATTTGGAGCGGAAGAATGATGGGATGGATAGGAAAGGAGGAGTAAAACACCTATGAAGAGAGGAGAGCCGATGCTATGGATGAATTTGGATTTTTGGTTGACGAATAAATTGGAAAAAGTTTTTTTTTGGGTTTTGTAGCTGAAGAGGAACACATCTCGAGATCGTGGACAAGCCGATAAAAAGAAAATATAGTTGTTGACGAACAATTTATATTTTTGTTTGGAGCTAATTATTTAATTACTTGATTAAAGTTTTTTTTGAGTATAATACGATCGGTTGCTGAATTTATTGCCGTATAGAAATATACATAGGTAATATTATTAACTTAATTTATAAACATTTATTTTTAAGATTATATATAATTTTTTTTTGTGTGACACAAACATTACGGATATTATATAATAGTGTTACCAAAATGGCTACGAAGCCTCATGGTTCTTTTTATTAATAAATCCATTTGTTATGTGGGTTAAAGAAAATTAACTTTCTGTGATTTTTGCCAAGTGTAATTTTTTTTATTTTATTATCTAAATTTTAATTACTTAAATTGGAAAAAAAAAAAAACAAATTTTGTGTGATCCGGTGGGATGAAACGGTATTGTGGAGTGCACACATTTTTTTTTTGTTGATAACCTTGACAGTATATTGCTGCATCTCAAACTGTAAAAAAAAAACCTGGAAGATTGCCACGAGGCAAATACAAGTGGATCGCTAGGACCTCCTGTTGGTAGATCTTATGCTTGGATGGATTGCGGAACATGAGGAATTTTGTAAGAAAAAACTAGGTGATGTTTTGGGTAAGCAATTCCTTTATTCCTGTCGAAATTCACACGTTTTTTTTTTGTTCATATTATAAAGATCGTTTACATATATAGATTTTTTTTTGAGAGATTTGTTTTTGTAAATTATAAATAACGGTTTTTTCTTAGTATACTTAAAATAACAATTTTTTTTTCTATGTATTTAATTTAGCGTTTCTTTAAACATTATTTTTTTTGGTGTTTGATTTTTTTTTTTCTCTAGAGATTTGCTCAATCGACCCACCCTTAGCTTTGATTGCTCGGTGAGATAGCCACACAAAAGTTAAACGCGTGTCGGGTTCTTCTATTTTGAAGATGGCGCCCAACTAATATTTTTTTTTACCCGAATGAGTGAGCAAATTTCTAGTTAAATTATTGAAGTAAACTTATAGGTGTAGTTATTAAAATTCTGAGTTTAATTGTAGTAATTAAAATTATTTAATGAATATTTTTTTCTTTATTTTTTTTTTGTCTATTGATTAGAAACCCAAATTTGATGTTACTACTGGGAACGGAAAACTACGCCATCTGCCGGATTTTAACTAAATATCTTCATTTTTTTTCTTATTTGATTCTTTTGTTTATATACATTTTTCTATTTAAATCTTATAATTATTTACATAATAATGGGTTTTGTTAAATAAATTATTTTATACGTTTTATAACGAACTTAAATTTATTCATTTAATTTTCTTGGGGTTTTTTTTTTTTTTTTTTTATTAAATTTAGAGCACGCGTTACAACCGTACTTGCATAAATTTTGGTGTAAGATTTTCCTATCTATAGTTTCAAAAGCTCGTTTGAAATCTAAAAAAACTGATATCACTACTTTATTTTCGTCTATTTGAGTTTTCCATATGTCCAACATAAGATTTAATGCTGCTTCACAGGAATGGAATTCTCTAAAACCAGATTGTTGATGATTAACCAACTATTTTTTAATTACTCGTTGCAGTACAGCTTTATAAATTGGGAGCATATTTATGGGGCGCAGATTTTCAGATGTAGTTGGCTTCGAGGTTTTTGGAATTGGAACAACTGTTGATATTTTCCATGAAGCCGGTGCTACTCCTTCCTTTAGACTTCGATTAACTAAATCTGTAAAATGTTCAGAGAATAAGTGATTCTTCATGGTATCCAGCATGACCATTCTATTAATGCCATCAATTCCATATTGAGACTTTATTTTACTTATTATTTTTGATATCTACTGGCGAGTTATTTCTTGAAAGCTGAGTTTTCAAAATTATTATCAGCCTGTGAACAATTCCAATCCTTTATCTCAGGGAAGTTCTGGTGAATATCTATCACGCTGGACACAAATGTCTTATCGAGGAGAGTTTTGTTGTTAAATTGGATAATCCATTGCGACATATTTTTAGACTTGTAGATGGATTTAAGCGTTTTCCACAGTTCTTTTGGGTTGTATTGATTTTCAATGAACTTGTTTCTGAAGTATTCAGATTGTTTCTTTCTCAACGAACGATTGTTTTAGTGTTTCGTCCATTTTTTAGTTTTTTTTTTTAAATTGAGTAGTATGATATGATCGGCGCGGTCCACTCCTTTCATATCCTTATTATACTCAATTACCATCTCTGGTTTTATTATATTTTGACGAGGATGCCAATCAATATTGTTGCTTACCAGCACTTGTGCAGAATAATTATTCAAAATTAACTAGTCGAACTTCCTTTTTCGATATCCATATCTGAATAAGGGTATCCCCTTTCCTTCTGTATGCTGTTATTATTATTATTATTAAAAATTGGTTGGAACCATCAGAGGTTCCGCACTCAATGCCACAATGGGCCCATGGTGCATACCAGTGATTCTATCCTAACTCGCGAACGCGTGCTGCAGCCTTAATAAACTGAAGTAGTTTAGACCAAGGCAAGGAATTCAGCTGATTATCAGCAATGGATCTGGAGTAAAATAATTGCAACCTAACTCTGTTGAAAGCAGGACAACTGCACACGAAGTGAATGCAATCATCATCGTCTTCAAGGCAATCCTCGCATACAGATGACCGTGCCCAGTAAGAGTCGCGATCAAGACTCGCAGCTGTTTCTTACTGAGAGATAAAGCAAACTTAGTGGCCCTCAAATTAGGTCCACTAACAAAAAGTTTGGCAAT
This sequence comes from Tipula helvola, assembly GCA_963556165.1. Lineage (NCBI taxonomy): Eukaryota > Metazoa > Arthropoda > Insecta > Diptera > Tipulidae > Tipula > Tipula helvola. The sequence goes on along the minus strand of OY744482.1, from coordinate 165,190,854 downwards.
GCCACAGCTACGAGTAGCAAGCCATTGCTGTTTTAATTTACTTACAGCGCAGTTTTTATCGCCTTCTTAACATAACTAAATGGTAAGGAAGCAACTGGTTCGGGACCGATGAATTTAAACTCAGCCCCAGCCCTCGCTAGAGAATCAGCGACATCATTGCCCTCAATACCACAATGGGCAGGAACCCACATAATCGTCACTCTATTGCTAGAACAGAGAATATGTAAAAAGTGTTTACAGTCCTTAACAAATTTTGACGTTGTCAAGGGATTATCCAAAGAATTCAGCACAGATAAGCTGTCTGTACAAAAAACAAAATTTTTATTTGTAACAGCGAGATTCCTGAAAAACTGTGCAGTACCGGCCCAGGCAGCCTGAAAAATGTAAATCAAACGTAGGGCAGTACGCTCCATAACCCGAACTATTATCAGAGCTAGAGCCATCAGAAAAGAAGACTATCGACTCATACAAGTTCTCAAGAAAATCCAGTGATCTCCACTGGTCTCTCGAAGGTCGCACTACTGAATATAATTTAGAGAAATTGAATTCAGACATCAGTCTATCATTAACCATATCAATTCCTGGTACTAATGATACGAAATCATTTAAGATTGTTCTATGGCCCACGACTGAACCAAGAGAGTTCCACATTCCTATGCTCTTTAGCCGAAACTCAGCAGAACATGCTGTGCTAAGAATGAAAGAATGTAGCTGTGGAAAGAATAGAATTGTTTCCATGGCAAGAAGGGGGGTCGAGGCCATGGCTCCTGTAATGGTCCTACAAGCAATAATTTGTAGACCATTAAGTTTAATGATTGAAGCCTTTAATTTAACTACTGGCCACCATACCATGGAGGCATAAGATAACATTGGTAGAATCAAAGATTTATAGATGAAAGACAGCATTTTGGGAGTTAAACCTCAGGTTTTCCCAAAAGCTCGTCTACACTGCCAAAAAATGGTCGATTTTTGTAGTTTATACTCCAGGTGAAATTTCTAGGAAAGTTTACTGTCCAAGAAGACATCTAAATGCTTAACATGGTCGGATCTGTTAATCGGCCTCCCGAGAAGTAAAGGCACAGTTAGTCCACCAATATTACGATTCCTGGTAAATATAACCATATCAGTTTTAGAAGGATTGACGTATAGATCCTTCCCACCACACCATGACTCCACAATACGTAAGGCATTCTGCGTTAAGTCGGATAACACATTCAAGTGCTTTCCAGCAACTGTAATAACAAGATCGTCAGCGTAGCTTTAAGCAACAAAGCCTGACTGCTGAAGTTTCACAAGTAGATCATCAATCACCAAAAGCCATAATAGGGGTGAGAGCACACCTTCCTGAGGACAACCTTTGGCAACTTTGACCGAGATTGAAGCATTACCCACGCCAACCTCAACGATGCGAGATTTGAGCATACAATCAATCCATTTTACAATGGTGGGATCAATACCGAAATTGGTACAGGCGTTAATAATCGACGAGAACGATGTACTGTCAAAGGCTCCTGCAATGTCCAAGAAAGTACCTACAAGAAACTCTTTATTATTGAGGGATCTTTCGATCCTAGTGACAAGTTCATGTAGAGCCGTTTCACAGGACTTACCTACCCTATAAGCATGTTGCATGTTACTGAGTGGGGAATTAGATAAATATTTATCTCTAATAAACCTGTCGACAATCCTCTCTAATGTTTTATGAAATGTTGAGGACATACTGATTAGGCCGAAATGCTTTGGGATCAGTGTAATCTGATTTACCAGCCTTCGGTAAGAAAACAACGTTACTCTTACACCAAACCTGAGGGACAATACTAAAAGCAACGCACGCTTTGAAAAGGTGGACCAGGTGGTCTCTAATAATAGAAAAACCATGCTGTAATACAGCCGAAAAAATCCCATCAGGACCACCTGATTTGTATGGTTGAAAGGAGAAAATACTCCAACGCACAACTTCGGACGTAACTATCCGAACCGCTAAATCCTAGTCAGGAGCTTCATTGCAATTCCTATTGGTTAGAGAGTGAGCAAAATCAGGGTTACGATGGCACACTCCGGAAAATGAACAGAAAGAAGCAACTCATTTGCTTCTTTCTTCGAAGAAGTAAACTTGCCATTCAATAGACGAAAGTAAAGCATCAAGCCTACAGGTGTCATTTTTAGCCAACGCTCTATTTAGTCTGGCGACCGCAGATAGACTATTCATTTCCTCACAGAAGTTTGTCCATGCGGTTCTGCGAGCGGATCTTAAGCTTTGCTTATACTCCTTTTAAGCTATTAGGAAACTATCCCAATCGCATTTAAGATTAGTATATTTTGCTTTATTCTTCAGTTTCCTAGTAAGTTTCCTTTGTTTTTTAAGAGCAGAACACCAGAAGGGTCTATTCCCAATCTTTTGTTTGGTAATAAGTGGACACGAATTTTCAAAAGCTGTCGAGCATGCTTTTGTCAGCTTATACGCTTCTAACTCAATGTCCTCAACCGAGCAAATATCCATAGCAGGATGAATTAGAGAAATAAGTTCGAAAGAGAATAAATCCCAATTGGTTAATTTACGATTACGATATGGTTTAAGAGGTGGTCTTCTAATGTTGAAGTTAAAAGAGATACACCTGTGGTAAGAAGTGAGAATGTCGTTAGTCACCCTCCAATTTAAAACTAAATAAACAATGGGCAACGAACACAGACTTATATCAATAACTTCCCTTCGCGTAGAATTGACAAAAGTTGGCTCACAACCTTTATTGAGTATTTCTAGCTCAGATGAGCTTAAATAATTTATCAGAGCAGAGCCCCGGTTACTAATATTAGTGCTACCCCAAAGAGTATGGTGCGCGTTAGCATCACAACCAATTAAGAGGGGAATATTTTTATCCGTATTCCACTTTAAGAGTACTGTAAGTTCCTCCGGCGAGGGAGGAAGAGAAGAATCAAATGGAAGGTAATCTGAGACAACAACCAGTTCAGTGCAAGCCTTACCAGATTCGAAAGTGATCAAAATGGCTGAGAGATCAGCCGAACTGCATTCATGAATAAGAGATGCATTGATATTACTAGAAATATAAATGCAAGCTCTAATTTTATTGACAGAATTCTTTGAAAAAATTCTGCCATTAGGAATATTTAGTCCACAAACAGAACCATCGAGAAGATAAGGTTCCTGAATAAAACATAAATCTGTATGCGATCCAGTAAGCAACTTCCTTAATTCAAATGAAGCTGACTTACTGTGGTGCAAGTTAATCTGTTTAATTTCAAGCATGGAAGTCATATTAACATACCAGCAACTGAAACAAAAAACTTAGAGCTTATGGTCCAGAGATAACCTTAAACAAGATCTTCTCAAGAACATATTGTAAAAAAAGGCTGGAAACCGCTGATCGAGATATTTGGATTCATCACACCAATGTTAGTAACCACAACGCTGGGATCCTCTGGTGGACCAGGGACCCAAGTGTGTAATAAAATAGGCTTCGGAGGATCACCAACCGAAAGTCGACAATCACTCCAGATATCCTTAATGCTGGAAACCTCATTGCAGAACCAATTGTAGATTTCCTCGTTACTGCTTTTTCAGATGAATCATTACACCATCTGATAAATAGCACCCAAGCATTAGTGGTATGAAACTAGAAGATTTCGCCGAACTGAGAGCTCTCCAACTCAACTCCATCCGGAAAATTCCCAGCTTTTCCTCATCCAGGATGTTATCCGGGTTCTCATCACGGATACAAAATTTTTTCGCTACAGATCCAGCGACGGCCTGCGCATAGGAACGCACCTTTTTTGCGGCCAATTCCGGTGTTGTACCAGTGGTAGGACGGGCCCGTTTGGGAGTGTTAGAGGGGCAGCTGTTAGGTGCCTCAGCAATAGTGTCGAGCGTAAGGTCAGACCATTTCCTCCTCATACGCTGGCGGTTACGCTTACCAAGGCGTTTCGCTTTTTCTAAATGGCTGGGTTCAGTAGTAGAACCCGCACCATCAGATCGGAGGAGAACACTCTCCGAACCCGAGAATGTATCGGAAACGTGACCCAAGACGCTGTCAAGGTCTTGGTCACATAGTTCGATATCGGATTCGGAGTTTGGCTCCATCGAATTCATAGATATCTAAAATCTAGAATGAGATGATATGAAACCTGAAAAACAAAACATTAAACAGAAAATAAACATAAGATATAGGAGAGTTGGAAAATAAAAATTAAACAAATAGCGGACGCATGTACCGACTTGCAACAACTGAAAACGGCTTAAAAAAAACAAAAACAACAAAACAAAAAAAAAATGCAAAACCTGATAAAAATTACGAATGGAATGTAGACAAAACTATACTAAAATAAAGAAAACGGTGAACTTAACTGTGGCCACACTCGTTAGTAGTGGCCTTCCAACAAAAAAAAAAAAAAAAATGTATTCACTGGTAGAGCGGTAAGAGCAGTACGGATTTAAATAAGAAAAAAACACATTTTACGAAATTCCGTACGTACATTCGCCGCACATGTTAAACCAAAAAAAAAACTAACAAGCCGTTTACAGCTGACACACTACTTAGGCACACACAACCGCTCAAACAGAATAATACAAAATATAAAGCATTAATCTTTGAGGGTAAAATAATAGAAACTTGAAACTTGCGTGAAACCCGTTAGGTAGAGAAAAAAAAAAACAATCACTGTTATCACAAACTAATCACACGAAACCGCAAATATGACTTGTTGAAATTAAAGTAAACTTGAATTAAAAACACACAATAGCTTATGAAATCACAGATCACTATGAATCTAAAAAAAAAATTTCCTTTTAATAAAAAGTAATAATTATAAATTAGGTAAACACCACACTTTAGCACTGTTTAAAAAAAAACGATGTTAACTCGATGGATGTCACGGACTGAATGAAAATATGAATATAATGTATGCTGTTTGTCCGACTCATTTTTGACATCATTTTTAAGCCGGGATGCCCTAAAAATCTTCTAAAACAGGTGGCCTATCTACTTCAGACCATTCTTGAATTTTATCTTCATCACCCGTTTCACTCGAGCCACTACCGAGTGGAAGCACTCAATCACTGTCTCTTGAATCATCATTATTTATTGTGTTCAAGTGTTCTAATTCCAAAACTTCCGTTTCAGAACAGCATGATAAATTGTCTGAAAATACTTCATCGTCACTTTCCATGTCCGACATTTTAGGTAAAATTATTAAAGAAAATTTAAAATAAAATATTGTATTATATGCATGTATTTACAATATTAAAAAAAAAACCGAAGGGAAGTTCTTAGTAAATAGCAAAATATGTAGTATGTAGTAAGAATAGAATGAATAGTTAGGTGATTTTTGTATATAGTCGAACAAACGATGGAAGTGACTAAATTTGTTTAACAAAAATCAAAAGTCCCAAAGTCAAATAATTTTTCCCCAATGTCCGTAGTATGCACTTGATGAAAAAATTATGAAATGGCCGGATCCTGGGGTCGGCCATATAAATAACAAGCAATTTTTGTATCAAATGTTGTACGATTTTCCGCCGACGAAATTTGTTAAACAAAAATCAAACGGCCAAAACAATTAATTTTTAAACAATTAAGGTTTTAGTCTGTTAATTAGTTTACCATAAAGAAGAGCACTAATTTCGTCGGTATGTTTGGTTCATAATTTTTTATCTAATGCAATCACTTTCGTCCAGGCGTTATTTAAAATGTGACATTTAATTTTACGATTCATGACAATATGTAGTTTATTTAGATTTCTAAAGTTGCAAATATTTTATTGGTTTGATTTAATTTGAAATAAATAAGTTTACTTGAGCTTTAATATTGCTTTTAATGGCAAATTCCAGATGTTTCTCGCTCACATCATAAATCCACTTAGATATATCAATAAAAAATGTTTTATATGTCTAAACAAAAAAGCACGCACAGTAACAAACTTCTAAGAAGAGGCCAAAACAGCGTCAATTTCAAAATTATTACAGCAAATACCACTTAAAACAATAAAAGTTATACCCAAAACACACAAAACAAATTGTATTTCTTATTTCTTTGTTAAATTTAATTTTTCCTATTTTATTATTAAAATTAAATAAAAATATAAAAAAAACGTTAAAAGATCTTTTATTAACTTTTTGTTTTATTTTTATAAAAAAAAAACAAAAAGCACAAAAAAATAAAATTAATAAACGTAACTTCCAAGCAAACCTTCATTGTTGTTGTATTTTTACGTAACATGTGAATCCCACGAATTACTCACCGAGAGTTGTGGTAAGGTGTTTGTCTTATGTATCAGGAGATTTAATATCATGATGTACATGATTTCGTTAAAGCTTTTTGATGTGTACATTTTAACTCGATGAAAACGATGAGTTGTAAACCAATCTGTGATTTTTTTTTACGTTTTGTCGCACACGTAATCCAAGGGTCTACAATATTTAAACGTATAGAAAGAAGAGCAGGGAACGTATAATACTTTCATACGTACGAACGCTTAAAATTTATTTGATTTTCTTTTTTGTGTTTTTTTATTTTGCAGCAGCAAAAGTTATAAGAAAATTGTTCGTAATATAATTTCGATTTTTTATATGTTTTTTGGTGCGGTTTGTCTTAACTTACATCGTAAAACGTTATATAGTACGTATGTATGTAGATGTGTGTGGAGTCAAAGATCAGACAATCAGAATGTTTGTAAGGATGCAGAAGAATGAGATTTTTGTGTACTGAATTGTGAACAGTGCTTGTAATTTCCAGTTTGTTATTAAGTTTGATAAATCGATATACCCTAAACAAAATTGGACAACTCGACCTTTCGTACTGATAAGAAAATCACAAGCCAATAATAAAAATAATTTTCTTTTATTATTATGATTATTTTTTTTTTGTAGGGGGAAACATGTTGAAGCTTTTATATGATTTTGTCTTTTTTGTGTGTTCAGTTAAATTTTTTATTTTTTGTTTTGTTTGATTCATCATGTTTTTGATTGGAATATTAAATTCAATCTCACCAACACCGAAATATCAAATAAAAAGCTTCATTCAATATGTAAGTATATATAACATAACCTAGTATGGCTTTTATTGGCAATAATAAATAAAATAAAAATAAATAATTTTTTAATCGAAATTTATACAAATTTTTATTTTTATTATAATTCCAGATGTCTGGATGAGTATACGTACATATATTGTATTTGGAATTTTGAATGTAAGGTATACATTGGCGAACAATAAAAAAAATGCTTTTTATTGGATAATTCACATATTTATGGGAATTAATTTTAATAAATTATTATTTATGTTATTGTGTTTGACTTTTATTATTCTCAAATAAACCTCCGCTGGGTATATATAATGTACTAGGCCTTCATCAAACCTTTTTGGTAAATAAAAAATACTCACATACTTTTTTGTATACACACACACACACGTTATAAATAAATTACACACCAAAAAAAAATCGTAAAATGCACAAAACAAAAGCTTTTATTATATTTTAAAATTCAAGCATCACAATCGATTCGGATATTTTTATGGGTCCAATATGCTTCCCTCTTCCGATTTCATTTTAATTTTTATTTGCGGCAAAGCGGGAATACTATAGAAGTTTTTTGTTTGATCCAAACTTTTTGTGTAGGTATGTACGAGTATCGTGTTTACGATAAACAAAAAAATCAATTATTTTGTAATCTTACAATTATCCTTGCTTGTAAGTGCTAATTTATCTTGTCCTTTTTGTGCTTTATTTGTATATTTTTCCATCTTTCATTCTTAATCGAAACGAAAAAAAAAACTTTTTTTTGTCGACATCTTCTTGTGTTAACACAACAATTGATTTGATTTTAATCTGATTTGAATAAATAGAACATTATGTAACTATGTACAAAAATATTCGTCGTTGTCGACGTCAAGTGACAACAAACGTCTTTAGAATTTAAAATTAAATAATTAAAATTTAATAAATAAATAGAAACATAAATTGTAAATTCTGTTTGAGTTTTATCTCCTCAAAACAAAAAAACAAAAAAAATTTTCTTTATATTACTCCTCCACAATGACGAAATTCAATTAAAATTTTAATTGAATCGATCCAACAACAATATTTTGTGCTTAGATTTTTAAAATATTCAAGCGTCTTTATTTAAATACTTGGTCCTACTTGGAATTATGGTTTATACGCTGTTACGATTATTCGATTTAGGATCGATTTTCATGTGAAAGCTTTTAAAAGAATTGTTCGTTTTAACACAAATTATCTATAAAATTTAATGTTTTTTACCTTGTAACTCAAAATATAATAATTCAAAGAAAAACGTTCGCGTTAAATTCACGAGAGATTATTCTTTCCTTTCAAATTTCTAATGTCAAATGATTCGTTAGAAGGGTTAAGTTTACTAATATCATAATATTTTTTGCCTATAAAGCTTTTCAAAATTGTACACCCAAAAATGTATTGTAGCAAATTTTCACTTGCTTGTTAATCTTGTTATTGATTGGCATGTTCGACAAAGCTATAAACAAGATCCTCCAGAGATGGCCGGGGCTCACCAAACACTCTGTTATATAGCCATTGGTTAGTAACATTCTCACAATAGATGTCTAAGCTATTTTTAGGATTTATTAAAAATTTAAACAAACTGCATTCTGAAATAACATTTATTATATTGTTGATTCAGATTTCTGTAGTACTTCTGAAAATCGCCATCACAATTAACTAAATCTTACTTACAGCTTATAAAATAGTAGCTCTGAGGTGACCTAAAATAATAAATATAATTAGCATCATTTACCTTACTGGTATCGGTCGCAATGCTCAAACAACAAATTAGCTCAAATTTGTATTATAAATAAAGAACATCAGCAAACCTTCCACTCTAGATTATATAAAATTTAATTTGATCTGTGGTGGTTGCTGTAATCATGTATAATTAGTATTACCAGATTACCAGTGCAATAACCAATATTACAATGTAAACTTGATTAATAATTCTTAAAGTACGAAGTCCGAACTGAAATGCTTCTAAATTAAGAAATTGATTATTATTGGTTCGACGATTAAATGTCTCCCCACTTCCTTTGCTGTATTTCTTGTTAGTATTATTTGTAGTAATTTATAGGATAAAATAGTTAGCACAAGACGACACATGACGACTGGATGTTTGATGGTTCTGAAAAGTTTCTAAAAATTGGAATGTTAATGAATTATCACTAAATATTATTTTTCCGAACCCGAAAATTATTTGAAATTTAAGTCTCTGAGAAACAAAGAAGATAATATCGTCGTGTCCAACCAGAGCCTTCTAGAGTATAGAGCCATAATCATTATGACGTATTTTTTAGAAGCTTTTTTAGTGGTATAACTTTTCACTGATTTCCATAGGAATCCATAGTAAAAATGGTGTTTTTTAGCTTCAAGTTTTTTAATGAAAACAGCAAAATTGTTACAAAATGTTTATACAAAAGTGTTGTACATATCTTTAGCAGCAATATACAACAAGGTTATATTGGTATTAAGTAAATATTAATTGCAGAAATATTAAAATTAAATTATTTCTAAAATATATTTTTCGAGCTTTCATTTTGAAAAATACATCAAAGTTGGCTCTGACAAATTAAAATAATACTTGCTAAATTTATCTTTAGTTTTACTAGTGTACGTTAGATGTCTATAATTGTTGGCAGAGAAATACGAAAAAAAATTATTTAATCACAAAATTATGACACGTTCTTAATATTTTCTGAATTTGTTTTGCTTTTCCTACAATTTTTGAACTCAAATTTCCCCCGGTCGCAATTTTGCTACGATTTTTCAAAATGTTTACTACCTACTGCCATCTATGTATATTGACTTAATGCACACGACATGTAGTAAGCTTTTCGTTTTAATTTGACCAGAAAGCTATTGTTATGAACTTTTTTTTATATTTTGGTTTAAATAAATCAATTATTACAAGAAAATGAAAACGATTCACTTAAACTATATTTATATATGTTGAAATTCAAACATTTATGAAAATATTTCAGAAATCATAATTAAGAATTTGCAACGTTTTCATTTACAAATTTGTCTTAGGAAAAAAAGTGATTTCCCATATGTTTTATGTGTTTTACTATGGAAATTTTGGTTTTTTCCTCGTTTCTAATTCCCTTATAAAAGCTTCGTTTTTTAGATTATGGCTTATATAATCACGGTTGCTTTGGTCCAACTCTAAGGAGAGGCGCTCACAGTTTCTAATGGTAAATCCTGCCCAACCTTCGTCAAATAACATTCTGCCACACTTCTGGTTCACACTTCTATTTGGACACAACGATAATATTAATGTATCCAAAAACTAATTACAAATTTTAAGTAAATTTATAATTTTACTAAATAAATAAATCCTCAGAGGGAATAATATATAAAATAAAAAACAGAATGTGTATATTTTTAAAATCATAAATTTAAAATTAATCAAATTAATAAATTATATATTAAAATGCTGTCGCTGTTTGTTTTAATTATTTAATGTGAATTACGATTAATTGTTACAAGAAAGTATAAGCCATAATCGTTACATAGCTAATGATTAACTCTCTCTCTTTTGACATTTCTTCTTTTTAAATATAAATTTAGTATTAAAAGGGCACATGTCCTGGACATGTGCCCTTTTAATACTAAATAATTTCTACAATCTTTGGGAAAAGAATACATAAAGCATGAGTGACGATATACTAAAACAAGCACATAGAACGAATCCTAATATGGAAATTCAGTTTTCGGATGACATTTTCAATGAAGCACTCGTACTATTTGAGGAGAGATGTACTTGGACTACCAGCACCGCCACGTAATCGAAACAATATTCACGACAGAGATTTGGTACGTGAACGACAATATAATTCTGATGAATTGCGCCATTTTGTCGATGCTCAGAAACAACTGTTGACTGCTGATCAAAAAATAGTTTTAGAAAAATTATGCAATACGTAGCAAACGAAAGTGGTGGAATTAGTTTCCTTGACGCACCTGGAGGTACTGGAAAAACATTCTTGCTCAATTTGATACTCGCTGAAATTCGATTGAAAAATGAAATTGCACTAATTGCACATTAAATGTAAACTATACCGAAGCAGCAGCATGTAACATCGGTAAAAATTCTGGCATGGCTGCAGTATTAAAAACAAGCTCACTTATTGTATGGGATGAATGCACTATAGCGCACAAAAAATCTCTTGAAGCTCTTGACCGTACTCTCAAAGATTTCAGAGAAAATGACCGACGAATGGGTGTAGCTCTATTGCTTCTTGCCAGTGATTCCAAGATCAATACCAGCCGATGAACTAAATGCATGTTTGAAAGCATCATATCTTTGGAGACTTGTAGAGAAACTTACATGGTCGACAAATATGCGGGTGCATTTACTTCAAGATGCTGCTGCGCAAATATTCGCCAAACGGCTTTTGGATATGGGCGATGGAAAACTTCCGATTGATCCGACTACAAGTGAAATATCTTTTCCGCCAAACTTTTGCCAAATGGAGTGATCAATTTAAAATGTTGTGCAGAAAGCTTTTCCTGATATTACAAACAATTTCAAAAACCATGATTGGCTTTGCGAACGAGCAATTTTGGCTCCGAAGAATGATGATGTCAACAAAATAAACAATCAAATTAAATTGAAGCTACCCAGTGAAGTTGTCAAGTACAAATCGATTGACACAGTTATAGTTGAGGAACAAGCTGTTAACTATCCAATAGAGTTTCTTACCTCGTTGGAACCATCTGGAATGCCACCACACATATTAACTTTAAAAGTTAGTTCACCGTTGATGCTCATTCGCAACTTAGATCCACCGAAATTGTGCAACGGAACAAGACTTGTTGTTAAAAAAACTATCGCCGAACTTAATTGAAGCCAAAATCAGACGCCAAGTTCAACTACGACCACTGTAAATTTTGGTGCATATTTAAATTTGTTTAACTGTAACCGAATCAATAAGTAAACTATCCAAAATGAAAGATGTGATGCCATTTTTATGCAATGATATCGAAAAGTCATTGATTCGGAGTGTGTGGGAAAAATGGTTGCGATCATTTGAACTTTATTTGGAATCAGAAGGTATTGCAGATACCGAGAAAAAGAAAATCAAGTTGTTACACTTTGAAGGGCCATAACTTCAAGAAGTGGTTTATAATATTCCCGGTGCGCTAGTGAAATACGATGCAGGCGAAAATAATGATGTATTTAAAATTTTAGTTGATACATTAAATAATTATTTTTCTCCTCAAATATATTCCACATTTGAGCGCCACTTATTCCGGTCAATTCAACCAGACGATGGTGAAGATTTAGGTAAATTAATTTTATGACTGCGTCAACAAGCCAATAAATGTGAATTTGGTAAATGAAAAGATTTTATAGTCGAAGTAAACATTAAGGACAAAATTATTGATGTCTGGGCTCCACTTGATTTAAAGGAAAGATTGATAAAAAAGGAATCACCTCTAAGTGAAGTAATTGAGTTGTGTCAGGTATATGAGCAAGTGACAAAACAATCAAGTGCCATGCTCAGTAATGGTTCATCTAGCGTTGTAAACAAAATTTCAACGGGGTTTTGATCAGCTGGTAAAAAGGAGTAATGTAGAAGATGTGGCTTAAAAGGCCACACTGATAAAAGTCAACAGTGCTCGGCAAAAGATGCTAAATGTAAAAAGTGCGGTCCGATTGGTCACTTTGCACGAAAATGTAAAACGAAGACATTTAAACGGAAATTTTCAATGAAGTTTGATAATTTTAAACAATGTAAAATGTTAAATTCCAATGTAAGGTGTATCAAAGATAAAGAAGATAGTCTAGGTGAAGATGAGGATTACAGCTGTTTTAAAATTGTTGACGAGTTAGAAACAATAGTAGTCGTTTTAATCTGATTAGCGAGAAAAACTGGATGATGCTTTGCAATAGCAAAGCTATTATGTTGAATGTGCGCGATACTGCTGAAAGCAAATTTCGACCTTATGCAACAAGTGAACCGCTAAAAGTCAAGAAGGTTTTCAAAGCTCCAATCCGTGTTGGACAAACCCCGGAGTTAATTTGTTCTTTCTATGTCATTGAACATTCGAAACAGTCACTTTTGGATCGTAACGCTGCTATCAAATTAGAGGTCCTAAAATTGAGACTAAATATAACTCGCGTTGAATCGAAAGCATCATTTCAAAAAATTAAGGGAGTAACTGTAAGGTTGTGTATAGATGAAACCATCACACCTGTACAACAGCATTTGAGAAGAATACCAGTAGCGTTAGAGGATAAAGTAGAGGCCAAATTGGTAGAAGATCTTGGAAGCTCTTTGAACCTTTGAAATGGTTGATGGACCAAGCTGTTGGATATCGCCCATTGTGATTGTGTTTAAAGAAAACAAAGAGTTACGCATATATGTATGTATATATGGGACGTGCTAATACTGCCATACTACAAGAACACTTTCCACTCCCAATTTTCGAATCATTTATGACTAAACTACAAAGTGCCAAATTCTTTACCAGATTGAATTTATAGGATGCATACCATCAGTTGGTGTTGGATCCTTCGAGCCGTTATACCATATAACCACGTTTATAACACACAAAGAATTATTTAGGTATAAAAGGCTCATGTTTAGAGTGAATTCAGCTCCTGAAATATTTCAGCGTTTTCTAGAAAACGTTCTTGCTCTATGAAGTATGCCATAAATTATTTAGATGATGTGGTCGCATTTGTGTCAACGGAACGAGAATTGAAGGAAACCGTAAAAGAAGTATTGTGTATATTTGAAAAATACAATATTCTATTGAACAACGATAAGTGCATTTGGAACACCACAAAACTGAAGTTTTTTGGGCATATATTGTCTACTTCTGGTAGACCCTGATAAGGTAAAGGCGATTTTAGGGTTTCGAGCGCCGCAGAATAAAGAAGAGGTTCGAAGTTTCCTCGGTTTGGCTACGTATGTCGGAAAATTTATTCGGGACTTGGCAGACGTAACGGAACCGATCAGACAATTAATGAAGCGTAACGCGAAATTTGTTTGGAGAGAACTACAAGAAAACTTGTTTTAACGATTAAAAGAATTGTTAGCCATAGAATACCAACGCTCTCACACTTTAATCCAAAGAAGCGAACTCGCCTAATTGCGGATGCCAGCCCAGTTGCATTAGGGGCGGTTCTAATACAATTCGATAGAAATGGAGATTATTATAGCCTTTGCAAGTAAAAGCATTTCGGATGTGGAGAAACGGTACTCCCAGACAGAAAAATAAAGCCTGGCGTTGGTTTGGAGTATTGAGCGGTTTTATTATTATTTAGCCGGCGTTGAATTCAAACTGGTTGTTTTGAACAGCACTATATTCCACAGTGTGTGGAAGTGTAGCGCTGGTTATAACAAGAAAAATTTCCTTCGCATGGACTACTACTGCAGCACTTTTCCTGGGCTAGGTGACAGTCGTGGGGTGGAACAAAAAAAATGTGGCAGTTTACGAAAAACTTGTGGATGCTGCAATGGGATGTTATGTTCCAAGGAAAAAAAAATATGATAAACCTGATGTAAATATATAACACAACGCAAACCAAGAAAATGTAGGGTTTTACTGTATAGTACCAGCTTTTAATTTACTGTTATATAGAGAAGACCGTTGATGAATTGGCCTTAGTGTCTTCGCCACCCGAGTGAAGTGTTATATGATTGGACACTTCCCTCCCTTATTTTGAACTCTAAATCACGGCATATTTTTTTTATAGATATCTTAAAATAACATAATTACGACATTGCCTAAATCAAAATAGTAATAACAAACTTAATGAACATTATTGAATTGAATAAAGGTAAATAAATAAATAAATAAGATTCTCAAAACGGAACAAACGAACAAATACGAACAATTCTTTTATGCATATTAGTATCAATGAACGCTGTCAATAAAGTAAATAAAACAAACAAAAATTTTCTAAAATTCAAGAATTAATTTGTAAGCTACATATGAAATATTTATTGCCAAATAAATTAATGATAATAATAATTTAATTTAAATGAATTAATTAAGCATGTAGATAATTTTTGATAATAACTTAGAATTAATGACGACATAAATTAAAAAAAAAAAAAAAAAAAAAAAATTTCAAACTAACACATCAATAACGGATCGATCCCCCTAACATCTTAACGCCATAATAATGTTATATATTAATACTAATACAATCTATTTATATAACTGACTTAATTTAGAAAACATGAATTATGCTTTGCTTAAAAGGAACTGTATCTTAGCATTTTAAACACAGCATAAGATTCATTATAGTTTAAAGTTATTTATATAAATCTTAATAAATATTAATAAATAAATTAATAAATAAAAATATGCGACATGGTAAATAATTTTAGATTATTTCCATATTTTCATGAAAAAAAAAGAAATAATAATAAGTTTTGTTTTGCACTTAAGTTTAACGCCAACTGAAGGTCATAACGGATTCATTGCTCCAAATTGATTGATTGATTGATTGATTGATTTAGTGTGTACGACCAAGCCTAAGGCAAGTTTCCCGGAATACGCCGGGTCCACCGTACACCCTTTTACGAATAACAAAATCGAGGGAAAGGAAAGGTATGTTAGTAATAAAGAATCAACCCGGTTCTAGACACAATGGCGGTTGATAGTTAGTAAATAAGGCAACACAAGACAACACAATTTCTAAACTACATGATTGTTAACTGCTTGTTGTTCCTGGTGCGTTGAGTCCGGCTAAAACTTTGTTACTGAAAATTAGGATTAAATTTAATCCCTTTAAGAACGATTAATTCTCGAACAATTTTAGATTCTGAAACAAATTAAATTATTTATCAGTACATATACTTAAGATAAACAATTCTCTATGATCTTATTAATCTAAGAATACTTAAAATTACATCCGGCTCAATCCTAGGCTACCTAAATAGTTCAATAAATAATTTAAAAAGTCCTCGTCCAGACCGTCCAAGGAGAGTCTAAATTTGTAACGTTGTTTTATAGAAGGGTATAAAGTTTTGCGATAATTTATGACAAAAGGGCAGAGGAGTTAAAATTTAAAAATGATCAAAAAATGTGTGACATAGTTTATTAAGGAGCACTTAAGTCACGTTTTATATTAGATTTATTCTAGAAATTTAGATTTGTATACGTTACGGTATTTTTTCACTTAGTTTATTTATTTTAGTTTAATTACTATCAGCGAACACACGAACAAACAAACAGCAAACCAAAGATGATCTAATAACAAGATTGGAAAACACGAACAATATAGTTGGTACACCCACTTTTTGATTATAAATCCAAATTTGGAAAAGACACCTAGCGGACGATATATAATTGCTCTAAACCTCAGAAACAAACCATTATAAATACATTGATACGGTGTCGAATTATCGAACTAATTTTCTTATGTATAGTAATAAAATAATATTTCGGTGAAAATTCTATTTCTTTCATTCTCGAGTAAATACAACAACAAATTAAGTTTTTATTGTTGTTTTACTCGAGAAAGAAAGAATACACATTTTCAGCGAGATATAATTTTAACCATACATATGGTATGTATTGATATACATACAATAAAACTAAAAAATTTATTTACGAACGATGCAATGGTGTGACGATGAAAGAAAATCAAACAACTTTGTTTTCTATTTGTTATGAAATGTATGTACATATATAAATTAAAAATTGAAAATACATTTCTTAAGGATAAATACATTTATTGAAATAAGAAGTTCATTTAAACGAGTACAATTATGTCTATGTACATATTGTAAAAATTACGAATGATAATACCTACCTTTTGTTTTTTTTTTTTTCAAATCATCTACATAATAATAATTTTAAGGTCAACAAAATTTAAAAGGACAAAATAGATGTTGGTTGTGTAGATAAATACGAGTATAAAAAATAATTTTGATGGTTTATTTTTTACTATGAAGAGAAAACACCATAAATCATCCATAATAAAATTTTGTGAATTTTTTTAGCATGTAGATGAAAATGCAGAAAATGCAAAAAACAAAACCCATGAAATAATTACATGATCGTAGGAAAATAAATAAAAACAGGAACAAAATTAGTTTAATTTTTCAACAATATATTTCAAATTTACGTATGTACTCGAATATGGAAGAGGAAAAGCCACATGGAAGCATATTTAGGAATTAAAAAATTCATACTTCCATTAGGCGTAAAAACCTCTTCCAAAACGATAACGTATGTTTAAAGGTACCAATAGTGAAATAATTATTTAGTTATAATATGTAATTCAAATTGTAATGATTAATGATATTTATACATTCTAAAAGCGAAAAATGTATTTTTCACAAAATTTAATTTTTTTTAGCTTTACTGTTATTTCAGATACATGAAAAATAAAATAATAAATTCAGTAAATTTTTAAAAATTTTAAAACTGTAAGTATCCGAAACGTCAGGTTGTGAAGTATTTACAAAATAAATTGATAGGCTTCTACACCAAAGATCGTTTTTAATTATTGTATATACATAATTATAAAATTAAACTATATAATATGCAATAAAGTTTTGTCTTCATTAATTCAAATTAAGCCATAGACACAGTAATTACTCTTTCAAAATTCTCAGTCTTCGGTTGTGTTTGTCAACAGGGACATTTTGATTTGTATTTGAATATATTTTTTTACTGTTGTTGGTGCGCTTCTTCGTTTTAATTTTCTTTAATAGCCATATGCAGTTTTTTCGAATTAATACGAGAATTAAAAATTTAAGTGCATTTTGCTTGTGCTCCTTACAGGTTCCTGTGAACCATGTGGAATATTTTCCGTCTGCGGTGGTTGCATCTACATACACATTTATCATAAATGGTTGGTAAAATATCTTTATTATGAACGTGTCGTGCAAAATATTTTGCAAAAATTGTTATGTAAATTACAGAAATTTCCAAAAAAAGTCTGTTGGATTTCTTAAATAAATTTCTCCCGAAGAATTTAAATAATTTCTGAATTTTAATAGATATTCGGATGGTAATGATAAATTTTCATCTTGCTTGACCATACATTCCAAACAACTTTCGCAATTCGATTTTTTTGTTATTTTATAGATTACATATCCCAAAAAATACCGCAAAGATGGTAAATATACTTCACATGATTGATTAATAAAGTTTTCAACGAATGCTATTTCATTAAAATCCGAATCGTCAAATTTTCCTCTACGTCATTATTTGGTGTCGATTGTATTTGATTGTTTGAATTTTCATTTTCTTCTATTTAATTTAAAAAATTATATTCATTTGGCTCTAAAATATATGTACAGTTGTCTGGCTCATAATTAAAAGTTGATGCGTGGAAAATTAATTTACTGGATATTATTTTAGCGACAATAAAATTAAAATCATAAACTGAAGGATTAAAATTATATCCACCTTTCGACCGAATTTGCGAAAATAAATTTTCTTCTGCATCCGTTTGTAATTTCGATGTTAATATGTAAGTTATGTCGGGGTCATGTTCAAATACTGCACTGGCCAATTGTAAAACAGCTATAATTGTTTGAATAATACCATCTATGCAGAAAACCTTATTTTTACTTTGAACCTTTAAATTTTTCAAATAGTTGCACATGTCTCTTAAAATGGTATAAGGTACATTGCCACAAACTAAAGACAGTCCTGCATTTGCTTTGTTCGAGCAGAATTGGCCTTTGCTATTTAAAGCATCGAACAATTTGTTGAAATTTTTTAAAATTATAGCTGTGGCAGAAGCATGTTGTTTGCCTTTTTCTGTTTTAAACTTGTTTAAATGATTCAATCTTTTTATACCATTTGTGCAGCTACGGTTCAGAACTTGAGTCGCCAAATTTACCCTCATTCTCTCAAATGTATTGGTGTATATATGTCTTGATGTTAATTTGGAGCAAACTCTGATCATGGATTGACAGTCGATCTGATATAACTCCTTTATTACACTCCACGTAGCCAATTCTTCTGGCGTAATTATATGGTATGATAAAAAAATTCGGGGTAGGCTATGTCTTCTACACGGCCGTAGGTGTTTTCCGTGATAACGTTTATATAAGAGGTGCGAGAAATGGCACGATGTATGGGTTTGTTAAAATAATTTTTTTTATTATTAGCATCTTGAAATGAGAGTACAGTGATTGTTTGCAAACGATAAAGTACTGGGCGATGGTATGAGAAGTACGATATGAAGCGCAGGGTCTCGGCGGAGATGTGCCTGATGAATGTGAGTTCCAGACAAGTGCTTCCCAAAGTCGCCGAGGCTAGTGTGATGGACACGCAGTCTAGGTCAAATATATATCAGAGTCCACACTGATATATGACCTAGCAGATCAGGCATTCCCCCTTTATAGTGCTCTCTAGCATTGTAAATCGCCACTTTGTAGATCTAAATTTTAATTCAAATTTATGTGAAAATTAATTATTTTAATTTACAATAAATTATCTGCCCCAGTTTCTTTTCTCACAAATTAGCACTAGAATTGCTCCGATCAGATAAGACATGAGAGGTTCTCTCGCTACGGTGATCTCAAGCATTGTAAATCGCTATTTTGTAGTTTGTAATTTTAATTAAAATTTATGTGGAAATTAATTATTTTAATTAACAATAAGTTATCTGCCACAGTTTCTCTACGCACAAATTGACACCAAAATTACTCCGGTCAGATAAGTTATTCTCATGGTTGGTTGTAAATCGCTGTTTTGTACTTTGTAAGTTTAATTAAAATTAATGTGGAGATTAATTATTTTAATTTAAAATAAATTATCTACCACAGTATTATCAAGCACAAATTAATAACCGAATTGCTCCGATCTGATGAGGCATTCTCTTGCTATAGTGCCCTCAATCTCTATAAATCCCTATTTTGTAGTTTGAATTTTTAATTAAAATTTATGTGGAAATTAATAAATTTAATTTAAAATTAATTCGCTACCACTGGTTTTTTACGCAAAAATTGACACCATCGGATCTCTGATCGGATGAGCCGTTCTCTTGCTACACTGGTTCAAGCATTTAAATCGGCCGAAATCAGAGGTTCGCCGTGCGGCTGTGCCGCCCAATGACGTTATTGCGATAATATTATGCGTGACACATAAAGCCAAAAGACCAATCTAAGCAATTATATCTTTAAATTAAAGGTAGTGCTTATAGTCGATGAGTAATTGCCCACGACCAAAGGCTAAACTACAATCGCTATTTTCTAGTTTGAATTTTTAATTAAAATTTATGGGATGATTAATTAATTTAATTTAAAATAAATTAACCACCACTGGTTTTTACGCAAAAATTGGCACCATCTGATCTCCGAGGTTCGCGGCGCGAGTTCCTTTGCCGCCGGATGACGTCATTGCAATAATATTATGCGTGACACATAAAGCCGAAGGACCAATCGAAGCAATCATATCTTTAAATTAAAGGTAATGTTTATAGTTGATGAGTAATTTCCCCCGACCAAGGGCTAAATTTTGGGAACATGCGGTGTAAAACGTTATCACGTCAAAATGTATTCCGTATAGATTTAAATAAGTGTGGTGTGTCATACAGGGGGTCGTAACGATATCCCGCATTTCAAAATCCCGCTTTATCAAAATTCCGCTCAAGAAAAAAATCCCGCTTTTTAAAACCCCGCTTTTCAGAAAATCCCGGTTTTGATTTTTGTTTTACTTTGGGATCACTACATTTGTCTGAAAAAGAAAAAACCGGAAATTTTAAAATCCCGAATAGTTGCAAAGTAAAAATCCAGAAAAATAAAATCCCGAAAAAAATCTACAAATTACCGGAAAAGCAATCCAGAAAAAAATCCAGAAAAATCTGTGTCTGCAAGGTTGACGAAGCATTTACGAAGCATTAAATCCATAAGTCGCTCGAATACATCCGTCGATACCATACTAACCCAACGAATGAAGCTAACCACAAAATAACTTGAAACATTTGTGGTAGAACTATCAGGAGAAGCGATATGAGCGATACGATTCCTTTGATCTGTGTCTGAAAGGTTGACGATGCAATTTCCATTATCATAAATATTAAGAACTCTACGTAAAACCTCAAATTTGATAGACATTTTATAAATTTTAATTATAATTTGGGCCGCAGTTTGATAATTATGTTTCTGGATTTTTATTTTTCTGAATTTTTTTGTTTCTGGATTTTTTTTTTCTGGATTTTTTTTTCGGGATTTTCAGTATCTGTATTATTTTTTTCTAGATAAGGTAGCCAACCCTTTTACTTTATAAAATTTTCCTTCACCAGAAAGCGCGGCTCGAATTAAAAAAAATACGTCTTTCAAATTTCAAAAGCAAGATTTTGAAAAGCGGGAGTTTGAAAAGCGGAATTTTAAACAGCGGGGTTTTCAAAATTGGGATTTTGATTTCGGGATTTTGAAAAGCGGGCGGTGCCTTAATCACAAACAACGCCTCTAACTATTATACATACATAATACATATGTACCTAGTTTGTGTAATACTTCAATATTTTTTAAAATTAGTTCTTTTAGCTTAGTTCCAAATATAGGAGCTTCAGTTGCGACATAGCTTATGACAAATTTATCCGTGCTAAATAAGCCTCTTGACATAAATAAACAAATATATTTTGCAATGTTTGGTTCTTTTTCATCATTACCAAAATTAACTAAACCGACAATTTGATTACTCACTCTATTGTATTTGAGATCAGCCTGAATTTTAATTTCATCGAATAATAGAACATGGTGTTTTAATCTATTAGACATACTCTTAACTTTTATTCCAATTTGTTCTATTATGTATGTATTTCTGAAATATTGGTAAGTCGAGTGAGAGTGTGAGACCGATACTCTATGCTTTGCGCCTAACGCCGTTGATTTATAGTATATTTCGAATTTTGCAAGACTTGGGTTTTTGTGTTAGAATCTTTTTAATTTAAAATGCCTCAAAATTTGAAATTTGGTGGACATTGTATCATTTGGTGGACATTGAACCAAGCTAAAAGAACTAATTTTAAACAATATTGAAGTATTACACAAACTAGGTATAATAGTTAGAGGAGTTGTTTGTGATCAAGGCACCAACAATAGAAGCGCGTACAAATTGCTAGGAGTAAAAAAATAAACCTTTTCTTATTAAGAAATAATTATTTAAGAAATCCAACAGACTTTTTTTGGAAATTTCTGTAATTTACATAACAATTTTTGCAAAATATTTTGCACGACACGTTCATAATAAAGATATTTTACCAACCATTTATGATAAATGTGTATGTAGATGCAACCACCGCAGACGGAAAATATTCCACATGGTTCACAGGAACCTGTAAGGAGCACAAGCAAAATGCACTTAAATTTTTAATTCTCGTATTAATTCGAAAAAACTGCATATGGCTATTAAAGAAAATTAAAACGAAGAAGCGCACCAACAACAGTAAAAAAATATATTCAAATACAAATCAAAATGTCCCTGTTGACAAACACAACCGAAGACTGAGAATTTTGAAAGAGTAATTACTGTGTCTATGGCTTAATTTGAATTAATGAAGACAAAACTTTATTGCATATTATATAGTTTAATTTTATAATTATGTATATACAATAATTAAAAACGATCTTTGGTGTAGAAGCCTATCAATTTATTTTGTAAATACTTCACAACCTGACGTTTCGGATACTTACAGTTTTAAAATTTTTAAAAATTTACTGAATTTATTATTTTATTTTTCATGTATCTGAAATAACAGTAAAGCTAAAAAAAATTAAATTTTGTGAAAAATACATTTTTCGCTTTTAGAATGTATAAATATCATTAATCATTACAATTTGAATTACATATTATAACTAAATAAACGCGAATGAAGAATTTACTAAATTTTACTAGCTGCACTAGCTATTCAAACGCATACATCCAGGGGTATTTGTGATTAAGCTAGCGAATATAGTTTCATCCAGAAATAAATTTATGAAATTTAAACATGCAATTTAAATGTTAGTATCGATAATTTAGAAAACACCCATTCTACTTTCTTTTATTTAACTTCATTAAACATTCTTGGAATATTCAATTAACTCACATTTTTGTTTAATTTTCAAACCGTGTTTTGGGGAATACATTTCTCCAAACATGGCTTTAAGGTTAACTTTGCTACTCATTGCTTCATTTTATAAATAAATAAAGGACAAATAACTCAAAAGCATTTAAAAAATTGCATTATCCCCATTTAATTAAAATTAATATAAGGGATTCTATTTCCCGTAACATCGAAGTAAGTTGTAAAACATACCCACAGGTTTAAGGTTTAATAAAAGTAAATGGTGTACAAAATTGAAAAGCGACTAATAAGTAAGGTCGATATATAAAATTAGATATTTATTTATAAACAATTTTCCGAAGAGCCCATCGATCTCGTAATGTTTTTTGGTTAGTGTACTGGATTAACAATATATGTGCAAATTTTCATGAAGTTGTCACGGGGTTCACTACCCCTACTAAGAAATACTAAATGTAGAGTGTTATTCAATTTACATTGAACATCTTAGATAAAATAACTGTAAATTATCCGAAGATCCCATCGATCTCGTAATGTTTTTTGGTTAGTGTACTGGATTAACAATATATGTGCAAATTTTCATGAAGTTGTCACGGGGTTCACTACCCCTACTAAGAAATACTAAATGTAGAGTGTTATTCAATTTACTTTGAACATCTTAGATAAAATAACTGTAAATTATCCGAAGATCCCATCGATCTCGTAATGTTTTTTGGTTAGTGTACTGGATTAACAATATATGTGCAAATTTTCATAAAGTTGTCACGGGGTTCACTACCCCTACTAAGAAATACTAAATGTAGAGTGTTATTCAATTTACATTGAACATCTTAGATAAAATAACTGTAAATTATCCGAAGATCCCATCGATCTCGTAATGTTTTTTGGTTAGTGTACTGGATTAACAATATATGTGCAAATTTTCATGAAGTTGTCACGGGGTTCACTACCCTTACTAAGAAATACTAAATGTAGAGTGTTATTCAATTTACATTGAACAACTTAGATAAAATAACTGTAAATTATCCGAAGATCCCATCGATCTCGTAATGTTTTTTGGTTAGTGTACTGGATTAACAATATATGTGCAAATTTTCATGAAGTTGTCACGGGGTTCACTACCCCTACTAAGAAATACTAAATGTAGAGTGTTATTCAATTTACATTGAACATCTTAGATAAAATAACTGTAAATTATCCGAAGATCCCATCGATCTCGTAATGTTTTTTGGTTAGTGTACTGGATTAACAATATATGTGCAAATTTTCATAAAGTTGTCACGGGGTTCACTACCCCTACTAAGAAATACTAAATGTAGAGTGTTATTCAATTTACATTGAACATCTTAGATAAAATAACTGTAAATTATCCGAAGATCCCATCGATCTCGTAATGTTTTTTGGTTAGTGTACTGGATTAACAATATATGTGCAAATTTTCATGAAGTTGTCACGGGGTTCACTACCCTTACTAAGAAATACTAAATGTAGAGTGTTATTCAATTTACATTGAACAACTTAGATAAAATAACTGTAAATTATCCGAAGATCCCATCGATCTCGTAATGTTTTTTGGTTAGTGTACTGGATTAACAATATATGTGCAAATTTTCATGAAGTTGTCACGGGGTTCACTACCCCTACTAAGAAATACTAAATGTAGAGTGTTATTCAATTTACATTGAACATCTTAGATAAAATAACTGTAAATTATCCGAAGATCCCATCGATCTCGTAATGTTTTTTGGTTAGTGTACTGGATTAACAATATATGTGCAAATTTTCATAAAGTTGTCACGGGGTTCACTACCCCTACTAAGAAATACTAAATGTAGAGTGTTATTCAATTTACATTGAACATCTTAGATAAAATAACTGTAAATTATCCGAAGATCCCATCGATCTCGTAATGTTTTTTGGTTAGTGTACTGGATTAACAATATATGTGCAAATTTTCATGAAGTTGTCACGGGGTTCACTACCCTTACTAAGAAATACTAAATGTAGAGTGTTATTCAATTTACATTGAACAACTTAGATAAAATAACTGTAAATTATCCGAAGATCCCATCGATCTCGTAATGTTTTTTGGTTAGTGTACTGGATTAACAATATATGTGCAAATTTTCATGAAGTTGTCACGGGGTTCACTACCCCTACTAAGAAATACTAAATGTAGAGTGTTATTCAATTTACATTGAACAACTTAGATAAAATAACTGTAAATTATCCGAAGATCCCATCGATCTCGTAATGTTTTTTGGTTAGTGTACTGGATTAACAATATATGTGCAAATTTTCATGAAGTTGTCACGGGGTTCACTACCCCTACTAAGAAATACTAAATGTAGAGTGTTATTCAATTTACATTGAACAACTTAGATAAAATAACTGTAAATTATCCGAAGATCCCATCGATCTCGTAATGTTTTTTGGTTAGTGTACTGGATTAACAATATATGTGCAAATTTTCATGAAGTTGTCACGGGGTTCACTACCCCTACTAAGAAATACTAAATGTAGAGTGTTATTCAATTTACATTGAACATCTTAGATAAAATAACTGTAAATTATCCGAAGATCCCATCGATCTCGTAATGTTTTTTGGTTAGTGTACTGGATTAACAATATATGTGCAAATTTTCATAAAGTTGTCACGGGGTTCACTACCCCTACTAAGAAATACTAAATGTAGAGTGTTATTCAATTTACATTGAACATCTTAGATAAAATAACTGTAAATTATCCGAAGATCCCATCGATCTCGTAATGTTTTTTGGTTAGTGTACTGGATTAACAATATATGTGCAAATTTTCATGAAGTTGTCACGGGGTTCACTACCCCTACTAAGAAATACTAAATGTAGAGTGTTATTCAATTTACATTGAACATCTTAGATAAAATAACTGTAAATTATCCGAAGATCCCATCGATCTCGTAATGTTTTTTGGTTAGTGTACTGGATTAACAATATATGTGCAAATTTTCATGAAGTTGTCACGGGGTTCACTACCCCTACTAAGAAATACTAAATGTAGAGTGTTATTCAATTTACATTGAACAACTTAGATAAAATAATTGTAAATTATCCGAAGATCCCATCGATCTCGTAATGTTTTTTGGTTAGTGTACTGGATTAACAATATATGTGCAAATTTTCATGAAGTTGTCACGGGGTTCACTACCCTTACTAAGAAATACTAAATGTAGAGTGTTATTCAATTTACATTGAACAACTTAGATAAAATAACTGTAAATTATCCGAAGATCCCATCGATCTCGTAATGTTTTTTGGTTAGTGTACTGGATTAACAATATATGTGCAAATTTTCATGAAGTTGTCACGGGGTTCACTACCCCTACTAAGAAATACTAAATGTAGAGTGTTATTCAATTTACATTGAACAACTTAGATAAAATAACTGTAAATTATCCGAAGATCCCATCGATCTCGTAATGTTTTTTGGTTAGTGTACTGGATTAACAATATATGTGCAAATTTTCATAAAGTTGTCACGGGGTTCACTACCCCTACTAAGAAATACTAAATGTAGAGTGTTATTCAATTTACATTGAACATCTTAGATAAAATAACTGTAAATTATCCGAAGATCCCATCGATCTCGTAATGTTTTTTGGTTAGTGTACTGGATTAACAATATATGTGCAAATTTTCATGAAGTTGTCACGGGGTTCACTACCCCTACTAAGAAATACTAAATGTAGAGTGTTATTCAATTTACATTGAACAACTTAGATAAAATAACTGTAAATTATCCGAAGATCCCATCGATCTCGTAATGTTTTTTGGTTAGTGTACTGGATTAACAATATATGTGCAAATTTTCATAAAGTTGTCACGGGGTTCACTACCCCTACTAAGAAATACTAAATGTAGAGTGTTATTCAATTTACATTGAACATCTTAGATAAAATAACTGTAAATTATCCGAAGATCCCATCGATCTCGTAATGTTTTTTGGTTAGTGTACTGGATTAACAATATATGTGCAAATTTTCATAAAGTTGTCACGGGGTTCACTACCCCTACTAAGAAATACTAAATGTAGAGTGTTATTCAATTTACATTGAACATCTTAGATAAAATAACTGTAAATTATCCGAAGATCCCATCGATCTCGTAATGTTTTTTGGTTAGTGTACTGGATTAACAATATATGTGCAAATTTTCATGAAGTTGTCACGGGGTTCACTACCCCTACTAAGAAATACTAAATGTAGAGTGTTATTCAATTTACATTGAACATCTTAGATAAAATAACTGTAAATTATCCGAAGATCCCATCGATCTCGTAATGTTTTTTGGTTAGTGTACTGGATTAACAATATATGTGCAAATTTTCATGAAGTTGTCACGGGGTTCACTACCCCTACTAAGAAATACTAAATGTAGAGTGTTATTCAATTTACATTGAACATCTTAGATAAAATAACTGTAAATTATCCGAAGATCCCATCGATCTCGTAATGTTTTTTGGTTAGTGTACTGGATTAACAATATATGTGCAAATTTTCATGAAGTTGTCACGGGGTTCACTACCCCTACTAAGAAATACTAAATGTAGAGTGTTATTCAATTTACATTGAACAACTTAGATAAAATAACTGTAAATTATCCGAAGATCCCATCGATCTCGTAATGTTTTTTGGTTAGTGTACTGGATTAACAATATATGTGCAAATTTTCATAAAGTTGTCACGGGGTTCACTACCCCTACTAAGAAATACTAAATGTAGAGTGTTATTCAATTTACATTGAACATCTTAGATAAAATAACTGTAAATTATCCGAAGATCCCATCGATCTCGTAATGTTTTTTGGTTAGTGTACTGGATTAACAATATATGTGCAAATTTTCATGAAGTTGTCACGGGGTTCACTACCCCTACTAAGAAATACTAAATGTAGAGTGTTATTCAATTTACATTGAACATCTTAGATAAAATAACTGTAAATTATCCGAAGATCCCATCGATCTCGTAATGTTTTTTGGTTAGTGTACTGGATTAACAATATATGTGCAAATTTTCATGAAGTTGTCACGGGGTTCACTACCCCTACTAAGAAATACTAAATGTAGAGTGTTATTCAATTTACATTGAACAACTTAGATAAAATAATTGTAAATTATCCGAAGATCCCATCGATCTCGTAATGTTTTTTGGTTAGTGTACTGGATTAACAATATATGTGCAAATTTTCATGAAGTTGTCACGGGGTTCACTACCCCTACTAAGAAATACTAAATGTAGAGTGTTATTCAATTTACATTGAACAACTTAGATAAAATAACTGTAAATTATCCGAAGATCCCATCGATCTCGTAATGTTTTTTGGTTAGTGTACTGGATTAACAATATATGTGCAAATTTTCATGAAGTTGTCACGGGGTTCACTACCCCTACTAAGAAATACTAAATGTAGAGTGTTATTCAATTTACTTTGAACATCTTAGATAAAATAACTGTAAATTATCCGAAGATCCCATCGATCTCGTAATGTTTTTTGGTTAGTGTACTGGATTAACAATATATGTGCAAATTTTCATAAAGTTGTCACGGGGTTCACTACCCCTACTAAGAAATACTAAATGTAGAGTGTTATTCAATTTACATTGAACATCTTAGATAAAATAACTGTAAATTATCCGAAGATCCCATCGATCTCGTAATGTTTTTTGGTTAGTGTACTGGATTAACAATATATGTGCAAATTTTCATGAAGTTGTCACGGGGTTCACTACCCTTACTAAGAAATACTAAATGTAGAGTGTTATTCAATTTACATTGAACAACTTAGATAAAATAACTGTAAATTATCCGAAGATCCCATCGATCTCGTAATGTTTTTTGGTTAGTGTACTGGATTAACAATATATGTGCAAATTTTCATGAAGTTGTCACGGGGTTCACTACCCCTACTAAGAAATACTAAATGTAGAGTGTTATTCAATTTACATTGAACATCTTAGATAAAATAACTGTAAATTATCCGAAGATCCCATCGATCTCGTAATGTTTTTTGGTTAGTGTACTGGATTAACAATATATGTGCAAATTTTCATAAAGTTGTCACGGGGTTCACTACCCCTACTAAGAAATACTAAATGTAGAGTGTTATTCAATTACATTGAACAACTTAGATAAAATAACTGTAAATTATCCGAAGATCCCATCGATCTCGTAATGTTTTTTGGTTAGTGTACTGGATTAACAATATATGTGCAAATTTTCATGAAGTTGTCACGGGGTTCACTACCCCTACTAAGAAATACTAAATGTAGAGTGTTATTCAATTTACATTGAACAACTTAGATAAAATAACTGTAAATTATCCGAAGATCCCATCGATCTCGTAATGTTTTTTGGTTAGTGTACTGGATTAACAATATATGTGCAAATTTTCATGAAGTTGTCACGGGGTTCACTACCCCTACTAAGAAATACTAAATGTAGAGTGTTATTCAATTTACATTGAACAACTTAGATAAAATAACTGTAAATTATCCGAAGATCCCATCGATCTCGTAATGTTTTTTGGTTAGTGTACTGGATTAACAATATATGTGCAAATTTTCATGAAGTTGTCACGGGGTTCACTACCCCTACTAAGAAATACTAAATGTAGAGTGTTATTCAATTTACATTGAACAACTTAGATAAAATAACTGTAAATTATCCGAAGATCCCATCGATCTCGTAATGTTTTTTGGTTAGTGTACTGGATTAACAATATATGTGCAAATTTTCATGAAGTTGTCACGGGGTTCACTACCCCTACTAAGAAATACTAAATGTAGAGTGTTATTCAATTTACATTGAACAACTTAGATAAAATAACTGTAAATTATCCGAAGATCCCATCGATCTCGTAATGTTTTTTGGTTAGTGTACTGGATTAACAATATATGTGCAAATTTTCATGAAGTTGTCACGGGGTTCACTACCCCTACTAAGAAATACTAAATGTAGAGTGTTATTCAATTTACATTGAACAACTTAGATAAAATAACTGTAAATTATCCGAAGATCCCATCGATCTCGTAATGTTTTTTGGTTAGTGTACTGGATTAACAATATATGTGCAAATTTTCATGAAGTTGTCACGGGGTTCACTACCCTACTAAGAAATACTAAATGTAGAGTGTTATTCAATTTACATTGAACAACTTAGATAAAATAACTGTAAATTATCCGAAGATCCCATCGATCTCGTAATGTTTTTTGGTTAGTGTACTGGATTAACAATATATGTGCAAATTTTCATGAAGTTGTCACGGGGTTCACTACCCCTACTAAGAAATACTAAATGTAGAGTGTTATTCAATTTACATTGAACATCTTAGATAAAATAACTGTAAATTATCCGAAGATCCCATCGATCTCGTAATGTTTTTTGGTTAGTGTACTGGATTAACAATATATGTGCAAATTTTCATAAAGTTGTCACGGGGTTCACTACCCCTACTAAGAAATACTAAATGTAGAGTGTTATTCAATTTACATTGAACATCTTAGATAAAATAACTGTAAATTATCCGAAGATCCCATCGATCTCGTAATGTTTTTTGGTTAGTGTACTGGATTAACAATATATGTGCAAATTTTCATAAAGTTGTCACGGGGTTCACTACCCCTACTAAGAAATACTAAATGTAGAGTGTTATTCAATTTACATTGAACAACTTAGATAAAATAACTGTAAATTATCCGAAGATC
This sequence comes from Tipula helvola, assembly GCA_963556165.1. Lineage (NCBI taxonomy): Eukaryota > Metazoa > Arthropoda > Insecta > Diptera > Tipulidae > Tipula > Tipula helvola. The sequence goes on along the minus strand of OY744482.1, from coordinate 165,160,078 downwards.
CCATCGATCTCGTAATGTTTTTTGGTTAGTGTACTGGATTAACAATATATGTGCAAATTTTCATGAAGTTGTCACGGGGTTCACTACCCCTACTAAGAAATACTAAATGTAGAGTGTTATTCAATTTACATTGAACATCTTAGATAAAATAACTGTAAATTATCCGAAGATCCCATCGATCTCGTAATGTTTTTTGGTTAGTGTACTGGATTAACAATATATGTGCAAATTTTCATGAAGTTGTCACGGGGTTCACTACCCCTACTAAGAAATACTAAATGTAGAGTGTTATTCAATTTACATTGAACATCTTAGATAAAATAACTGTAAATTATCCGAAGATCCCATCGATCTCGTAATGTTTTTTGGTTAGTGTACTGGATTAACAATATATGTGCAAATTTTCATGAAGTTGTCACGGGGTTCACTACCCCTACTAAGAAATACTAAATGTAGAGTGTTATTCAATTTACATTGAACAACTTAGATAAAATAACTGTAAATTATCCGAAGATCCCATCGATCTCGTAATGTTTTTTGGTTAGTGTACTGGATTAACAATATATGTGCAAATTTTCATGAAGTTGTCACGGGGTTCACTACCCCTACTAAGAAATACTAAATGTAGAGTGTTATTCAATTTACATTGAACAACTTAGATAAAATAACTGTAAATTATCCGAAGATCCCATCGATCTCGTAATGTTTTTTGGTTAGTGTACTGGATTAACAATATATGTGCAAATTTTCATAAAGTTGTCACGGGGTTCACTACCCCTACTAAGAAATACTAAATGTAGAGTGTTATTCAATTTACATTGAACATCTTAGATAAAATAACTGTAAATTATCCGAAGATCCCATCGATCTCGTAATGTTTTTTGGTTAGTGTACTGGATTAACAATATATGTGCAAATTTTCATGAAGTTGTCACGGGGTTCACTACCCTTACTAAGAAATACTAAATGTAGAGTGTTATTCAATTTACATTGAACAACTTAGATAAAATAACTGTAAATTATCCGAAGATCCCATCGATCTCGTAATGTTTTTTGGTTAGTGTACTGGATTAACAATATATGTGCAAATTTTCATAAAGTTGTCACGGGGTTCACTACCCCTACTAAGAAATACTAAATGTAGAGTGTTATTCAATTTACATTGAACATCTTAGATAAAATAACTGTAAATTATCCGAAGATCCCATCGATCTCGTAATGTTTTTTGGTTAGTGTACTGGATTAACAATATATGTGCAAATTTTCATGAAGTTGTCACGGGGTTCACTACCCTTACTAAGAAATACTAAATGTAGAGTGTTATTCAATTTACATTGAACAACTTAGATAAAATAACTGTAAATTATCCGAAGATCCCATCGATCTCGTAATGTTTTTTGGTTAGTGTACTGGATTAACAATATATGTGCAAATTTTCATGAAGTTGTCACGGGGTTCACTACCCCTACTAAGAAATACTAAATGTAGAGTGTTATTCAATTTACATTGAACAACTTAGATAAAATAACTGTAAATTATCCGAAGATCCCATCGATCTCGTAATGTTTTTTGGTTAGTGTACTGGATTAACAATATATGTGCAAATTTTCATGAAGTTGTCACGGGGTTCACTACCCCTACTAAGAAATACTAAATGTAGAGTGTTATTCAATTTACATTGAACAACTTAGATAAAATAACTGTAAATTATCCGAAGATCCCATCGATCTCGTAATGTTTTTTGGTTAGTGTACTGGATTAACAATATATGTGCAAATTTTCATGAAGTTGTCACGGGGTTCACTACCCCTACTAAGAAATACTAAATGTAGAGTGTTATTCAATTTACATTGAACATCTTAGATAAAATAACTGTAAATTATCCGAAGATCCCATCGATCTCGTAATGTTTTTTGGTTAGTGTACTGGATTAACAATATATGTGCAAATTTTCATGAAGTTGTCACGGGGTTCACTACCCCTACTAAGAAATACTAAATGTAGAGTGTTATTCAATTTACATTGAACAACTTAGATAAAATAACTGTAAATTATCCGAAGATCCCATCGATCTCGTAATGTTTTTTGGTTAGTGTACTGGATTAACAATATATGTGCAAATTTTCATGAAGTTGTCACGGGGTTCACTACCCCTACTAAGAAATACTAAATGTAGAGTGTTATTCAATTTACATTGAACAACTTAGATAAAATAACTGTAAATTATCCGAAGATCCCATCGATCTCGTAATGTTTTTTGGTTAGTGTACTGGATTAACAATATATGTGCAAATTTTCATGAAGTTGTCACGGGGTTCACTACCCCTACTAAGAAATACTAAATGTAGAGTGTTATTCAATTTACATTGAACAACTTAGATAAAATAACTGTAAATTATCCGAAGATCCCATCGATCTCGTAATGTTTTTTGGTTAGTGTACTGGATTAACAATATATGTGCAAATTTTCATGAAGTTGTCACGGGGTTCACTACCCCTACTAAGAAATACTAAATGTAGAGTGTTATTCAATTTACATTGAACAACTTAGATAAAATAACTGTAAATTATCCGAAGATCCCATCGATCTCGTAATGTTTTTTGGTTAGTGTACTGGATTAACAATATATGTGCAAATTTTCATGAAGTTGTCACGGGGTTCACTACCCTTACTAAGAAATACTAAATGTAGAGTGTTATTCAATTTACATTGAACAACTTAGATAAAATAACTGTAAATTATCCGAAGATCCCATCGATCTCGTAATGTTTTTTGGTTAGTGTACTGGATTAACAATATATGTGCAAATTTTCATGAAGTTGTCACGGGGTTCACTACCCCTACTAAGAAATACTAAATGTAGAGTGTTATTCAATTTACATTGAACATCTTAGATAAAATAACTGTAAATTATCCGAAGATCCCATCGATCTCGTAATGTTTTTTGGTTAGTGTACTGGATTAACAATATATGTGCAAATTTTCATAAAGTTGTCACGGGGTTCACTACCCCTACTAAGAAATACTAAATGTAGAGTGTTATTCAATTTACATTGAACATCTTAGATAAAATAACTGTAAATTATCCGAAGATCCCATCGATCTCGTAATGTTTTTTGGTTAGTGTACTGGATTAACAATATATGTGCAAATTTTCATGAAGTTGTCACGGGGTTCACTACCCTTACTAAGAAATACTAAATGTAGAGTGTTATTCAATTTACATTGAACAACTTAGATAAAATAACTGTAAATTATCCGAAGATCCCATCGATCTCGTAATGTTTTTTGGTTAGTGTACTGGATTAACAATATATGTGCAAATTTTCATAAAGTTGTCACGGGGTTCACTACCCCTACTAAGAAATACTAAATGTAGAGTGTTATTCAATTTACATTGAACATCTTAGATAAAATAACTGTAAATTATCCGAAGATCCCATCGATCTCGTAATGTTTTTTGGTTAGTGTACTGGATTAACAATATATGTGCAAATTTTCATGAAGTTGTCACGGGGTTCACTACCCTTACTAAGAAATACTAAATGTAGAGTGTTATTCAATTTACATTGAACAACTTAGATAAAATAACTGTAAATTATCCGAAGATCCCATCGATCTCGTAATGTTTTTTGGTTAGTGTACTGGATTAACAATATATGTGCAAATTTTCATGAAGTTGTCACGGGGTTCACTACCCCTACTAAGAAATACTAAATGTAGAGTGTTATTCAATTTACATTGAACAACTTAGATAAAATAACTGTAAATTATCCGAAGATCCCATCGATCTCGTAATGTTTTTTGGTTAGTGTACTGGATTAACAATATATGTGCAAATTTTCATGAAGTTGTCACGGGGTTCACTACCCCTACTAAGAAATACTAAATGTAGAGTGTTATTCAATTTACATTGAACAACTTAGATAAAATAACTGTAAATTATCCGAAGATCCCATCGATCTCGTAATGTTTTTTGGTTAGTGTACTGGATTAACAATATATGTGCAAATTTTCATGAAGTTGTCACGGGGTTCACTACCCCTACTAAGAAATACTAAATGTAGAGTGTTATTCAATTTACATTGAACATCTTAGATAAAATAACTGTAAATTATCCGAAGATCCCATCGATCTCGTAATGTTTTTTGGTTAGTGTACTGGATTAACAATATATGTGCAAATTACACTATATGTGCAAACAACAATATATGTGCAAAAAAATTACATATCATGGTTTGGTCCCACTTCATTGCAAGGCACCATTGGCAATGCTTATTAATACTTCTAGAAATAGTTAGGACAGCTTAGGAACAAATCAACGACCGATTTTAATTTTTTAATCTAAATGTCACCAAAGAACACCCTGTTAGCCTCAAAAGATTTTCTTGAAAAAAATTACATATCATGGTTTGGTCCCACTTCATTGCAAGGCACCATTGGCAATGCTTATTAATGCTTCTAGAAATAGTTAGGACAGCTTAGGAACAAATCGACGGCCGATTTTAATTTTTTAATCTAAATGTCACCAAAGAACACCCTGTTAGCCTCAAAAGATTTTCTTGAAAAAAATTACATATCATGGTTTGGTCCCACTTCATTGCAAGGCACCATTGGCAATGTTTATTAATGCTTCTAGAAATAGTTAGGACAGCTTAGGAACAAATCGACGGCCGATTTTAATTTTTTAATCTAAATGTCACCAAAGAACACCCTGTTAGCCTCAAAAGATTTTTTTGAAAAAAATTACATATCATGGTTTGGTCCCACTTCATTGCAAGGCACCATTGGCAATGCTTATTAATGCTTCTAGAAATAGTTAGGACAGCTTAGGAACAAATCGACGGCCGATTTTAATTTTTTAATCTAAATGTCACCAAAGAACACCCTGTTAGCCTCAAAAGATTTTCTTGAAAAAAATTACATATCATGGTTTGGTCCCACTTCATTGCAAGGCACCATTGGCAATGTTTATTAATGCTTCTAGAAATAGTTAGGACAGCTTAGGAACAAATCGACGGCCGATTTTAATTTTTTAATCTAAATGTCACCAAAGAACACCCTGTTAGCCTCAAAAGATTTTTTTGAAAAAAATTACATATCATGGTTTGGTCCCACTTCATTGCAAGGCACCATTGGCAATGCTTATTAATGCTTCTAGAAATAGTTAGGACAGCTTAGGAACAAATCGACGGCCGATTTTAATTTTTTAATCTAAATGTCACCAAAGAACACCCTGTTAGCCTCAAAAGATTTTCTTGAAAAAAATTACATATCATGGTTTGGTCCCACTTCATTGCAAGGCACCATTGGCAATGCTTATTAATGCTTCTAGAAATAGTTAGGACAGCTTAGGAACAAATCAACGACCGATTTTAATTTTTTAATCTAAATGTCACCAAAGAACACCCTGTTAGCCTCAAAAGATTTTCTTGAAAAAAATTACATATCATGGTTTGGTCCCACTTCATTGCAAGGCACCATTGGCAATGCTTATTAATACTTCTAGAAATAGTTAGGACAGCTTAGGAACAAATCAACGACCGATTTTAATTTTTTAATCTAAATGTCACCAAAGAACACCCTGTTAGCCTCAAAAGATTTTCTTGAAAAAAATTACATATCATGGTTTGGTCCCACTTCATTGCAAGGCACCATTGGCAATGCTTATTAATGCTTCTAGAAATAGTTAGGACAGCTTAGGAACAAATCGACGGCCGATTTTAATTTTTTAATCTAAATGTCACCAAAGAACACCCTGTTAGCCTCAAAAGATTTTCTTGAAAAAAATTACATATCATGGTTTGGTCCCACTTCATTGCAAGGCACCATTGGCAATGTTTATTAATGCTTCTAGAAATAGTTAGGACAGCTTAGGAACAAATCGACGGCCGATTTTAATTTTTTAATCTAAATGTCACCAAAGAACACCCTGTTAGCCTCAAAAGATTTTTTTGAAAAAAATTACATATCATGGTTTGGTCCCACTTCATTGCAAGGCACCATTGGCAATGCTTATTAATGCTTCTAGAAATAGTTAGGACAGCTTAGGAACAAATCAACGACCGATTTTAATTTTTTAATCTAAATGTCACCAAAGAACACCCTGTTAGCCTCAAAAGATTTTCTTGAAAAAAATTACATATCATGGTTTGGTCCCACTTCATTGCAAGGCACCATTGGCAATGCTTATTAATGCTTCTAGAAATAGTTAGGACAGCTTAGGAACAAATCAACGACCGATTTTAATTTTTTAATCTAAATGTCACCAAAGAACACCCTGTTAGCCTCAAAAGATTTTCTTGAAAAAAATTACATATCATGGTTTGGTCCCACTTCATTGCAAGGCACCATTGGCAATGCTTATTAATGCTTCTAGAAATAGTTAGGACAGCTTAGGAACAAATCAACGACCGATTTTAATTTTTTAATCTAAATGTCACCAAAGAACACCCTGTTAGCCTCAAAAGATTTTCTTGAAAAAAATTACATATCATGGTTTGGTCCCACTTCATTGCAAGGCACCATTGGCAATGCTTATTAATGCTTCTAGAAATAGTTAGGACAGCTTAGGAACAAATCAACGACCGATTTTAATTTTTTAATCTAAATGTCACCAAAGAACACCCTGTTAGCCTCAAAAGATTTTCTTGAAAAAAATTACATATCATGGTTTGGTCCCACTTCATTGCAAGGCACCATTGGCAATGCTTATTAATGCTTCTAGAAATAGTTAGGACAGCTTAGGAACAAATCAACGACCGATTTTAATTTTTTAATCTAAATGTCACCAAAGAACACCCTGTTAGCCTCAAAAGATTTTCTTGAAAAAAATTACATATCATGGTTTGGTCCCACTTCATTGCAAGGCACCATTGGCAATGCTTATTAATGCTTCTAGAAATAGTTAGGACAGCTTAGGAACAAATCAACGACCGATTTTAATTTTTTAATCTAAATGTCACCAAAGAACACCCTGTTAGCCTCAAAAGATTTTCTTGAAAAAAATTACATATCATGGTTTGGTCCCACTTCATTGCAAGGCACCATTGGCAATGCTTATTAATGCTTCTAGAAATAGTTAGGACAGCTTAGGAACAAATCAACGACCGATTTTAATTTTTTAATCTAAATGTCACCAAAGAACACCCTGTTAGCCTCAAAAGATTTTCTTGAAAAAAATTACATATCATGGTTTGGTCCCACTTCATTGCAAGGCACCATTGGCAATGCTTATTAATGCTTCTAGAAATAGTTAGGACAGCTTAGGAACAAATCAACGACCGATTTTAATTTTTTAATCTAAATGTCACCAAAGAACACCCTGTTAGCCTCAAAAGATTTTCTTGAAAAAAATTACATATCATGGTTTGGTCCCACTTCATTGCAAGGCACCATTGGCAATGTTTATTAATGCTTCTAGAAATAGTTAGGACAGCTTAGGAACAAATCGACGGCCGATTTTAATTTTTTAATCTAAATGTCACCAAAGAACACCCTGTTAGCCTCAAAAGATTTTCTTGAAAAAAATTACATATCATGGTTTGGTCCCACTTCATTGCAAGGCACCATTGGCAATGCTTATTAATGCTTCTAGAAATAGTTAGGACAGCTTAGGAACAAATCAACGACCGATTTTAATTTTTTTATCTAAATGTCACCAAAGAACACCCTGTTAGCCTCAAAAGATTTTCTTGAAAAAAATTACATATCATGGTTTGGTCCCACTTCATTGCAAGGCACCATTGGCAATGCTTATTAATGCTTCTAGAAATAGTTAGGACAGCTTAGGAACAAATCAACGACCGATTTTAATTTTTTAATCTAAATGTCACCAAAGAACACCCTGTTAGCCTCAAAAGATTTTCTTGAAAAAAATTACATATCATGGTTTGGTCCCACTTCATTGCAAGGCACCATTGGCAATGCTTATTAATGCTTCTAGAAATAGTTAGGACAGCTTAGGAACAAATCAACGACCGATTTTAATTTTTTAATCTAAATGTCACCAAAGAACACCCTGTTAGCCTCAAAAGATTTTCTTGAAAAAAATTACATATCATGGTTTGGTCCCACTTCATTGCAAGGCACCATTGGCAATGCTTATTAATACTTCTAGAAATAGTTAGGACAGCTTAGGAACAAATCAACGACCGATTTTAATTTTTTAATCTAAATGTCACCAAAGAACACCCTGTTAGCCTCAAAAGATTTTCTTGAAAAAAATTACATATCATGGTTTGGTCCCACTTCATTGCAAGGCACCATTGGCAATGCTTATTAATGCTTCTAGAAATAGTTAGGACAGCTTAGGAACAAATCGACGGCCGATTTTAATTTTTTAATCTAAATGTCACCAAAGAACACCCTGTTAGCCTCAAAAGATTTTCTTGAAAAAAATTACATATCATGGTTTGGTCCCACTTCATTGCAAGGCACCATTGGCAATGTTTATTAATGCTTCTAGAAATAGTTAGGACAGCTTAGGAACAAATCGACGGCCGATTTTAATTTTTTAATCTAAATGTCACCAAAGAACACCCTGTTAGCCTCAAAAGATTTTTTTGAAAAAAATTACATATCATGGTTTGGTCCCACTTCATTGCAAGGCACCATTGGCAATGCTTATTAATGCTTCTAGAAATAGTTAGGACAGCTTAGGAACAAATCAACGACCGATTTTAATTTTTTAATCTAAATGTCACCAAAGAACACCCTGTTAGCCTCAAAAGATTTTCTTGAAAAAAATTACATATCATGGTTTGGTCCCACTTCATTGCAAGGCACCATTGGCAATGCTTATTAATGCTTCTAGAAATAGTTAGGACAGCTTAGGAACAAATCAACGACCGATTTTAATTTTTTAATCTAAATGTCACCAAAGAACACCCTGTTAGCCTCAAAAGATTTTCTTGAAAAAAATTACATATCATGGTTTGGTCCCACTTCATTGCAAGGCACCATTGGCAATGCTTATTAATGCTTCTAGAAATAGTTAGGACAGCTTAGGAACAAATCAACGACCGATTTTAATTTTTTAATCTAAATGTCACCAAAGAACACCCTGTTAGCCTCAAAAGATTTTCTTGAAAAAAATTACATATCATGGTTTGGTCCCACTTCATTGCAAGGCACCATTGGCAATGCTTATTAATGCTTCTAGAAATAGTTAGGACAGCTTAGGAACAAATCAACGACCGATTTTAATTTTTCTATACTACTAAAAATAAAAAATAAATAAATACATTTTGCCGAGAGTATAAAAGGAAAAAAAAAATCTGTTTCGTTTTAATGCATTTTCAGACCTTGCGCTGTTCGTTTCGTATTGTGTTTTGAGTTTTCGTATTGTGTTTTGAGTTTTCGTGTGTTTTGAGTTTTTGGTATTGTGTTGTAATAGTGTTTTTTATAAAAAGTTTTTTTTAAAACTACAGACCCGGCTTTCTTTTGGATATTCTCTTATTCTTGATTTTACATTTATTGATTGTTTTTTTAAATTGCGATTGGCTTAGGCTAATTTTAGCTAGTTTACTGGTTAGTTTATTAGCAGAATTATTAACCGCAATTTTGTGGATTTTTAATTTTGTCCAAATTTATTGGATACGTGCCAAATTAACGTTTTAGCTATATCCTTTTGAGTTAAGGTTTTTTTTTATTAACTGTTTTTTTTTTGTGGATTTTTTTTATAATGGGCAACCTAAAACAAAAAAAAAATCGTTACGTTCAACAGAACCTGAATATGCTCAAATTGAATAGCAAGACACTGCAAACCACACTATTAAATTTGTTCGGTCAACAAAATATTAAATTTGGTAGAAGCAATTGTCCATTTATGAAAGTAATTTGTCGCTCTTTGAAGGTCAAGAATTCATCGAAAAATCGAATGAAAATTTATGATCTTTATCGAAAAAAGAATCGAAAATATGGAGAGGAGGTACGTGACGATTTGAATTCAAATAATGACATTTTGTTACCTGAACTTGTTCCACGTGTTGCGAGTTCTTCTGAGTTCTCTGACAAGAGCAAAGAAAGCAACAATATTTTTTTTAATAATTCTCAACTCGAATCCGCTGAAACTATTCAAATACCCAATAATAATATTGATGTTTTAGAACCAATGTTTATTGTTACATCCAATACGGATTTATCTAATGTGATGGATGAAAATGAATGTACCCCAATGCCAAATCAAAAGGTTAGTACGACGGATAATGTTGATATCGACATATATAACCTACCGATTGTTATAATAAGTCCAACAATTAATGAATGGTATTCTCGTGGGACGATGAAGATAGAGGTTAATATTTCTGGAAGCTGGACTAAAGAAGCATTACGCACTGCAATTAGATGCGCTCTTACCCGAATAAAAAATAATTGTGTATTGTCATTTGGTACATTGAACTTTAATAAACATCTCTTGCAATTAGTTCAATACGCAAACTGCAAATATTTAATTCATAAACAGAAATATAAATTTCTTATTAGAGAAGACGTAATGGAAGTATGGACTAAAGGAATTGATATTGAATCACACGGCTTAATAAAAGAATTCGTTCAACTGAGAGGTCAAGAGAGATTACATATGCAATCAAAAATGGAGAATAAACTTCCATACGTTGCATATTTAGAAAATAATACGGAAGTTGATTTAAATCTTCTTCGTGTTGGAAATACGCAGCACATTAAGCAACCAAATATATTTCGAAAAGCCCGATCTGAAAGATTGTTATTACATGATTTAGTTAAAGGTTGCGATTTGATGGATGTAATTTATCGCGCCAACCGAAAAGATGATAATCCTAATTATGTTTATTTTGCTGGTAATCCGATGTTTATTATTTTAATGCGTCAACCAAATTTACGGGTTTTAAACAGAGCAGGTGGTATTCCAGTATATATTGATGCTACTGGAGGGCTCGTTCGTAAAATGAAATGTTGTGATCAACATAGCTTTAATAGAATTTATTATTATGTTTGTGTGGTTAACATTAATAACATAATTTTTCCAATTTGCGAATTAATTAGTGCCGAACATGACACCTCCACGATTATTTCTTTTCTATCGAAATTCAAAAGAGAAATAGATAGGGCTAATCCCAAAATCCGCCTACCTAAATATTTTGTTTCCGATTGGTCCTGGGTTTTTATAAATAGTACAATCCTTGTTATGAATTCCATGTCTTTGGCTATTTATTTAAAAACGACTTACTCGATTTTAGTTGATAACAGTAATGTTAAAAATTTAATTGGTATTTTTATATGTTGCTCTCACTTTTCAGCAATTATAATCCGGCAGATTAATTCAAAAATCCCACATTGCTCGAAAATTCTAAGGGAATTTATAATGATAATGTTTTTTTTAATTATAGACTGTAAAAGTTTTACAGAAATTGATAAACTTTTCCAAATTTTTTGTACTATGTGTTGCTCAAACCTTAAAAATAAATTATTTATTGAGGCTTATGAGGAGTTTTTAAAGTATGTGGAATTCCAAATTTCGGAACCAGCTTTAGAAAAAATTAATATTAATTTGGAGCAACAAAATTCGAAAGGAGAAAATGACGAAGAACCCGACGGCAATGAACATGACTCTCCTTATTACAACAGATTTTATAATTTTTATTTAAAAATCATAGATAAAATTAAAAATTTGGAAAAAAGTGCGAAAGATATGGAACAAAATCCTTACTTTTGCAATGATTTTATTTTATTTTGTATACGGAGGTATTTTACATATTTACCTCTATGGGCAACAATTTTCTTTAAATGTTTTGGAGAACAAACTAGACCTGCAAACGCGTCAGTTGAAAATTGGTTCAACCTTATCAAAAACAATTTAATTAAAAAACCAAATTTAAAACTTGGTCGATTTGTGGAAGAACTAAACAAAACTAATGAGTTAGTTCGAAATAATTTAGAACTTTCAGATCATATGGTAGCGCGCAGAAGAACACCGGGGAAAAGACATAATAATATCGTTAGAACTCCAGAATCTACACCTAAACGGCACATGGCCGACGAAGAAAGCCCAACTAACTTGAACGCAGAGGAACGGTGGGGAAGAAAAAACATCAGAAATAAATCTAAATATTCCGGAAGAAGAGTTCTTAATAAGCTAATTAAACGTAAAAAATTAGAATTTTTTGACATGACCAGCATGGAGTATTTTAATAAAATGACGGAGAATGGTGATTGCTTCCAAATATTAAAATTTAAATTCGACGATCATAGGGAAGTAACGCTAACAAATAATTGTTACTGTTCGTTAAATGCAAAAAACTATTTAACTGCAAACGCGTTATTTGTTGCCTGCAGTGTGTTATTATTAGATACAAATGACATTTTTCTTGATATGTATCAACAACGGTCAATTTTTAATATGAACTCACGAACTGCTTTAAAAGATAATTTAGTATTTGAACTTTGCAAAGGGAAAGAGAAAATTTATATTCCTTATTTGATAAATGGGAACCATTGGATAATAATAATTATAGATATTCTAAAACACTCAGTTGCCTCCTATGATCCTATCAATCCCGGCGTCCTCAACCACAAATTATGCAAGGCAGCTATACTTTTTTATAATGAAATGGAAGAATTTTGGGGAGAAGCAAAGTCAACATTTCAGTCTCGCGCAAATTATAGCTTACCGATACAACAGGATTCTTTCAACTGTGGGCCTTTAGTATGCTACGCTGTAGACAATTTATCCAATAATACCATTATTAATGATGTACATTCTACCAAAATAGATGCATATAATAAAGCTATGTCTACATACCGCATAAATCTGAAAAAAATTATTTTGGAGAGGTCTATTAATGAATCCTTCAATTGTATCATATGTTTTTCACCAGTTGATCTAGCAGAGGAACACAATTCGTGCAAAATATGTAAAAGAAATACCCATAATATTTGTTCTAATACCAGACCAGACATTATTAAAGATAATAAGTGTAAATATTGCTAAATATTTCTTATTTTATTGCTATATTTCTTTATAAATTATTATTATTAGTTATTCATTATGAATTGTGAAATTAATTATTAATTTAATAGTTAATTACTAATTATTAATTGTTAATTATTTATTAATAATTATTGATTATTAATTATTAGTTATAATTTTTGTTATATTAATGATTAGTTATTTAATTATGTTTTATTAATTACAAATTGATACTGGACGTTTCGTTTTTCTTGGAAATGATAGAGGATCGCTGAAAAAAGGCATCCGTCGTGATTGAAATGGATCCCATTGGCTTGGGCGCTCCATCTGAATGGTTGTATGAACGAGGATCCCTATAAACGGGCTCTCCTGCATGAATGATTGTGTGAAGCCGAGAGAACGAAACGTATTATCAATTATTCATCTTTGAATATTAATTATGAATTATTAATTATTAATTATGAATTGTGAAATTAATTATTAATTTAATTGTTAATGACTAATTATTAATTATTAATTATTAATTATTAATTATTAGTTATTAATTATGTTTTATTAATTATTAATTACCAACTGATACTGGACGTTTCGTTTCTCTTGGAAATGAAAGAGGATCGCTGTAGGAAAGGTTGTATGAACGAGGATCCCTATAAACGGGCTCTCCTGCATGAATGATTGCGTAAAGCCGAGAGAACGAAACGTATTATCAATTATTCATCTTTGAATATTAATTATGAATTATTAATTATTAATTATGAATTATGAATTGTGAAATTAATTATTAATTTAATTGTTAATGACTAATTATTAATTATTGATTATTAATTATTAGTTATTAATTATGTTTTATTAATTATGAATTACCAACTGATACTGGACGTTTCGTTTCTCTTGAAAATGAAAGAGGATCGCTGTAGAAAAGGTTGTATGAACGAGGATCCCTATAAACGGGCTCTCCTGCATGAATGATTGCGTAAAGCCGAGAGAACGAAACGTATTATCAATTATTCATCTTTGAATATTAATTATGAATTATGAATTATTAATTATGAATTATGAATTGTGAAATTAATTATTAATTTAATTGTTAATGACTAATTATTAATTATTGATTATTAATTATTAGTTATTAATTATGTTTTATTAATTATGAATTACCAACTGATACTGGACGTTTCGTTTCTCTTGAAAATGAAAGAGGATCGCTGTAGAAAAGGTTGTATGAACGAGGATCCCTATAAACGGGCTCTCCTGCATGAATGATTGCGTAAAGCCGAGAGAACGAAACGTATTATCAATTATTCATCTTTGAATATTAATTATGAATTATTAATTATTAATTATGAATTATGAATTGTGAAATTAATTATTAATTTAATTGTTAATGACTAATTATTAATTATTGATTATTAATTATTAGTTATTAATTATGTTTTATTAATTATGAATTACCAACTGATACTGGACGTTTCGTTTCTCTTGGAAATGAAAGAGGATCGCTGTAGAAAAGGTTGTATGAACGAGGATCCCTATAAACGGGCTCTCCTGCATGAATGATTGCGTGAAGCCGAGAGAACGAAACGTATTATCAATTATTCATCTTGAATATTAATTATGAATTATTAATTATTAATTATGAATTATGAATTGTGAAATTAATTATTAATTTAATTGTTAATGACTAATTATTAATTATTGATTATTAATTATTAGTTATTAATTATGTTTTATTAATTATGAATTACCAACTGATACTGGACGTTTCGTTTCTCTTGAAAATGAAAGAGGATCGCTGTAGAAAAGGTTGTATGAACGAGGATCCCTATAAACGGGCTCTCCTGCATGAATGATTGCGTAAAGCCGAGAGAACGAAACGTATTATCAATTATTCATCTTTGAATATTAATTATGAATTATTAATTATTAATTATGAATTATGAATTGTGAAATTAATTATTAATTTAATTGTTAATGACTAATTATTAATTATTGATTATTAATTATTAGTTATTAATTATGTTTTATTAATTATGAATTACCAACTGATACTGGACGTTTCGTTTCTCTTGGAAATGAAAGAGGATCGCTGTAGAAAAGGTTGTATGAACGAGGATCCCTATAAACGGGCTCTCCTGCATGAATGATTGCGTGAAGCCGAGAGAACGAAACGTATTATTAATTATCAATTATTCATATTTGAATATTAGATATGAATTATTAATTATGAATTATTAATTATTAGTTATTAATTATAAATGAATAATGTAAATGAAAAACACATAAATTTGTTAACATACAATTTAAAATGAAGCTTTATTTTAATGGCTATTTACAAAAATTAAATAAATAAAGAAATTAAAATAAGTTACAACTTTCTTATAGTGATATATAATTTTTTTCTATTTTAGTTCTTTCGATAGTTCTTTCGTAATCATTGATTATGATTACGAAAGAACTGAAGGAGGACGAAGGTCCGAAACCGGTCTTAAAATCGAAAAAAAAATTATATATCACTATAAGAAATTTGTAACTTATTTTAATTTCTTTATTTATTTAATTTTTGTAAATATCCATTAAAATAAAGTTTCATTTTAAATTGTAAGTTAACAAATTTATGTGTTTTTCATATACATTATTAATCAGTGATATAAGCCACAGTTGAAATTTTATTAAAAATGGAATACTTATTTCCATCTTTATAATAATTATAAATGATTAATTATTAGTTATCGCCTGAGTCGAAACTCAGCTACCTAGGGGGTCGACAGGTGGTGAATAGACGACCAGCCTCGAGATATTGCGGAATATTCAGCAGACATTTGATTTGACTAATCTCCTTTATTGACCCCAATTAGTTCGCATGTTTGTAAGACGTTTTGGTATTTCTATACTTAAGGCATGGCCCTATGCAAAACGAAAACCCGGGATTTAAAACCGTTCACTTTGCAATATGAAAATTATTAAACAAATAGTTCTAATCTATAAGTTCCACTTTATTCTAAGAAAATTTTATTAAAATTAATTTAATGTCATTCAAAAAGCCCTAATTTTATGTTTTGCCGACCGTCAAGCAAAAATCCGCCCGTTAAAATATAAAATTGGAGTTTTTGAATGAAATTAAATTAATTTTAATAAATTTGTTCACGAATAGGTTGAACTTACAGATTCAAACTATTTTTTTAATAATTTTCATATTGAAAGACAAAGAATTTTCTCAATAATTGGATTTGACGGTTTGAAATACCGGCTTGCCGTTTGTGCATGGGGCAATGCCTTTAGGGCGTCGTTACTCACTGTTATTATTAACGGTGAGTAATCTTTAGATAGATCATATCAATCGGTTGTTTTCACATACGTGCGTGGAACGCCTTTAGCTACAGAGAAGTCAATTAAATCAGGAACTTTCTGTTGATCCGTGGGAGAGTAAGTTAGCTGACCAGCAGATAAATAATCCAGAGACAGCCATATCGATCCCTATTGCACATGTTTAGATTTGTAATCGCTACCCACAAGGAATTTATTGGCCAGCTGGTTAAGTCGATTAATTGTTGCTTTTAAATTGCATGTTTTGGAGGGCAATAAACGGTCGATATTACACATTTTTCAAACCATTCTTCTAGGCAAATATTAGTTGTTTTGATGTTCTCTTTTTCATACTTGCTGTCTTCCTAATGCTTTCTCTTTTTGATTAAGATGGTAGTGCCATCGTGTGCTTTTCCGTCCGGGTGTTAGGAGTCGTGGACTGAATGAATATCCCGTAATTTTAAAAATGGTTTTATTCGTGAAGCGAGTTTCTGATACTCGATTGGCAACTATATTGTGTGCGATAAGAAAGGCTTGTAACTCAGATTTGTACTGCGAAAGACCATTCGCATTCCAAATAGATATTTTTAAGACAATCATTGTTGGTTTTTGACGATAATTTGTATTAGTATGTTGATATTTTGCGTCATCATGCTCATTTGTTTCTCCATCAACATCATGGCACTTTTTATCGTTTCGGTTAGTTTGTTTACAGTTGCATGAATTGATACTGCTTCTTCAATAAAATTAACTTTTGCTTTCTGAGCGGCACGTTCCAGGAAGAGAACCCAGGTTGCGCTAAACTGCTGGCATTTGTCCCCAAATTTCCAGTTTGTTAAACAATTGAAGTTCTTGGCGTCCAAGTTCTTTGGTTGTAATTTTTTCTTGACCAATCTTTGCTTATATCGCAATTTTGGATTGATTTTACTCTTTAAATCCAAGTATACGGGGCAACCTCTGTAATTACGGGGTGATTTTCACCACAGTTACTACAGCGTTTTACTGTAGGAGCGTTTTTCACCATTTTGCACTGTCGCAATCGTAAAATTTACCACATATAACACAAACTTCGTGCAAGGTGCTGTTTAATTTGGGGTGGTCGTATTTACGCTCTGAACTAGTCCGGTCCTCCTCTTGGGTTCCTCGACCATGATTTTGCGATAGAGTAAATATTCTAGGTTATGTAAATCGTGCCATTTCTCTTTTCCCGCATCTGACTCTAGTTCCAGGCGAAGAACAGGTTGAGTTTTTTTTCGTTGGTTAGAATATTCGTAAGAGATTTGGCATGAAATCCTTTTTCACTAAGAGCAGACTGTATCTCGCTTACATCTATAGTTCTCAATTCCTCTTATATTAACATGATTAGCTAAGGCTCTGAACCCATTAATCTGAATGGCTGTGTCTTCACTTCGTTTAAGTTACCCCTTTTGAGAAAGGTAATATGCAATTTTAAATCGGCAACGACTTGATTTTTCCACAAGTTTATTATTTAAGGCCTCTCTTAAGTAAATTGACGGCGGCTCTCGTTCTTAACATTAGCTGCTGTAGCTTCTGGAGCTGCTACTTTTAACTGGAGTACCTCTTACTGAGAGGTATTTGGTCCGCCCTTGTTCCATTCTTGTCGCTTTGCTTCTGTTCTGTTGTTTGCTTAAGAATCATTTTCGCTTGGTATGAACAGAAAAATACCCATCCAACCCCTTTTACACTAATTGTTGTATATTACCCTGACCTAGGTCACTATCAGAATTTATATTGTTGGTCGACGATGAGTTCGGTGCACTGAGCTCATTATTTTTGTTTTCATTCACATAAATCATCTTTTCTTCAGTTATAAATAATTAAAAAGAACAAATACCGCACCTTTTGATTATTTTAATTTAATTTTATTAAGCGCATATCGATTTTGCGTCTATTCTTCACGAAGGAGGTAATCAATACTGACCTATCTATTTGTTAAAATAAATTCAATCATAGATACAATATAAGTCAGACACCAGCCGAAATCTCTTGCATTTATTCGTGTTTGTATTGTAAATTCAATTGTGAGTGCATAGATAGTTTACCATCGACTCGTAAATCTCTTTGATTTTATTAGTTCGATTAAGTAAATTCAATTGTAGATAATTTACCGTTGAACCAACGGAAGCTGTCTCACCTTGCCTTTGATGTACCATATTTGAATAGTGCAGGTAGCGCCATTCAAATATGATACTTCAGCAGCAAGGTGAGGTTCCGTTGGTTCAACGGTAAACTATCTACAATTGAAATTACTAAATCGAAAGAATAAATTCAAAGAGATTAGCGAGTCGATGGTAAACTATCTATGCACTTACAATTGAATTTACAATACAAAAACGAATAAATGCAAGAGATTTCGGCTGGTGTCTGACTTATATTGTATCTATGATTGAATTTATTTTAACAAATAGATAGATCAGTATCGATTTCATATCGATTTTTTTTTTAAATAATCAAAAGGTGCAGTTATTATTTATTATTTTCTTCTAAGTGCCGTGTGTCTGTTTTTTAATTGAAAAAAAAACAACACCGAAAACAAACTTACAGTTAAATGAACTTATATTGAAGAAATTTAGGCCCCTATTCACAAAATGTAAATTCGCCCTATAACCGTAAAATTTCCGATTAGTACTAAATTGGTATTTATGAAATGTACCTAGACTCTATAAATGAAAATTATGCTCTGTAAGTTTGCAGTGCCAAATTTGTTGACGTAAAGCTACATATCTTGATTTTATTGGCCCATAACTCGGCAGAGTAACAATTTTTCAACATTATTTTTTCAGGAAACTCTCGATAGCATCTATTTACTTGCAAGAAATTAAAATGATTTTATTTGTAGTTTTTGAGATTTTCACTAAACAATTTTCAATTACGATTTCTTTGTGTTCTTAACGAATCAATAGACGTATCCTTGATAGTGTCTGTAATTCTTATCAAAATAACTTTTTTCTTCAGACTTTTGAACATCTGAACTCATATAACTACTCATTTGAGAAAGTATTCTGATTCTTGTGAGATTTCTTAGCCCCCATGACAATGGTCTATGTGATGCCATAATGCCAAATAATAGGGATGAAATTGGAACGGAATGAAAATACACGGCATTGTTGCTATAAAATTCCCAAAGTAACACTACACATATTTGAAATCGTCGTGCGTTTTGTTCGAATTTTGATACCCATAGCGATAGGACTGATCAACGATTTTACTATTATGCTTTCTTATAAATGGGTCCTGGTAGTGAGGAATTAACTAGATTATTAATTAAACGATATTAATTACGAATACATATTTGGTAAAAAATACATTATCCACTTTAATAATACTGTGAAACACATTACCCCTAAATGTCATTAATTGAGTAGCAAAGTTTTCTTGTTTAGGATATTTTAGTAAAATTTTCATTGATCTATATACTTCAATGAAGAATTTACTAAAATAGAACTAAAACAAATTTAGTAAAATATAGTAAGAAATTCATTACCATCTAAATAATTATTTCACTATTGGTACCTTTAAACATACGTTATCGTTTTGGAAGAGGTTTTTACGCCTAATGGAAGTATGAATTTTTTAATTCCTAAATATGCTTCCATGTGGCTTTTCCTCTTCCATATTCGAGTACATACGTAAATTTGAAATATATTGTTGAAAAATTAAACTAATTTTGTTCCTGTTTTTATTTATTTTCCTACGATCATGTAATTATTTCATGGGTTTTGTTTTTTGCATTTTCTGCATTTTCATCTACATGCTAAAAAAAATTCACAAAATTTTATTATGGATGATTTATGGTGTTTTCTCTTCATAGTAAAAAATAAACCATCAAAATTATTTTTTATACTCGTATTTATCTACACAACCAACATCTATTTTGTCCTTTTAAATTTTGTTGACCTTAAAATTATTATTATGTAGATGATTTGAAAAAAAAAAAACAAAAGGTAGGTATTATCATTCGTAATTTTTACAATATGTACATAGACATAATTGTACTCGTTTAAATGAACTTCTTATTTCAATAAATGTATTTATCCTTAAGAAATGTATTTTCAATTTTTAAGTTATATATGTACATACATTTCATAACAAATAGAAAACAAAGTTGTTTGATTTTCTTTCATCGTCACACCATTGCATCGTTCGTAAATAAATTTTTTAGTTTTATTGTATGTATATCAATACATACCATATGTATGGTTAAAATTATATCTCGCTGAAAATGTGTATTCTTTCTTTCTCGAGTAAAACAACAATAAAAACTTAATTTGTTGTTGTATTTACTCGAGAATGAAAGAAATAGAATTTTCACCGAAATATTATTTTATTACTATACATAAGAAAATTAGTTCGATAATTCGACACCGTATCAATGTATTTATAATGGTTTGTTTCTGAGGTTTAGAGCAATTATATATCGTCCGCTAGGTGTCTTTTCCAAATTTGGATTTATAATCAAAAAGTGGGTGTACCAACTATATTGTTCGTGTTTTCCAATCTTGTTATTAGATCATCTTTGAGCAAACGAAATGAAAAGAAAACGGGAAAGTAAAAAAAAAACTGAGAATAAGCAAAATAGAGACAAAACCTTACATTTTTTTCGATTAAACTCGATTTTCCTTATTCTATTCTCTGTTCTCAGTATGCATGTATGTACATACATATATGGATTCTGAAGTATACAAAGTTTTCTGAAGCGTACAAAAATAAAATTTAAAAACAACATTTCTTTTAAATAAACTAATTAAAAACAACATAAATTATCATTTTTTGCAAAAAAAAAAATTGTTTATTTTTTACCCCAAAACGATAAAAATATTATGCGTTAAGTGGTTAAATTAATTTAATTAATTTAAAAATTAATTTAATTCTACATTACCTATACTACTCCGCATTAAAACTAAAATACCCAAACAAATCGTGACATATACCTATTCATCTAATGATTTAATATGAATTATATGACCCATTCGATTCAATACATGTACTCGATTATACGAATTACTCATATAAGAATCCCATTTGAATCGAAAACATTGTTGCTCTTGGTATATAAAGAGCACTTTAAATGAACAGAACAAATGAAAACAACACCAGGAAAAATATTAGAATCCTGCTGCAATATTAAACCCCTCACACACATACAGAAAGTAAGTACATATTTTCATATACTCTTTATGCGTAAGCGGAATCAAAATGAAAACGCATACGCATAAAAATATTCTCATTTAATCCTTTATATGGATTATGTGTAGCCGGGGACGTAGTTTTCATTGTATATCACACTACACATACAACACTTCAATGGCGAGATTTCCTGCTATAAAATGTTATGGAGAATTATAATATACTGTTGAATATATTTTTAAAATGACGACGAACATAACACTGCTGCGAATACACTAAACAAAAAACAACCGCATAGCATACTACGAAATATATTCATTTCTATATAAAGAATATGAAGAATATAATTGTGTCGTTTATACAAAATAAAAATACAAATAATCTCATAAGAGTAAAGAGTAAAGAGAGAAACAAAAAACTTGAAATTTCATGTACAGAAACAAAAAATTAACTGCGCATATCAATTTGATCGATTTTAATTCCATCTAAATATGAGATAATGTATTTGAATTTTATACACTAACTACACCAATTTAAGAGGCATGCATCATTAAGCGAAAAAGATCCAAAGCTTAATTTAATTCGCTATAAATTAAAAACATTGCCTGGTTAATGCATCCCGATGGATTGCATTTTATCCATATTTATATTTAAATTTCACTATAGTTACACACAAATTTTCACTTAATTAAATTAAATTAAAATAAAATAAAATAAATTATATATTTAAACTTTACACTACATTAAACAAATAAATTAAATTAAATTAAAATTATATTCTCGAAGAAGACGACAAAAACACGTCCTTCTTCTTCGAGCGTCAATTGCTCCAAATACAAATAAATTGAACAAATACAAATACAAATAAATTGAAGAATATTCCGTTTCTGGAACAGAAACCGTATGTCTTCCGTATATAAATTAATCCTTAGCCGGCTCTTTCTGTTCCCAAGGAATAATAAATAGGATACAAACAATATCTCAGTTGTACCAACAAAAGAACAACGAAATTATGGCTAATGTTCCATTTTTAAATTCCATACCGTAAAATGGGGTGAATAGAAACAGCGAGGTGAATAGAAACAAAACTTTAGAAAATAATTAACTGGATAATTTTTCATAATGCATAATGAAAAAAAAGCAACGTTAATTTTTTTAAGTTGGTGATGAGTGCCAAAATAGAAATAATAGGGATTATTGGTTGAACACCAGCAGTTATAAAGAATATATTGGTAAATATAAATCAACATTTTTTGGATCGAAAAATACTCTAAGAAACTTTGTATGTAATTGAGCTATCGTTGGAGTAATATCAGAGAAAATTCATGTAAGTTGTTCAATTATGTCTTCTTTTTACTTGTGTAGTTAAAATTGTAATTAACTTTTACCGTTTTTCCTAAATTTTACCATTTTGTAGTTTAGTGTCAAAAATTAGGAAGTGTGGGGTGAATAGAAACACCAGAAATTAGTGTTTTTATTCACATTACCAAGTTTTCCTTAATTCGAAATTACTAAATTTCCCTAATGTTAAATTATTATAGTATATATTTCGGTTTTTGATTGCTACAGAGTATAAAAACTGCCCAGACAATACAAGTCGAAGAGCCAAAAACATTATAAAAAGCATGATCCTCTGATATTGAAAGAAGCAGTTGAAGATGTTAAAAATAATAAGTTATGATTAAGGAAATCATCGGGGAAATACGGTATACACCATACCGTTATATATCGCCATTTAAAAAAGGATAATACAAAATCAGGGGCGACAAACCTGCTTAAACGAAACTGAAGAAAAAACCCTTGTGGACAGATTGATCATTTGTTCAGAGTGGGTTATCCCATTGATACAATAACATTACAAATGGATATTCAAGAATTGTTAAACCGGTAAGAGAGACAGGTCGAAAAATTTAAGGTCAACTTACCCGGTAAAGAATTCATCTACTCGTTTCTAAAACGACACAAGCAAGCATTATCTCACCGCCGCGCCGGTTATGCCAAAATATCAAAAGAAATCGGTCTGCTGTTTCACCAGAAATCATAAATAAATATAGGAATAGAAAGAAACCGAAATTCAATGACTGTTTCTATTCACCCCAATAGCAGGTGAATAGAAACAGTGAGGTTTTTTTTAAAAAAATCTGCCATATTCATTTCTAATAGATCAAAGTAGTTTGAAAAGGAAAGAGGATACCAAGACCCATATTTTAAGATATTTCGTATATTAAAAACAAATATCCTCTTAGCAGTACATGCTTGTAAACTTGAAAAGTGTTCCTATTCACCCCATTTTACGGTACACAAAAAAATTGGAATAAAGAAATAAAGTTATGTATAAATAAGATTTTTACCGTTAAAGTTTCTAGAAAAACTTGGAGGAACCATGCTAAAATGATCACAATTTATTCCTTCCTTGCAAAGAACTTGCAATTTACGAAATCATCACTATATAACAACAAAAAAAACTTTATTGAAACAAAAATCCGCACTATGACACACAAAAATTAACTAAATGTTAATTTTAATTAGTTAATTAAACTTACGAAATATCACACAAGAATTTAATTTTAATAACTAAAACCAACAAGAATTTAATTTCAATATACATAGGTATAGTAGTACCTAAATATTATAATTTTTTCACTTTGATTTATAAGCACAATTTACTTCGAGACTTGAAAACAGAATGAACATCGGACCATAATTTTGATTGCAATTATTTGGTAATACGGATTACCCGCTATATCATGAATGTACATAATATAAAACCAAGTACATAACATTTGATAATTATGGTACGATCATCATTTTTTGAAAAATAAAACTAAATACATTTTTTTGTTATTGCAATCAAGACAATAATGACAACAAAAAGAAACAATTCTGTGGCATTTCAGAAAAAACCACTTATCTCTATATGAAACTCATATAGAGATAAGTGGTTTTTCTGAATCGCCACAGAATTATATGATCATCATTGATTGCTCTTACCATTCAAAAAATATTCTTATTTCTAAACTGAATTCATTCAAAATATTGTACAGGGTACATGTAAATAATATGCATAAAAGAAATAAACCGACTTCGCGCGCATTAGGGCAAATGATAAAATACAACAAAACAACGATTCCATAAAACTTCAACCATGTAGCAATTTTGAACGAACAAAATTGTCACATGGTCACCGACCATAAGCCACTCGATGCAATCTTCAAACCTACATCGAAACCTCCGG
Source organism: Tipula helvola (assembly GCA_963556165.1). Classification (NCBI taxonomy): domain Eukaryota; kingdom Metazoa; phylum Arthropoda; class Insecta; order Diptera; family Tipulidae; genus Tipula; species Tipula helvola. Next base: position 165,135,442 of record OY744482.1, on the reverse strand, counting down.
CAAGGATTGAGAGATGGGTGCTTCGACCTCATTCCTTTAATATCAAAATAATATATCAGGCGGGAAAATATAATACATCAGATTCAGTTTCACGTCTTTGCAAACTCAATAATTCCGAATCGTTCGATAGAATTTATGTAGATAATGTATTCACAATTATAGAGAATGCCGTGCCACAAGCAGTCATCGTCACAGAAATTACTCAATAAAGCTTAATGGACGAAGAATTGTTAAAGGCTATGACAGGTACATCGGCTTCCGATTCATCTAAAGCTTATTACTCATTTCGATTGGAACTCACAGTAGTTGGAGATGAGTTATTACGAGGCACTAAGATTGTAATTCCGTCCAGTATGAGGTCTCACATTTTACATCTTGCACATGAAGGACACCCGGAGGAAACTGTGATGAAGCGACGGCTTCGTTCAAAGGTTTGGTGAACAATTTGTAAAACTTTGTCGAGATTGCTTAATAGTTTCAATTTCGTCAAAACCTTCTCAAATGAATCGATATAAAATGCCAAATGGGCCATGATGGCTATGTACCGCTATGGATCTTTTAGCACAATAAATACAGCAAATAATATTTTTTTCCAATGGAGCTAGGTGGCAGTACAAAAATAAAACCCACTTCTATACCAACTGTATCAATACAACGCAAGAAGTCATGGTTTTGATACTGAATGACACTTCTTTGGTGGTGCCTTCAGACGTGATACGACCATGCGTTGATCAAGTAACGACAGCGCAACAACTTTTCGATTTGGCTATAAAAAATGAATCAAGCATTATACTTTTAGATTTTGTAGAATTCAAGAGTACGGAAAGGTGGCACGATCACTACCAAAAAAAAATTGATTCGGTAAAAGCCATCAACGCAGCGCGTCAATTTTCCAATTCTGAAAGTTTTTTTGATTTGAAATTAAAATAACTTGTAAATAAATTAACTTTATTGAATGAAACTGTATACGTAAGAAGCAAAACATAAATTTCGTAGCTTGGAATTAAGTAGTTTGGAAATGTTGAATATCGTCGTTTTTGAATTTGTGGACGATAACAAGTGTGACAAATAAAACTTCTTTCGGTTCTCCTTAAACGCTTGTTCAAACTGTTTTAACAAGTGTTTAAGGAGAACCGAAAGAAGTTTTATTAAATATCGTCGTAATTTATTATGACGTTTTGTTTTATAAAACTCGAACGCGTCGAGTCTCCATAATGTAAGATAGCTTGTTGGAAATTAAAATAAAACGGGGAGTAGTTTGATTTTTCAGCAAAAGACTACTTAAAACTGAAATTCAAAGGATGTATTGTAAAATTGTTTTTCTAACGAGCTATTACACGTGAAAATCTGACAAGAAATACTTAAGATATACGTAATTGAAAGATATCAACGTCCGAGTTTCCGACAAAAACGAATTATAACGGAACTCCGCGTATTTTGAACCCACCGAGTTTTTACTCAAATAAAATTTTTTTTTACCAGGCCCAATTTCAAAATAATTGCACACCTTGCCCCCGTATCTGATTTCGTGTGCGGAATGGCTGTATATAGTTGTTGCGTAGGACTACACTTTCATGAATGCAAACATATATTTGGTCAATAATCATAAACTTCACGGTAACTAAAGGACACATACATTACTAAAAGAATGAAAAAGACGTATAATTACTAAAGTTCTAAGTATGTATAATTAATTAGCTAATTTTAAGAAATATTAAAAAAAAATTTAGCGAACCCGCAATTAAATGTTTGGAACATGTAAAGATAACCGAATATACTCGAAAATTTGTTACTCGATCATAATTTCGACACTTTGACGGATTTAATATAAATTTTGTTTTCATATAGAAATTATTTTTGTACAGTACGAGTTTATTACCATTAACAATAAATTATTGTACGAACATAAAAATTCCATTATTTTCCATAACGTACATAACAGCAGTATCTCTCTCTTTATTAATCGTTGTTGCTAACATCAAAAATATAACAAGAAAACTTAAACAACAACCAAATATTTATTATTTTGATTTATCTATCTAAATATTTCTTTAGACAGTTTCATATTTCTTATAAACACATACTCACACATAAACACACACACACAAACATATAAGATAAAATAAATTGAAAACATAGAATATAAAAAGCTTTCATATGCAATTTTCCAATGGAAAATATAAAATTATATTAAAGTAAGTAGAACCATAAACTGTACTGTTTTTATTATCGAATTGGATTTTCATGAAACTGGGCGAAATTTAGTTAAAGCATAGAACAAAACAAATCGTACGGTACTTTTATGGTGCATTTGTTACGTATCCACAAAGCATAGCAAAATTTAATAATCATGTTTCTAGGTTTGGAATGTATTTGTCCGATTCTTTTACATGTTTGCCCGATAATTATGGTTGAGAGCTTTCTATTTTTTTATTATTATGAATTGAGAAGATTCAATATTTTTGTTCGGTTGAAAGGAATACCAATGAAATAATCATAAAAATATTTAATTAAGAGAGGAAAAAGCACAAAATTACAAAAACTTTTGTATGTAGAGAAAGCTTTGGAAAATTTGTATTGAATATTTATTAAAGTCTTGTTTAGATACTCTCGTACAGCTTTTCATAGTGTAATGAGTTGGAATAAAGACGTACTCTGCTATTTTTATGTTGAGGTATTTTTATAAATTACTGAGGCATAAAAAATTATAAAAATGTGCAAAAGATTGTCGATTTTCAATTAGCGCATTTTCAGTATTTAAAATCATTCGAGGTGTTAAGTTTGGTTTTGTTACTGTCTTATTTTTGAATTAAATTTACAAAATAAGATTAATTTACCTCTCGTGTTACTCTAGTGTTGTGTTGTTGTTCACAGTACGTTTATTGATGCCCTACTTTTGCTATTGTTTGCGATTAATTGTTATGTCAAATTTGTCAAATGTTAGTTTGTTGCGTCACAATCTTTCTATGAGCTTACCTTCGGTGGGGGCTAATATCATAAAAATATTGTTGCAATTTATATTTGAAAGATTTATGTTATTTGGAGAGAGATAGCAGATATCGCATGCTCAAAAGAAATTTGTGCATGCCATATATACATTACCTCACATATTTATTCTTTCCTCCATTTTTCGATACAGAGTTGGGGCCGGTTAGTAAACTCCTGACTCGTCTATACTTACATGAATTGCTTTTATCTCTTGGATGAGTTCTTCTTGTTGCAATTTTGCTTAAAAAGCGTTTTTAATCAATTAATAAAATTTGATTTGTTAGCAATTTTACATATTGAATTTTATATCCATATTGACTTATGTGCTACTGTAATTCCATTTCTAAATTCGCCTGAATGTTCTGTGAGCTATATTTTATTTTATGCTATTAATGTTATAATAATGACTGAGATACAAAAAATTAATAAAACGGCACAAATTAATGAGCAACAAACAAAAATTTCTTGGCATCATAAAATTAATTTTTTGGAACAAAATATAATAATTTGGCAACATTTATAATTTTTTGGGACTATGGAAGAGAACACAAACAATTTTTTTTGGGCATCGAAATAAAGGTTTTGAGAGGCAAACATTAGAAACAATAATTATTTAGATAAAATTTTTTTTTTGACCATGCTGTTGTATACCACAACAAAAATTGGTAATTGGTAATTTGTTTTAAGATTGAAATAAAAATCTTATAAAATTAATTTTGCTGGCTTCTTTATTTTATATAACATACACTCTGTCATAATCTCATCAAGATGTTTAAAATCGACTGCAAAATTTCACACATGCACACAAGACGAAAAAGAAGAAAATAATTATTTAGATACAAATTTTTTTTTAATATACTACGTTTTTAAAACGGACTAAAAAGTATAAAATAATTTCTCCTAGCCCACATACAGATTTATAACCCCATACAGATTCCTAACCCCTTACAGATTGTCCTGAAAATTTGTGATTGTGAATTTTTAATAACACTATGAAAATACTTGTGAGATTTAAAACGAAAAACGTGGGGCGCATGATATAGATAATTGATGCATGAATAGTTCATCTAAGTCACTAACAATTTTATTGCACTGCAAATGATTGAACTGTTGTGTGAGTTTTCTCGACACATACTCTCTACACTCCTTAATATTCTCTATTGCATGCGCCCCACGTTTTTCGTTTTAAATCTCACAAGTATTTTCATAGTTGTTAAAAATTCACAATCACAAATTTTTAGGACAATCTGTAAGGGGTTAGGAATCTGTATGGGGTTATAAATCTGTATGTGGGCTAGGAGAAATTATTTTATACTTTTTAGTCCGTTTTAAAAACGTAGTATATTAAAAAAAAATTTGTATCTAAATAATTATTTTCTGCTTTTTCGTCTTGTGTGCATGTGTGAAATTTTGCAGTCGATTTTAAACATCTTGATGAGATTATGACAGAGTGTATGTTATATAAAATAAAGAAGCCAGCAAAATTAATTTTATAAGATTTTTATTTCAATCTTAAAACAAATTACCAATTACCAATTTTTGTTGTGGTATACAACAGCATGGTCCACTGTGTACATCCTTACATTTTATGGACTGTACGGGCCCAGCACAGTATTAAAGGAGCTGTGTTTGCTCGATTGTTCCACGTTTCGAAGTGACGGAAATTGAATTGATTTCGGCTTGATCAAATGAATCCCATCTCTGCCAAAGTCAATACGAGCAGATGAAATGTCGATATCGTACATCTGATCATGACGGAATAAAGGCCAAACAATCTCAGTGATAGTGCCCATTGCACCATTCACAAGACCTTGTTCTATAACAATATTTGAGCGAAACATCGCTCTCGCTCCGTTAAAAGCTCCAACTCCTTTTGTAATCTTACGGTCTTATTGATATCGCCTGACACAATGTTGTCCATGTTTACTTTGTCGGCATTTCTTGTCGCATTCACTAGCTTATCCTGAGCCCGAATTCTGAAAATTCTCACTCCTCGAGCTTGATATTGTTCAAGGACGGCTGTGTTGTATGCATCAACTTGTGCGCGAGTTGGATATATGCGAATTGCTCTATCCAAATTAAAACCGCCAGATGCCTCTGTCAACACTTTTGACATCAATAGAGCAAAATAGGGGCCTTCAACTCACCGACGCGTAGAGCGTTCAAAAGATCGGCAAAACCGAGGGGTCTCCACAAATGAGTTGCCGGAATAATCTTGCAGGCTGGTGGAATGCCTGAGCTCCTCGGATAAGTGGCAACTGAAACAAATCTCCAAAAACCATAATGTTAATGGCACCGAATGGTTTATAACGCTTTATAATGTTATACGTTTTCAAATTTTATTAATTAATTAATATTTATTTATAAAAATATATTGTTGTTATAAATTATTTGTGTGTGTAATTATTTTATAATTTTTATTTATTTATTTAATTTTTTTTACAATTTCTTATATAACACTATCACCGTTTTGTAATATTAATTTATCCACCGCGACAAGCGCGCGTGTTGCTGCCACCAAATCCGAGATGAGACTAATTGTAATTATTAATTATTATTATTTTGTTTTGTCTCTTTGTATGGAAGAGTTCATAGTTCAGTTGTCGTTTGTTTGTATTGGGTGTATTCTGTTTTGTTTTAAACTGTTCGCGATAGAATTAATTTTGTGGTGGCGAATGCATAGTTTTAGGCGCCTGATAAAATGCATGAACCGCCACATGACTCCCCCACGAGTAAATTTCCCCCTCTGTAAATGTGTGTGTGTGTTGTTTGCTGTGTGCGAGTGTGTGTGATGCTTGCGTGCGTGTGCAAGTGTTTGTGTGATGTGCGAGTGTGTGTATGATGTTGCGTGTGTGTGCAAGTGTGTGCGTGATGCTCGCGTGTGTGAATGATGCTTGCGTGTGTGCAAGTGTGTGGGTGATACTCGCGTGTGAGTGTGTGGGGCCGTAAGCAAAACTGCGACTTGCCAGTGTTTGTCTGACGTTTACTTGTCACAGTTTGCCTGCCTGACCTCAAAACATGCGCAGACCAGAAGGATATTCTGAAATCTACGTGTTTTGAGGTCAGTTCTGTCCTATGTCGTGTCAGTCTGGGGGGTGTTTAATGGGGAATGGCTGGGTGGTCGTTTTGCCGTACGACTTTTGTGTGAGCCATTTGAGAAAAAAAACAAAATTAAATGTGTTTATTGCAAAACCAAATAAAAAAAATGAAAACAAATGAATCGGTATAAATGGTCTTAAACAACAAAAAAAAAAAAAAATATGTTGATGATGTTATTGTTGTCGGTGCTAATGGCAATGATATGATGGCTGTGATGATGTTGGCGCTGTCGTCATGGTTACTGGCAGCTGGTGTGACGAGAGCGATGAAGCTGTTGTTGTTGCTGCGTCATGAAGATGGCGATGATGTTGACGATATTACTGCTGCTCATGATGACCTTTATGGCAGTAATGATGTTGGTCTGCCTCGTTGCACCCGTTGCATGTAAGTGTGTTTTTTTTATTATCGCTTGCCGATTTTACTCGTAACGGCGTTGGTTATGACGATGGTGATGATGATGTGCGCCGTGGAATGATACTGGCGGTGATGTTGTCGCGTTATTTTGATGCTGTTTTATGGTGAAAATGTTAGCGGCGACAGTGATGTTGGTCATGATGATACTGCAGCTCTCGTTGGTGATGATGATGTTGCATCGTATGCGTGACGATGTGATTATGGTGTGACGTGTGACCGTGGTGATGCTGACTCCATATTTGTGCAGGTAATGTGGTATGTCTCCGCGTTTGTGTGTGTATATGAGCTCGTGCCACGTGTTTGTAGTGTGACTCCATACCATGTATTGTTGTATCCACAATTTTACAGACACAAAAAAAAAATGTATATTAAACCGCGGGTTCGTAGGTCCATAAAAATGGACGTCGTTTGTCACCAATATAACGCTTTATAATGTTATACGTTTTCAAATTTTATTAATTAATTAATATTTATTTATAAAAATATATTGTTGTTATAAATTATTTGTGTGTGTAATTATTTTATAATTTTTATTTATTTATTTAATTTTTTTTACAATTTCTTATATAACACTATCACCGTTTTGTAATATTAATTTATCCACCGCGACAAGCGCGCGTGTTGCTGCCACCAAATCCGAGATGAGACTAATTGTAATTATTAATTATTATTATTTTGTTTTGTCTCTTTGTATGGAAGAGTTCATAGTTCAGTTGTCGTTTGTTTGTATTGGGTGTATTCTGTTTTGTTTTAAACTGTTCGCGATAGAATTAATTTTGTGGTGGCGAATGCATAGTTTTAGGCGCCTGATAAAATGCATGAACCGCCACAGGTTCATTTACCTTCTTTTTTAATTGTTGCAATCTAGAATCTATCATGCACAACATTACATATGGAACCATAGAAATCTCATCAATGAACAGTAATTCGATGTCTTTCCACTGATTTCGCAAGACCTTCAAATAGTTACCAGTAAGAGGTGACAAATTTTCTACCATTTTCCATCATTTTCGACTGGTAATTTAAATAATGTGTACAGCCACCCCCAATAATGTGTTGTTCCACCAACAGGTCGTGCCGCTACACCAGTCAATGCGCCAACTTTAATTGCTTTCTCACCATAGCAACGATTGCCCTGTTCTTTTAGTGCATTGAATGTGAATGTTTTGCCAACTCCAGCACCACCGGTGACAAATATTCTGATGCAACTCGAACTGCCGTTCATTTGGTCCTGGATACTGCGAGTAATGGTGTTGAATAATTCTCGCTGTCGGAAATTCATTGCAGCACACACATTCTGGAACTGCTCTAATTTCTAATTACCATTTTAGTGTTGTTTGCCAGCTTAATGAGTCTTCGTCTTGTTGGTTGCTCTTCCTCTTCTGCGTCAATGCTTTCTTCACTATCTCCCGATTTCTTTCCATAAAATGGCTCAAAATTCATCGTAAATTCAAGTAGACACATATATGTGAAATCATAACCCTGCTCTTGTTGTCTGGGGCGTTTTGCTTATCGCTCAAATATATTTGAGCAAAGTCCACCTGCTTTATTATCGTCAAATCTCAGCACTTGATATCGTTGTCAGGCTTCCTTGTATTCAAGAACACACACTTTCTTGAATTTAAACGAAGTGGCAGGTGGTAAAGTCGAAAAACACATTCTGATGCGGAAACTTGTCGCTTTTTCAAAATCCGCATGCATGATTTGAAGAGCTTTCTTGCAATGTTAGTTTGACAACGAATATATGCAATTAATTCGTTGTGTGCTATTCGCCAGTATGATGCCCACCCTCTGAAATTTTTTAAATGTAAATGTAGGTCCTCGACAACACCTTCTTGGCCTCGTATAGCTCTGCCACATGCATTGATCGTTGACTGCACTCGAAGATATTCAAACATCAAGAGTGCATAAAACAAATAATCGGTTCTTTGAAAACGATTATCCGAGCCTAGAATTCTCTGCTGGAAATAATCCAATGGGGTAATATTTACTTCGTTCAAGCCATTTTTGCCATATGGAAAGAGATGGAACCATGAAAATTTCTCGGCTTTCAACTCTCGATTCACATTGACAATATTGTCCTTAGTTTTACGAACAATTTCGATGATGTTTCTACTTTCCTCAACGTCATCATTAACATCTGGCTGCTCGTGATCAATTGGTGCCATTACAGATGTTTGTACAGGAATGAATTACGATGCATTTACTGGTTCTGGTTCATTTTTTGTAAGAACATCTTCATCTACCTGTTTCGATGAATGTGCCTCTAAATAATGCTACATTGGTACAACTCGTTCTTTGATGACAACATTGATGGCATTAATAGAAAATTGTGTGCCGGCATTGGAATGCATAGTTCGGCGGATAATACGAAAGGACTCGTCAATAGTAGCATTCAATGATACAGGCTTTATCAATTTGTGCTTCGCTTTTTCCCTTTGGTCCGCATGAATGGGAATCAGTGAAATACAACTTGTTATTATAATCTATCAGACTACCAGCAACAATCAAAATTCCAACATTATGTTCGGCAAATAATAAGTTTATCGAAGCATGAAGATTTAGGAAACTACAGTCCCTGGCCAAATTATTAGACGCACATCAATCCTTTTGGGAAATGTTGACTTCTGGCGACTTATGTATTTCATTAAACATTTTTATAGCCTAGCCTTACGAAACTATTATGTTTACATGTGCATTCAAAATACAAAGTTTTACTTTGTACTAAATAATATTTGTACTAAAAGTAGAAATACGTTTTTTATCTAAATTAGAAATATCTTTAAAAAAAATATTTCTATAGCTGAGCTAGCTTAAAATATCGAGTTGATGCATGTTCAGTATTATTGACTATAAATTTCTTTTATTTGGCGTTTTGTGTTATCTAGGCTAGAAATAGCTCTGAGGGCATTATAAATTTAGATAACAATACTTAAAATTATCACTTGTTGGTATATGTACTAATTAGTACTTAACGTATTTAGTAAACGAACAAAAGTTATTTTTTTAATTGGAAAATGTAATGTTCCAATTAAAAGGAGCCAAAGTAAATGCTAATGCTAGAAATGTATTCGAAAAGTAGAGCACTAGTTCGTACCAACAACTATACAAATTTAGACGCAACTTGTTGTATTTCTTTTATTTTGGAGAATGTTTTACCTCGACCTTTAACAGAAATTCGTAGTTGTTCACAAAAAAACCATTCAGATGTATTAAGAGAAACATTTTACCTCCCTTTCAATGACGTTTTTAAATTCAATCAACAAACATTAAGCAATATTCAAAAGGCTATTGACTTTAAGAATAATATTTGCCCACAATGTCAAGATATGAGAAAAATAGACTATTTTAGCAACTATGGCATAGCTGTGGCAGATGTACAGCCAAATAATAATACTTACTTTATCAAAATAAATGAATTTAGTAACACAATTGTATTGTCCAGCGAAGAATTTTATTTAAAAGGAATAATTCATTACGAAAAGTCTAAAAATAAAAATGTGACAAGTCACTTTCGATCCTATATAAAACGAAAAAATAATATTTGGGAGCAACATGACGACCTTTTAGCATTTCCAATGGAAATTAATACTACAACAAAAATAAATCCTGCTATACTAATTTTCTCAAAATATCGTACACCTGTTACTCAGGTAAATCCACCCGCTTCTAAGGTCGGTCTCGTGGATTCTGGGGGAGACCAGCCATTGCTATACTACAATTATTTTAACCAATCCCAAGATATGTTGGTGAATAAACAAGCTCAACTGAGCGAATGAGAAAATAATATTATACATCCCTTCCAGTGCAGTAATAAAGTATCGTATTCTCCGATAAGTGGCCGTAGTCCTTCTATTGGGGCCTTCACAATGAATTGTGTAAAGCTAATAATGTATTAGTTGAAGCCAACAATATTAACAAGCAATTGAATGATACAATTGATTGATGCAGGAGCGTATGAAAACGCTTGAAAACGAAGTTAAAGCTCTTAAGCCAAAGGAGGCAATCTATCCTTCACCTAGCCAGACTACAATTGAACAACGGATGAAGTAATAAGGATGAAGACGAACTAGTTCGAGAAACTGAGTGGATAAGAGTTAAAGGGGTTAGGAAACAAATAAAATTGAATAATATGCCCTCCCCACCTCAATTAAAGGATGATATTCCTAATATTATCCAGAAACCATAAAAAAAAATACCTCTACCACCACCAATAGTAATAGATGAAGTCAAAGACTACAATCTACTCTATGAGAAATTAAAAAAAATTACTACAACTGATAAGTTTAATGCAAAGGTGATGAATGGAAACACCATCAAAATAAACTTGGAAGATGGTGAAACTTACAGAAAAATGACAAGTATGTTAAATGAAGAAAAACGTGCTTGGCACACGTTTGAAGACAAACAAACCAGACCAATAAGGGTTATGGCTAAAAATCTACACTCTACGTGTAAACCAGAAAAAATAATTGATGATCTGAAAGCAAAAGGATTTAAGGCTACTGAAACATCAATTAAGCTAAAACGGAGAGGCAAAGTACCTCTCAACATGTTTATGTTGACCTTCGATAATGATGAAGATATCGAAAAAATTTATCAAATTAAGTACATCTTAGGGTGCAAAGTAGTTATTCAGCCTCTAAGACGGTCTAAACTTATACCACAATGTAAACAATGTCAAGCCTATGGACATACAGAAAAATATTGCAGCAGGGAACCCAGGTGTGTCAAATGTTTAGGTAAACATCATACCAAGGATTGTGTAAAAGATAGAAATGTTCAGCCTAAATGCGTTCGCTGTGGAGAAAATCATCCGGCTAACTACAGAGGATGCAGCGTTGCCATTGAACTGAAAACATCAAAAATAGGAATGTGATTGCTAAAAATCCAAGATTATTCAGGCAGCAGGCAGTTAAGATGAGCCAACCCGAAGTAAATCGTAGAGCGTTGGGAACTACTCATGGACAATTGGGTAAAATGACTTATACTCAAGTAACGATAAGTAACGGAAATCCAGGGAAAACTGGTCAAAATGACGATATAAGTCAAACACTTAAATTAATTTTAAGCAGGCTCAATACATTTGATGAGCGATTACAGAAATTAGAATATAGCACTAAGGGACCCATCCCTAAACAGAAAAAATGGCCGGCGATCTTAGAATCTTTTGTTGGAATGCCAATGGACTTATGCAACATCAACAAGAATTGCAAGTGGTCCTGGACACAGAAAAAATCGATGTATGCTCATCACGGAAACACACTTCCATCCAGTATCCATCACTATGAAGTGTTAAAATATGAAGAAATATAAGCAATTGCTGTTAACGTCAAAACCAAAAATGGTTCTATTTGTATTGCTGGTGTTTACTGCCCACCACTAGTGCTCCAGATTAACAACAACTAAGAGTAAAGAACTCCTAAAAGCCATTAGGAAATGCAGTTGTGAAGCCCTCTCAACTGGAAAACCAACCTACTGGCCTACTGATCCAAATAAAGTACCAGATCTGATTGATTTCTTTATAATAAAGAACATATCTGTAAATTATATACAAGTAGATGAAATTCACAACCTAAACTCTGATCATTCACCGATACTTTTAACGTTAAGTGAAAAAATTATTCAGAAAGAAAGGAACCCTTTTCTAGTAAATAATCACACCAATTGGGAATGCTTTAGACTATCGCTAGAAGCAAAAATTAACTTAATGGTTCCATTAAAGACCGAGGAGCAATTAGACAAAGAAGTTCACAAATTTGTAAACGATATACAGCAATCAGCTTGGGAAAATACCCCTGAGGTTAAAAAGAAAATCAAGGGAAATAACTACCCTTTGGAAATTAGGGAACTCCTAGCAGAAAAAAGAAGAGCGAGAAGAGTATGGCAACAAACAAGGGCCCTCCCCCCAAGATAAAACAATTTGGACAACCTCACTCAACAATTAAGAAGAGAGATCAAAAAATTGAAAAATTAATCAATCAGCAACTATTTAAGAAAATTAACTAATGATAGCAGTACTGATTATTCTCTTTGGAAAGCAACCAAAAGAATTAAAAGACCAATAATACAGAACCCTCCAATAAGAGTAGCAGGTAATATATGGGCTAGGAATAATGAAGACAAACCTCGTGAATTTTCTGAACACCTTGAAAAAATATTCCAGCCACATCAAGATGCAACATTAGAAGCCGAGATAATAACTGAACAAGCTGTGCAAGAAAGTACAGAAATCCTACCGATATCACCAAAAGAAGTCGCGTGTGAGATAAAAGCTAATATAAATATGAAAAAGCTCCTGGCTACGATCTTATTACTGAATAAATCTTAAAAGAACTGCCAAGGAAAGCTCTGGTGAAGCTCACCAATCTAGTAAATGCAGCATTTAGAATCAAATATGTACCAAGCTTGTGGAAAATTGCAGAAGTAATCATGATCCCAAAACCTGGGGAATCACCACACATAACCTCATCTTATAGGCCAATTTTGCTATTGCCAGTCATGTCCAAACTCTTTGAGAAGCTTCTGGTAAAAAGGTTAAATCCGATAATCGAGAGTAAAAACTTAATCCCAAATCATCAGTTCGGTTTTCGTAACCAACACTCAACAATTGATCAAGTTCACCGAATAACCAGTATAATTGAGAAAGCACTAGAGGAGAAAAAAATTTGTTCAACAATATTACTAGACGTTGCCCAAGCATTTGATAGAGTGTGGCATGAAAGACTTAACCATAGATAGATTATTCAGGATTAAGTTAGATGATACTTTCTCTGAATTGAAAGAAATCAACGCAGGAGTTCCACAGGGCAGTGTATTAGGGCCGGTTTTATACCTACTGTACACTTATGATCTTCATGCATTAGAAAACAATACTGTGGCGACTTTTGCAGATGACACGGCGATCTTAACTGTTGGCACAAGCAGCGAAGAGTCAACACAAAAGTTATAATCAGCAATAACTAAAATTTATAAATGGACAAAAAGATGGCGAATAAAACTGAATGAAACTAAATCAGTTCACATCAACTTTACAACAAGCGATTCGAACATATCCCGATTACCATAAATCGAGAAATAGTACCGTATGCGAACACAGCTAAGTATCTCGGCATGACCCTGGATGCTAAACTGCGATGGAAAGCACATGTCAAGAAGAAAAGTGAAGAACTAAGAATTAAATACAGAAAGATGTATTGGCTGATGGGAAGGAACTCTTCTTTATCAACATACAACAAGCTGCTACTTTATAAGCAAATATTGAAACCGATTTGGATGTATGGTATTCAACTTTGGGATTGTACCAAACAGAGCAACGTAAATATCATCCAAAGATTTCAGAATATGGTATTAAGGAACATCGTTGATGCACCTTGGTATGTCAGGAACAATGATCTCCATAGAGACCTTAAAGTGAACCTCATCGTAAATGAAATTGAGGAGAAAGCACGGAGACATGAAGAGAGGCTCCGGCATCAAGTGAACATTGAGGCAACTCAACTTCTAAGCAACACGAATTTAATACGCAGACTTAAAAGAATCAAACCTTTTGAGTTGGTGTAATTGTTTAAACACCACTGTGCTGTGTAAAGCCCACTACAAAGATGTGGTTTAATTCAATTTACCAGACTCTATGGAACGCCAATGGGAAAAAGCCAAAGATTAATATTAAGTTAGTAAATTAAGTCAGAAACAAATTGCGCATTAGTCCAGGAGACTAGATTATAATAACATAAAATAAATAAATAAAATTTATTTTAACAAAAAAAAAAAAATATTAGTTGCTATTATAAACAATAAAAGAAAAACCATGAGTTTGAACCCTAAAGATTACAAAAGAGCTTCTTCGTCTTTATATGAAATTAAATCTTCTAAAAATAATTATTTTCACCGACCACTACACGTATAAAAATAAAAAGGAAGAAAATTCATTGCAAGATGTAATTGTATGACCATCATCTCAAAAATGCCGTATATCAATATAATAACTACCAACTCAGATTTACTTAGACATCTCCCCCTTGAGGGTCGCGTTAAAATGAGTCTCGGCCCAAATATTCTACTAATAGCGTACAGCAATATGGCATACTCAGATTTACTTAGACATCTCTAGGATTTGTTGAAACTGGCCAAAATGGACCACTACATTAAATTTGTATAAAATTACAAATTTATTTATTTTTCTAAATGAAATTGAATTTTTATTTTATTAATCATTTGTCTGTATTTCATAGACAAAAATAATTTTTATGTTATACGGTTAACATTTTTTCTTCATTAACATAAATATAAACTTTTCCTAACTTTTTGTGTACAACTACACTATTTTTTATGTATGTGTAACTACATTTTTGAAATCTGTTAATTTGTGTAGCTATACTTCTGAATTCTGTGGAAAACTTCATACCGGTGCAATTACAACAACCTGATCAACTTCAACCTTGTTATACTCTCTGGAGTATCATATCCAAACAGTATTATTGCAACAGTTTTGCATACGATGACTCCCGTTTTCTCGTTAAAATACAGATGTCATCCCATGACAGTTTTCGTTAAAATGCAAACATCTTCCAATTGTTCAGAGAAAACATATGTACGGCTAGTGCAAATGAAGACGCATCCTGAGAGTGTGAAACATTATCATCATCCAGCTATCAAGGAGAATTGTTTCAAAATAACCGAAATAAGATACATATGTTGAAACAGGCATATTTGTAATTCCTACCAAATCCACACAACATTAGAGCAGTAGCTAAAAAAATCAACATTACTATTCCGAAAACAACAGGAAGATCAACAAAATTATAAAACGTCAAGTTATATTGCAACCAAAAAGGTTCAGGTGTTCCATAACCAAAACTTCCAAGATGCGGTGAAATTCGATTCAAAATTCCAAAGCTGATATAAAACTGAATCCAAAGCTTCTAAAATATTCTGAGATAGAAGCCAACTTATTAAGCTTCCTAAATTATTTGAAACCAACATTTACAAATATTACTCCGAGAGAACCAGAAAAAAGATGGAAAGATCCAACGCAGACAACGAAGCCACTATGTAAGCCTCAACAAATTAGAATGTAAGAACAACAACTAATGGTTATAATTAGTATACTTAGTCCTAAGCCTACTTAGTAGTGGTGGAAATCTATCGATAGTACTATCGATATATCGATAGTTTCGTACTATCGAAAACAATCGATACTTTTTATATACTATCGATATATCGACCTATCCAAGTAAGAATATGATAAGTGAAAAATACTGTTTTTTCAGTAGAGCAGTATAAAGGTTTAATTAGTTCTTTTCGCTGCTAGGAATAAGCGGATCACTTTAATTGTATCGTTTATACTGAAGAGTATTATAAAGTGACTTTGAATTCTTTTAACTGGATTTTTAGTTATAAACGCATTATTTTAAGAATATAAAATCAGTCATAACCTTATCAATTTTAGAGATAATACTTTAAGATTTTATCATCATAGGAATTCGACATCGTAGAGTCCAAAAATCGTATTCCTTTAAAACTATGATAACTGACGTTTTCATGGTCTTAATTGGATAGGTCGATATTGATATTTTATGCGTACAAGAGAGTTTCGCTATTGTGCGATATAATTTCTTGTTGTTTTTCTTGTTGTCAGTCCTTTTATATGCTAGTCAAATTATTGGTGATCAACGATCCCAAACGGTCTGAAAGCCAAAAAATGTTGAGATGCTGATTTTCTTACATAAAAACGATTGGCTGCTTTTAAAACAAAGTGGAAAACTTTCCGATTATAATAACCTCCCTTGACTTTATAGTTTCTGGTTGTAGTCAACCAATATGTAATTTAATAAAGTTTATAAATTTATTATCCGATAGTATCGATAGTATATCGATAGTCTTTCAATTTGTGCCGATAGTTTTCTATCGATTGTTTTTTATGTTACTATCGAAACTATCGATAGTTGAAATTGTCGATAGTTTTCCACCTCTACTACTTAGATACATATATGTCCCATAAGATTTTTCCTTTAGAAAAATCTTCATATGAAGGGAAGGTATGTTGTGAAACACTCCTTATTCATTAAATTTAATTTAAAATAAATCGATTTCCGCGGTCATACAACTTTCAATGTTAATTTATAATTAGTAAATTGTGTTTACGTACTATTAAATTACAAACAATAAGCGCATAAAGTTGTAAAATCGAAAAGTGAGATTAAGTTTAGTTTAAGTTAAAAGTATGTAATAAGATGTCTTAATAATTAAGAAATTATGATGCGTTGGGTGAAAAGTGTTAAATAAAAATAAACCAATAAATAAATTGGGTTGGAGCTCTCTATCTACATTAAATAATAGTAATAATATAATGAAAATACTTTGTCGAAATTGAACCATGAATGAACAAGGCGTCATTATTAAAATTGAATCACCAAATTGTTTTTATTGTTTATTGCTGTTGGTTATTTCTCACCATAATTATTGTAAAGAAAAAACTTAAAATTTCTTTTTATTAATATTGTTCAATAATATTTGAACCAATTACCACTATTTTTAATTATTAAATTTGCGTACTTACATTAATTCACACGATACTGATGCACACACAATCACAATCACTACTAAAATGACATTTCAATGAAACAAAAACGATTCAATATTGAAAAAAAGCCGGTTTTACGCAACACCAATATTTTATACCACAGGATATTTCATGTAAAAGAGGTGTATTTTTTATTGGTTTGTGTATCGGGTGATTAAATAAAAATCATCTTTTACATAAAATAGCCTTACATTTGTGTACTAATTTTTTTGTTAAGACCTAAAGCGTGATAAAAAATGTTCTTTTCGACGCAAAAATTAATTGTATGATTGAATATATCGGACATACCCATAAATAAAAATTAAATGTGGGCGCCCTTCTATTCAAGAATGTATTAATCTTTCTTTACGGTGAACATAGTGATCAAATATATCTAAATACACAGTAATTTTTATTTAACAAATATACTGGAACTAATTAGACAACAGATAACCCGCATTAATTTTATTCACCTTCGCCTTCATTTTGGACACAAGAAAAGTACATCACGGTCATTTGGACCTGCGGCTTCTTTTGAACACGGAAAATACCTACAACGATTACATTCACCACCGCCTTCAACGGAATAAAGGAGAAATCTCAGTTCCGGCTCATTGGTAACAGTTTTGTTCATAACCTAAAATTGTTAATTAAAATAATTAATTTCCAAATAAATTTTAATTAAAATTACAAACTACAAAAAAACGATTTCCAATGCTTAAGATCACTGTAGCGAGAGAATTCCTTATGCCTCATCTGATCGGACCAATTCTAGTGCTAATTTATGCGTAAAGAAACTGTGGCAGATAATTTATTGTAAATTAAAATAATTAATTTTCACATAACTTTTAATTAAAATTTAAATCTACAAAGTGGCGATTTACAATGCTAGAGAGCACTGTAAAGGAGGAATGCCTGATCTGTTAGGTCACATGTCAGTATGGACTCTGATATACATTTGACCTAGACTGCGTCTCCACCACACTAGCCTCGGCGACTTTGGGAGGCACTTGTCTGGGTCTTACATTCATCAGGCACATCACCGCTGAGATCCTGCGCTTCATTTCATACTTCTCATACCATCGCCCAGTACTTAATCGTTTGCAAACAATCACTGTACTCTCATTTCATGATATAAATAATAAATACATTTATTTTAACAAACCCATACATCGTGCCATTTCTCGCACCTCTTATAAACGTTATCACGGAAAACACATACGGCCGTGTAGAAGACACATACTAGGTTAAAATTGCACGTGTACTCTCATTCAGAAATCACTCGCTTTTAAACAAACGATATTCAAACACAGAGGAATACGAAAAAGGAAGTATTCAGCGTTTGCGCAAACACTCCTTTTATAATACTAATATATGTTATGTGTACGCATGATATATGTATCAGAAAAACGATGTACATTATTATGTACATTTCAAACCAAAGGGTTGATGCCTCTAAACATGGAAAAAGTAGGGGATCAAGGTGTTTAGGACAACTGTTTGATATCTAAAAGAAACAAGATAGATAAAATTTCATTTTGTGAAATATTCTTCTTGATGAAATCAACTTATCTTAAACTTATCTTATGTCCCGTAGAATAATTTTAATTCAATATAATCTGTAATAAATAAAATGAATTAGGAATTTTAAATTTAGAATTAATATTAATTAGAGACTTACCTATTTGTTATCTTTGAATTGTCAATTTTAAAACAAAACATGAATTGTGAAATTATTTAAAAATGAATTCTGTAATCCAAAAAAATTAATTTGTAATAGCTATTGCCATAAGTATTGTTCATTCATTAGGTTTACTTCATTTCAATATGAATGGTATACATTTTTTTATTGATTTAGTATTGCAATCGATCGATTTTTTTTGTTATATTTTGTTAAGGCAACAAATTAAATTTATTAAAAGAAGCGGAGTTTTATTTAAAACTATACTTGGGAGTTCCTGCACAGTCAACTTGGACAATATTATATTCAAGTCAATTTATTAAACCTGGCTGTGCCCCAACATCATTGGTCCTTCGAGCCGGATCCCTAATTTGGGAATCAAAAATCAACGGATTTACGCTGTTACATTGAATGGAATACAAGAATTTTCTCAACATATAGTGCTCGCCATTTTGATCTGAGTATATCTTTTTATTGGGTATATAAAGAAGATTATTTGTGGTAAGAATCACTTTAGCATAACCCGCTAATTCCAAATAGTACGAATCCAGATATTGACTTATGTGGTTACTATATAGGTTAAGGGCATACATTGAGGAATTTAAATCACTCAGTGCCATTTTTATGAGCCGTAGGACTTTTGCAAAAAATGTTTCAAAATAACAAATCGGCGAATTTCGCATATGTACATATACATCTTTCCGTGTACTCTTCGTTCTCTAGCCTTCACACAATCATTCATATAGGCCCGTTCACAGGGATCTTCGTTCATACAACCATTCATATGGAGCGCCTAAGCTAATGGGATCCATTTCACTCATGACAGAGAGCCCGTTTATAGGGATCTTCTTTCATTTCCAAGAGAAACGAAACATCTGGTTTCGACAGTTGGTTGGACGGTTTTGTCGCCCCTTCAGGTCATTTAATTAATAATTAATAAATAATTAATAGTTACAAATTAATAATCAATAATTAATGATTAATAATTAAAAATTAATAATTAGTAAATTATAATTAATAATTAAAAATGTCCTTGCTCCATGCGAGATTCCTCGATTTGTTAATTTTCAAATATTTTTTGCAAGAGCCCTACGGCTCTTATCAAAATGGCACTTAGTTTCTTGAATTCCTCAATATATACCCGTTAAATTGTTTATAGTCGCTATTGCAGCCATCGCTGGGATTCGTACTATTTGGTATAATAGTGAACAAAGTCCTTCAAATTCCTTCTATTCAAATTTTTATGTGTGTGAACAAAATCAAAGAAAACCCCTCATATTTCGTAATTTTATATCTTTGTTCACAGAAGTTGACAGATATATCTGAATAAGTCATTTACTTAGGTGGGCCTTTAGCAATAACCACTTAACATTTCTAGGCCATTTTCCTTTATGTCTTAAAAAAATAATGGATTGAACTTGAGGATGAATGTTTCAAAAATATTTACATAGTTTGTTATGGTGCTTCTTTAAATAAACATGGAGAAACAACATGTTTCGAAATCAAGCTATTATGAAAAATTGTTTATGAATTTAATTTTAATTGACAATTTTTTTTTTACTTTTATGAGCTAGTGTACATGATCATAAGTGGAGTGACTTCAGTTATATTTAAATTTCTAGCGATAGCCACATATTTTTTTAAATCATCATATCGACGCCATTTTTGCTTATATTTCCCGTAACTAATAAAGTGTCCAGTATTGGAATAATTGGTTTGATCGCATTGTTCAAATGTAACAATTCCAGTTAAATTATAAACAATATTATCAAAAACAAGTATTGGTTCGATCTGTCTTATTGATATTTTCCGGCCGGTTTCTATTGGGTTCTCAGTATAAATTGAAATTATTTTATGATGTCTCTGATTTTGAGGACTCATTTTACTGGAACAAATTGGACAGTTTTGGGTAGGAACTTCTTCTATACAACGACTCAAATTTGAATAGCCAACTTCCGATAATGTTATTAAATTGATGATAAGAAAGTTGCGCTCTTCTTCAACCACTTGGAAGGCTTTTTAAAATATATCCTGCAACGTCTTGAATATTACAATCGCAGTTATTTTGGATTCCAAAAATCTCTATTAATATTTCTTTACGAATACGATATGCATTATTTAATTCATTTTTAATTAAACTTTCAATTAATGATTTGACCCTACCTTCCTTTATACCACAGCTGTTTATTCCCGAAATAACTACTGCGGAAGCCAAAGTTTGAATGAGAGCATCAAATGCACATGTATTGGTGTAATAATCACAGGTTTGAGTTCCATTTTGTAGGGCTGGTAACGAATTAAATGTTATACACACATTTTTAAAATTTTTTAAAAACACTTGTTAAATATTTCGCAAAATTACAAAAGGTTTAAAAAATCACTCGATCGATTTCGGCTTATTAGGCCATCATCAGGAGTATCTACTAAACTGTAAAAATAAAAATGTAGTTAGATATATATATGTATATAGTTGGAAAAAGCAAAAAGTGAAACCAAAGTGGAAGTGGTAAACAATAAAATTGGTGACAGCAATAAACATTAAAAATTAAAAATTAAAAGGGGGTGAGTTAAACACATCATTTTGTAATTTTGCGAAATATTTAACAAGTGTTTTTAAAAAATTTTAAAAATGTGTGTATTAAGTGTGTTTCGCCAAGTGCCTACGGCAGAAAGTGTAAGAAGAATTAAATGTTAGTTTAGTGGGCAGTATTCTTTTCTTTATTATTTTGTATGGCTTTTTTCGAGTACTGAATTCGGTATTTATCTTTGAGTTTTGGCTTAATATTTTTAGTGCAGTGATTGTTCGTTCTCCTGTGGCGACTGTGTTCCAAGTTCTTTAATATTTTTTAAATTAAAAGACGACGAAAGTTTATTTGTAGGTGTGGTTGCATCCTTATTTTTTCGCTTCCATACTGATTCGCTGAGTTGGGAATCATGTAACGACAAATCATTATTGTTAAATTGGATGTCATTGTTTAAATGTTGACTTATTACAGTCTTTATTGCTCTTTTCGGTACACCTGATAACAATTGTCGATGGATTGCAACATTTCGATTATGAATACTCCTCACAAATCTCCCTACTTTGGTTGGTAGCTTACCAAAACTGCTCGATGTCTTAAATCGTCGTTTTATAGTTGCAAAATAGTTCTCTACATGACTATTGCTTTGACGTACTCCATCATTGACAATACCAGCCCATAATGGTAAATAAGTCATATATTTTTTTAAAAATAAATTTAGAAATTCAGGATGGTAAAAATTATTTAATCCTCCAATTAGCGAAGTATTTTTATTATCTAATTCAACTTCTTCCATAATTTTTTTCATATCTTGATAATACGGGCTCTGAATATATAGTGGTCTTGTATTATCTCTTTGCAGTTCAAAATTATCATTATTTACGTGAACCAATTCGAAATTTAAATCAGTTGCAATAATCAAATTAGTCAAAGTTTCCAACGCTTGCTGTACATTATTGGTGATAAACCTTGACAATAATATTAAAGCAAAATATTTCCAAATTTCTTTAACAGTAACATAATTCGTAGTCATTAATAAAGATGCTACTATTTCTTTCATAATCCTACAATTCGAGGGACATTCAGATAGATTTGCATTTATATCCTGCGCCATTGTATGTGATAAATGACAACAACACAAACAAACTTTGACAATGGACTCTTTTGATTTGTAACTGACGCTATTATTAACCCAATTATGAGTTGCTTTTAAATATTCAATAATATCCATATTATTAAAAGCACCTAATACTGAATTCAATTCAGCAAAAGAAAAGTCAATAACTACTGAATCAAATACAGGCCATTTCTTAAAATTAGCCTCAACAAATAACCTGAACAATCTTAACCAGCCACTAATCGCATCAACAGTGTGACTCGAACTAACCATATCGGTCAATGGAATCGGTGAAGCAGTATCGGAGTGAGAAATTTTTGGCTGCTACTATAAGAGCGTAATATAAAATTGATGGACACGGTTTAAACGGAGCCCGTACCAAACTGCCTGTAGCATCCAAATACACGGAAAGGTTTTTATTTTTAAACGTGTCCCGCATCATTTTTAAAACATTATTTTGCATTTCACTGTATGTCACTACTATAAAAGGGCGACGCATAATTTTTTGAATATATTTATCCTCGCTCAATTCTCTCTTCTTCCACTCCTCATCAATATCAATAAAATCGTCAGAATGATTATCATTTGCTTCCAATGCCTCAGATCAGATTTGTCTCAATACATCGTGCGATTATGATTTTTGTATTGTTTTGGTATTTTGAACAAAGTCAATGTCTTCATCTAACATTCAACTTTCGGAAACTTTCTCCACAGATTTTTCTAATAACAATTTTTTCAAGACATCCCGATTATAACCTGCTGTAAAGCTAAATTGTTTATTAGAATGCAAAACAGGATTGTTTGAAGCGTAAACGTCAAATATTCCGTGGCTTAAATTTTGATTTATTAGTTTATAGCTTCGACAGTTTTGATTTATATTTTTATGGCCACAATAAGTTCTTATTGCTAAATGACTTTTTAAAATATCATAACCCTTTATTTTTATTAGACATCCAGTTTGTGTCATTAAATGTTTGGATATTACAGCTCTATAAAAATACGAATGTATAAATCTCGCTTATCAGGTAAAAAAAATTTTTTCCAAATACTGTCAGAAATATTTAAAGTATAATCGCATTTCTTATACACGATTTTTCTATTAATATTTGAGATTTGTTTCAAATTTATACTTCTGTTACAAATATTATCACTTTGTTCGATATCCATCTGATTAATTGATGATTGACCCAAATTTAAACTTGTTTGATTTTCGATAAAAATATAATTCCCCGTAGTTTCAACCGACAAAACTTCTACCCTTTCTTTTACAGAGTTATCCAATGAATCAAAATCAATTGAAGGTGCCTTATTGATATCATCTAATGGCGCAAAATTGATATTATTTTCGACAAGATTTGAATTATAATTTGTTTCTTGGACTTCTGTAGTTAATACATTGGCATTGAATTCTTTCATGGACAAATTTCCAATTTGATCGTTGGAAACCGTACTGCTTTTAACCTGTCTGCGCCAAATGGTATACAAATTAGTGCGATTCACTAAATTGTTCTTCACACTTAGCAATTAACATAATCGAGCCATTGATTTGCTATCAGGAGTGGTGAATTTTACTTTTGAAAGTGACAACGTTTCAATAGCAAGTTTCACTGCATCTAAAGTAATTGCACTTCTTTTTTTTATAATTTAATCTCAAAATTTGTTTATTTAAATTCTCCATTTTAAAAATGAAAAATAAATTTAAATAAAATTTAAATTAGAATAGTCCTGAAGAAAGCCGGGGTCGAAAATTGTTTCAAATAAATTTGAATATAAACAAAATAAAAACAGTTACACTAGAATGTCCAAAAAAAAAGCTAGGGTCAAAATATTAAATATGCAAGTAACAATAATTAATCAAAAATTTTCAGAATGCCAGGAGAAAGCAAATGTCAATAGTTTTAAAAAAAACTTTTTATTATAGGAATACGAGAAAATCATAAAGAACACGAGGAACGATACGTGCAGTACAAAGTCTGAATTAGTATTAAAACAAAGAGGAACAAAAAAATCCTTTTATACTCTCGCAAACATTTTTTTAATTTTTCGTTTAAAAATGATTGGTTAGTATAATTACGATCAATTTTAGTTTTCTATTCGATGAAACGTCATTTTCAATATAACGGCACTTGTAACTTTTAAATAATCAACCTGTTATACAATAAAAATTGTTAAATGTCAATCTCTGTGAACAAAGATAAAAAATTTCAAACATGAGAGATTTTCTTTGATTTCGCTCAAACACAAAAAAGGAAATTGCCTAGAATTGACCCTCATCCCCATCGTATGGTAATAACTAGTTTTGATGCTTATTAACGAAGGCCCACCTAAGCAAATGTCTTATTCCGATATATCTGGCAACCTCTGTGAACAAAAATATATCTTCATAAGTTCGTATATTATATTTTTAAATTTTCTTAAAATGTGTAATACCAAAGCAACCTTTAGCGTATTTACTTGAGACATTTACAACAACAACTGCACTAAATAATCCCTGAGAGGGATTAAATAATCCCAAATTTTGTTTGGGATTATTTAAATCTTATCCGATTTTTTTAGTTTTCGTTCTTAGCGATAGAAGCCGCCAGATGACATAATACATGTTAAATTTATATTTTATTTCGAAAGGTTGGTTTTTGAAAATTAAATCAAATTGGCTATTTTCTTGGGAACAAAATAAAACCAAAATAAATCGAATAACATTTTTGGTCAACAAAATACGCTTCTTGATTATACAAGCCATAATCTAAAATACGAAGCTTTTATAAGGGAATTAGAAACGAGGAAAAAACCAAAAACCAAAAAAAAAAAAAAAAAAAAAAAAAAAAAAAAAAAAACCAAGGATAGTCGCCTTAGACTTCAACGTCGACGAGCGGCTGTTTTTTCTTTTCCCGAAAAAAAAAATAATAAAAATTTAAACACAAGAAAAATAAATATTTAACGCTCGCGGAGCGGATTATTGCGTTTATCAATAAAAATAAAACCAAATAAAACAACAACAAAACATAAATAAATAAATAGAAATAAAAAAAAATCGGAAGAATAAACACGATAGGGCTACTGGGGCCTCAAAAGTTCAGGCCGCGTGAGATTGCACGCAAGTCAGCAATGACACGCAAAAAGGCGGGGAGCGGCGGGTTACCCCTGGACGATAAAACCATCAGCTATATCAACAACATGATTGCAAAATCAATTGCAAAGTCAACCAAGGAAATTACAAAACAACTGACAGAAATAAGCAAAAAGATGAACAACAACAGCGAAAGCCCGTCAAACAGCAACGTGGACAGCGAAAACGCTACAAGGAAAAGAAAAAAAACCAGTGAATCATCGACAAATAATGAAATTAGCGATAAAGTGAAGAAACTCCTGGATGCCGAGGAATACGTATACTCTAGCGATTCCGATATGGAAGACGATGCAGAAAATCTCATGAAGGACCGTACCACCACGGAAAATTACTGCAGCATAAGCACGGAATTAACAACCGCCTTGGAACAAGACGGCTTAAAGGAAAATCCGAGCAGTTCACACAATGCTGCCACGAGGCAACCACAATCGGCAACGACCAGAAAACCCAAGCCGCCACCAATGGTGTTGACAAACTTTCCCAAGAAAGAAGTAGCCAATCTCAAAAATAATATTATTAAAAAACACCCAGAAGCAATGCTGAAGGTCACAAGCAATAATGTGTCCATACTAGCAAGTAACAAGGATGAATATAACCTCATCAAGAACCAGCTTAAAAGTGAAAAGCAACAATTTTACACTTATACTCCAAAGGACGAGAAGGGCAGAACAATAGTCATGCGGGGCGTAAACTATGACACACCCACAGAAGATATCAAGGCGGACTTAGAATCCAACGGGGTCAAGATCAGAGGAGTCTACCCAATATACGGCAAGAGCAACGCAACAGGAGAGAAAGATCAACTCTCATGTTTTTTCGTCAGCTACGATCAAAACACAAAGACCGAGGATATATTATCAATAAGAGGATGCTGCCATTACCGCGTCTCATGGGAGCCAAGGAGGAAGAGGAACGGTTTCCAATGCCACAACTGCCAAGGCTTCGGGCACTCGGCATCAAACTGCTACAGCAAATATAAGTGCGTCAAATGCGGAGACGACGGACATCTACCAGGCGCATGTCCAAGAAACGACAACAAATCCGTACCACTGAAGTGCGCAAACTGCGGAGGGGAACACACAGCCAACTACACCGAATGCAGCAAAAGACAGGATTATCTGGGTAAGTCCAAACCACCTTTTATTGAGCCAAAAAATAATCGTCCCAGCCCCAATTATTTTAATTCTAACTATAGAAGCAATCGCATGAGCTATGCCGACACAGTTAGTCATTCAGTCGAACACGGCCCAGGCGCCAAAATACAAATACAAAACGACAGGCAACCTACTCCCACAACAGATAGGCAAAACGACCTACAAAATTTTTTCGACAAATCCAAAGATCTATTCGGGTTAGATTTCATCGCCCTAACAAACAATATTACTCAGTTCAATAGAAAGCTAAATTCAATTCCAGACAGAGACGTGCAAAAGAGTATGTACCTAAATTTTATATTCCAATTCTTAAAATGAAATTCATCGCATTAAATTGCAATAGCTTAGTTAGTCGTGCCCGCAGAGAGGAGCTAGTTCACCTGATCACAAAAACCAAACCGGACGTTGCATGCCTAAACGAGACCAAGTTAACTACCAAACATTTGCTGACTATACCAGGCTACAACATATACAGAACAAATACAAATAGAACCGGGTCCGGGGGCACGGCTATTGCAATCAAAAACAAGATCGCACACTCCAAACCTAGGGCATACACCAGGGAAAACTTCACAGGGACATCCGTGGACATTCACGGTACTACCGAATCCAAGAGCTTCACCATCCTCTCCATTTACCTCAGGAAAATAACGAAAACCGATCTAGACTTCATATACAAAATGGCAAACAGGATCATTATAACAGGGGACTTCAACGCACGCCACACAAATTGGAACTGTCCCAGCTCAAACCAAAACGGTAGAAACCTACTAGTGTACACGGAGAAAAACAACCTCCAAATACTGTCCCCAACAGGCCACACACGGGGCAATGCCACCATAGACCTAGTGGTCACCAAAAACGTAGACGTAAGCGACGAAATTGTAACCCTAAACGAGTTCTGCTCGGACCATCTCCCAATTTCATTCGACGTCTCGAATGAATACTCGTTCAACACGGTAGAAAAACCAGTACATAGACTAGACTACCCAAATGCAGACTGGCTGATGTTCAGACACCTGGTACATCAAAAAATTAAACCACTAACCAATAAACAAATAAACAATCCAGAAGAAATAGACAGCTTCACAACACAGCTTACAGAGGCCATTAAATTTGCCTCCAGAGAAGCCATCCCACTTCAGACCATTAAGCCTAAAACCCTGCCAACAATAATCCAGCAACAAATCAAAACCCGAAACCTTTTCCGAAATTTGCACAGAAAAATGCCGCTTCTGTACACCAAAACATTAATAAATAGACTCTCTAGGGACATTCACAACAAAATTAACGAACATCACCAGAACGAATTCAAAAAAAAATTCAGGGAAATCACTCCAGACAAAGCAAACGTCTATAAGGAAATCCGGAGATTTAAAACAGCGTCAAAAACCCGTCAAATCCAAATAGAAAATGCCGACGAGCAAATAATAGACTCAAGGGAAATAGCAAACAAACTAGGTGGACACTTCAGCAATACCACCAGTATAACGTCAATTCTAGAAACAGAAGTAGAAGAAGCAGTTGAAGCTTTCACCTCAGCACAGTCACAAACATTACAAAACCACACCGCTAATCATCAAACCTGCGTCGAGGAAGTCTTGGGGGTTATAAATAATCTAAAAAACAGAAAGTCACCAGGGGTAGACAGCATATCAAATAAAGATATTAAAAATCTTCCCCCCTCAGGAGTAGACTTACTAGTAAAAATCGTAAACGCCACTCTAGAGCATGGTTACTTCCCGAAACAATGGAAGGTATCAAGGGCAATAGCCATCCCAAAGCCCGGAAAGGCATTCACACTAGAAAACACTAGACCAATCAGTTTGTTAAGCTCACTAAGCAAAGTAGCCGAACGAATAATCGCCACAAAGCTGTGGGATTATGCCAAAGATATTATACCAGAGGAACAATTCGGTTTTGTCCCAAAAAAGTCAACCACGGACGCACTAGCCAGTCTGCTTAACGACATTAGAAAGTCAAAAAGGTACAAAAAGGTTACAGCGTCCATTTTTCTCGACGTGCAAAAAGCTTTCGACACCGTCTGGCACAAAGGGTTAATATACAAACTGATCAGGTACAAAATTCCACCAAACCTAATAGCCCTCATTAAAACATATTTAGACAACAGAAAATTCTACGTATGCCTAAACACTATAGACTCGCAAATGTTCAACACCACGGCAGGGGTACCCCAGGGCTCAGTCCTGGGCCCCCTGCTCTACGTGTTGTTCATGGCAGATATCCCTATCCCGCAAGCTAGAGACGTCAAGCTACTGATTTATGCAGACGACACTACCATATACAGCTCAAACCGCAGCGAATACCAGTGCACGACCAAAATTCAAAATTATTTAAACATACTTATGGAATACTACTCGAAGTGGAAAATCAAAATCAATGCCTCAAAGTCGCAAGTAATGTTCTTTTACCCGCACCCCAATTACACCAACATATACAAAAAAGCCTTGCCAATCACAGTAAACGGAGTTCAACCCGAAACAGTGAAACAGAACCAGTACCTAGGAGTGGCCATCACAAACAACCTTAGTTTTAACCCCCACATTCAGAACATCAGAAGAAAGACATTTGCTGCCTTCAGCATTTTATACACCTTCTTAAACACAAACAGCTGCCTCAGCCTCGAAAACAAAATACTACTGTACAAGCTCTACATCAGACCGATCGTGACATACGCCGCCCCGGTTTGGTACAACTCGGTCTCAAACACGCAAAAAATTATCATGCAACGCGTACAAAACAAAGCTCTGCACTACATCTTCAACGACTGGCCACGCCCTCCTGACTACCGATTCTCACCACTCTATCTCCTGCACAACCAAGCGAAGCTGTGCACTCTGGAGGAATATATTACTAAGTTAATCGACAACTACAACAACAGATCACGCTAAAATTGCTGTCTTGCCAAATTAAAGTACTTATGGGATGGCCATGGTTCAATTCAGGTTTTGGACCTGCTCAGATCCTGCCGATTGCAAATTGTTATTAATATTATTATTATTGTTGTTATTATTATTATTATTATTATTATTATTATTATTATTATTGTATATAACTGTTAACCTAGTTTTAAGGTAGTTTGTAAGTAAACCTGTACCTAAATTTTGTTCGCAAACCGAGAATTGAGAGTAGAATAACCGCAAAGTTTTAGTAGTGGTAGATCGTGTGTGTATTAGTGGCCACGTGAGTGTTGTTTATTTTTTTATGAAATTGACATCATTTAATTTTCTTCTGTCTATCAAAAGTGCATGTATGTTAAAAAACATTAAACAACCGAAAATATTTTATTTAAATGTTTTCTTTAATAACAAACACGAAAATTGATTTATCCTTTAACTCAAAAAAAAAAAAATGTTACTCCATAATCAAAAACAACAACAAATCAAGTCTCTCAAAAATTATTTTGTTTGTAGAATGACAAATCTCAACTCAAAAGCAAGAGAGAAGTATAAAACACGAGAAGAGAAACGAACATAAGCACCAAAAAAATTCAACCGTTTCACCCGATTTAATTATTTTTGATGCTTACTGTCCTAAAAAACGCACAAATACAACAAACAAAAATAATACAACACAACCACAAAAATGTATACCATAGAACGTGTACGAATACAAAATTCTCAATTCTCGTGTCTCGGTTTGCGAACAAAATTTACGTACTGGGTTCTTTCTAAGAAAAACCACAGTGTCCAGCAATGAAAACTCTCATATCAAAATATAACAAATATATTAAAAACAAAAATATTATATAAAACCATTGGTTACTATAATAACCAAACTCATGTACAAACTAAAATTCAATAAAGATAAATTATAAATAATAAAAGGAAAAAACCAAAATTTCCATAGTAAAACGCTCAAAACATATGGGAAATCACTTTTTTCCAAAGACAAATTTGTAAATGAAAACGTTACAAATTCTCTATTATGATTTCTAAAATATTGTCATAAATGTTTGAATTTTAACATATATGAATATCGTTTAAGTAAATCGTTTTCATTTTCTTGCAATAATTGATTTATTTAAACCAAAACATAAAAAAAAGTTCATAACAACAGCATTCTGGTTAAATTAAAAAGAAAAGCTTACTGCAAATCGTGTGCATAAGTCAATATACATAGATGGTAGTAGGCAGTAAACATTTTGAAAAATCGTAGGAAAAATTGCCACCTGGCGAAATTTCAAGTTCAAAAATTGTAGGAAAAGCAAAACAAATTCTCAAAATATTAAGAACGTGTCATTATTTTGTGATTAAACAATTTTTTTCGTATTTTTCTGTATAAATCTGAGACATCTAACGTACACTAGTAAAACTAAAGATAAATGTAACAAGTATTATTTTAATTCGTCAGAGCCAACTTTGATGAATTTTTCAAAATGAAAGTTCGAAAAATATATTTTAGAAATAATTTAATTTTAATATTTTTGCAATTAATATTTACTTAATACCAATATACCCTTCCTGTATATTGCTGCTAAAGATATGTAGAACACTTTTGTATACAAATTTTGTAACATTTATGCTTTTTTCATTGAAAAACTTGAAGCTAAAAAACACCATTTTTACTATGGATTCCTATGGAAATTAGTGAAAAGTTATACCACTAAAAAAGCTTCAAAAAAATACGTCATAATGATTATGGCTCTATACTCTAGAAGGCTCTGACGTGTAAATTTCTTTAAAATAACCTTTTTTTTAGTGTGTTTCTGTATTATAAGAACTTTTAACATGTAACTTGTAGTTTATGATAAATTGGTTGAATAACATATTGATTGAGATGTACCTATAAAAAACGAAAAAATGTGTTTTCAGATATAAACTTAATTTTTTTCGGGATGGTTGTTTTTGAGTCGTTTTTTTATTATTTTGTTGTTGATAGGCTTTTATTTGTATCAGATTTTAAAATAAGGATGTCTGAAAAAATCATGACTAAAAATCTTGTTTCAGATAAATATTTTCTTTTCTCGGGATGGAGTGAAATTTAATTACATTTCTATGATTTTTCGTGCTAAAAGGCTTTTTATATTCAATTTAGCCTGGTCACATTTATTTTTCGGGATGAAAATGCTTTTTTCGGGCTAACTTCACATACGTGAAGTTTTCCTTCCACGATTATAAAGATTCGACGCAGAGTACAGCGAGACTGCAATATCCAATCTTAGGTTGATTAAAATGCAATATTTTTACATTTGTTCCATTTAATTTTCTTGTGCATATTTCAAACAAAATTTAGTGCATTTAATACCAATATGCAATTTGAACGTTGATGTGCCTCCGTTCCAAAAAATGTCATACTTCTCGCTGCTATATGCACAAAGAAAATTTAATTGGAGTTCAAATTTGATTGTAGTTTTATTCAGCCACCATTGCACATAACAGTCTTCCCTTTTTCCTATTACAAAAAGTGCAATCTTTTTTATCAATATACAAGATGCTGTATATCTCTGGTAACGATGTGACAAGCTTCCTTTTTATTATTAATCCTATATACATACATACAATCTGTCTGACTAGTTTCCAACCATCAATTTTATTTTATTCGCGAATCTTGTTCCTACATCAAGTAAGATTTGTAAGTTATATAAATATGTAGTACATAATAATAGATGTTCCCGATTTTTTGTCTGCTATATCATGCTTACACTATACACTATACAAAATAAACATTCGTTTGCATCAAATTGAATTTTAATTTTAAAAAAATAGCGAAATACAAATAAAACTTAAGTACCTTCTATATTGCAGTTTTTATATAACCGTGACATTTTTATGTAAAAGACAAGTGCTTAAAAAAAGCTCGTCGCTGTGTGACAGTAATACAGTAATGTTTTGTTGCTTTGAGTTTGAATAAAAAGTTGAAGAATTGAAATGAGATTTCTTTTGCTTTATCGCAATTATTATACTGTGTGTATGGCGGAACAACAAAAAAAAAAAAAACGTTACAATTTTATTTTATTATTAGCGCTCGCTTCAAATTGTTGGATGAATAAAATAAAATTAATTCGGCAAGATATCCATTTCTCGTGCACCACCATTTCAAGAAACATGAAGAAATAAGAATGAAAAGATATAGATTTATATAACATACATACACACAAGTGCAATGAATAAGAAAAAAAAAAACGTGAATTTATTTGTACAAATAGAAATTAGATTGCACATTGTTTATGGATGTCTGCGAAGTGTATAAGACACGTGTATTCTGCAGTAGCATCTTGTAAATATTGCTGTACAGTATGAAATTTATTAATAAAAACAAAACAAAAAAAAACAGCGTTATACACGTCTACTAGAGATTTGGATGGGTACATAAAATTTATTTTAAATAAGTTCAAGATACATTTTCATGATCATTTTTCTTATGCTGAATGCGCTCTACATACAATGTACGTACAAGCGAATTCCAGCAACGACACAATAAATTAACTCAACTCAACAATTTGTAGCTTTTTAGTGCTTTTTCACCCGTTCTTCTATTGCTTTATTTTTTTTTGTCTAAATAAAATAAATTAAGCAAAAATAAAAATAGAAAATAGAATTTTTGTTTTTAATCAGTCTTGAGAATTCTAGTTTTTCGTCTTTGTCGCCGATGAAGAAAGAAGGGGAAAATGCTACCAGGAAAAATAAAATCTTTTGGAATGTTTATTAGCTTGACTTGTTTTTATTTAGTTTTTGTTGTTGTTGTTTTTGATCTAACTACTATACAAAATAAGTTATCCAAGTTAATTGAACAATGCACATACCAAGGATGTACGTACTTATAATTATGATTACATCGTAATCGATTTAATTCCAGCTAATTGTGACATGAACCTATGTATATCTACAGTATACAGCATTTCTATATGAAATGTGGGTGGAAATCGTCCTAACAAAATCGTAACTAGATACAAATTTATGTTTTTAAATTTTACGATGTGGGATTCGTTCGTTAATGGTTTTTCTGTGATACGTTTAAGCACTGATATTTATGCTAAGGTCAAAAGTATCATAAAATGTCAATTACAATATAATTTTATATTTTTTTACTATTTCGTCTTGTGGTTTTTGCCACAAAATGTATACTTAAAGACGACAAGAAAATTGTTTAATTACTCTGTGTGTATATTAATGAAAAATAAAATAAAATTAAATAAAAAAGTTTTTCCGAAAGTAAAGTAACAAAAAAAAAGTATTAAAAATTAATTTTCAACATTTTTGTTTTTTGTTTTTTGTACTGCTCTATCCGAGACTCTGAAACGTTATGATGGTGTGGTGTGTGGTTTTTGGGGATCAAAACTAATAAGTTAATGATTTTTTTATAGTTTCTTAAATAGTTCATTTATTGAATATAAAAATGGTAAAAAAAATCGTATGTTTGGTTTAATAGCCGTGTGTGATCTTTGGAGAATGTCACTTTGGTATGAGATTTGCGGGTAATAGTTGTTTTCGCGAGAAATTGATAGAAAAAAAATACGCTATAGTTTATAATTTATAAACGTAATTAAATTTTATTATAAATTTTATTTAATGATTTATAATATATAATTGAATTTATTAGAATTAGAATTTATTTATTATAATTTATTTATTAATATAGTCGCAAAATACCTTTCAATACTCACAGTTTGGGATTCGATCGCAAAGTGAAAGTCAAAATTAATTTTTGTTTTGTTCTTAATTTAAAAAGCGCGAAGCTTAAAAATTTCGGAATTAAAAATCAAAATGAACTAATTATTTTACTCATCCCTGATTATGATAAGTCTTGACAATTTAATGCTGCTAAGTTCATTGTACTATTGTCAATTGTGTTAATCAGCTGAGTTTTGTTTGTTTACATTAGCAAATAACAAAATTTAATTTATTTTCAAACTTGTTTTTTAATTTCAGATGTACGGCGTAAACATTCTGGCCCCGAAAATAAATTAAATTTCACTGAATGGATTGGTAAGTAGTTTGCGACAAATAAAAGCTATTCTGAATGAATAACTGTGTTATGATTAAATAATAAGTTATCTGAGTGTAAATATTAATTGACCTTGACATTCAATTTAAAAATAAATAAAATATAGAAAGAATGTCATTGAATATTTACGAAAATTGATTCTACTTTAATTACAACTTTAATATTAAGGTTTAGATTTAAGTATGATAAATATTTCATGATAATAAAATTTAGAAAATTAAAGTTGTATGCAACGAAATTTTAAAAATAAATAAAGTGATTTTTACAATACAAATTTTTCTGATGTGTTTTATTGTTGTTGTTGTGCTGAGTTTAATTGTGATGGTGTTTTTTCTTCATCGTCTATTGGTAAAGGAACTAGTTTTACTATTGGCCGGGTAAGTTCGCCCCGTGATGATTTGATTGTTACGACACGTACTACATTGTCGGAACCTGGATGAAGTTGAACAATTCGTCCCATTAACCAACAGGACTGTGGTATACCGTCATCTTGGATCAGTACGAGTTGACCAACTTTTAGGTTTTTATATTTATGCTGCCATTTTGCACGTTGATTAAGCGTGCATAAATAATCTTGTGACCAGGATTTTCAGAAACCTTTGACCTTATTTTGTACATTTTGCCATTTGGACAAATGTGATTGACTTAGGTGTGACAAATCTGGCTCTGGTATAGCAGTTATCGGTTCTCCAATTAAAAAATGTGCAGGAGTTAACGCGTTGTAATCAGTGACATCTTCAGAAATTGCACAGAGTGGCCTCGAGTTTAAAATGCCTTCAATTTGTATTAATATTGTTTCAGCTTCTTCGTAGGTAAGTGATGTTGATCCAGTTGCTTTTTTAAGGTGTTGCTTTATTGACTTGAGGTTAGATTCCCAAAGCCCTCCAAAATGCGAAGTTTGAGCTGGGTTGAACTGGTATTCTATACGTCTTGGAGATAAAAAGTTATTGATTAAATTATAGTGTTTTTCAGACTTAAATAGAATAAATAATTCGCTCAATTCTCTTTTACTGCCCACAAAGTTTGATCCATTGTCACAATGAATTTTAACCGGATATCCTCTGCGCGATATAAACCTTTTCAGTGCAGCGATGAAAGCCGTTGTGGTCATGTCAGTTACCAGTTCGACGTGCACAGCTTTAACTGACATACATATAAATAAAGCTATCCAGGCCTTGGTTAGATGCACCTTCCCTGGACCCTTTCGATTACGTATATATAGTGGACCTGCGTAGTCCACACCGACATATAAGAACGGTCGACCAATGCTTACCCGTTCAGCAGGAAGATTACCCATCAGCTGTTGGTTCTTGAACTTTTTTTGTTTGAAGTATATAATACACTTTGATACGTAATATCGACTTAAATTACGGCAGCCGATAATCCAAAACCGTTGACGAAGTAAACTTGTGAGTAGGGTCGGACCGGGATGAAAATTGGTAGTATGATATTCTGCGATCAATAATCTGCTGTAAACGTGACATTTTGGAAGAATGATTGAATGTTTTGTGTCAAAACTGCATGTTGAATTCTGAGTTCTTCCACCTAGACGTAGAATACCATCTTCATCGACAATTGGTGATAATGAAACGAGTTGACTGTTATGGTTTAATTCTCCCGTTTCTAAGATAGCACGAATTTCGGGCTGATAGATTCCTTGAGCCCACTTAATGCATGTTTTCTCTGCGTATGAAATTTCTTCAACAGTTGGCGGTTGAATACTGTTGACATGACAATTAATCGTTGTAGTGTTTCGGGATGGTTGACGTATAACACGATAAATTTTTGGCAATGAAGAAATTTTTTCAAATAGGACAGAACAAAAGTGCGGCAATACTTGTACATGTTGCACGATTAAGTATTTTTTACGAATTTCAAGTACAGAATCATCGGATTTGTGTGGTAAATTTGTTTGATTTGGCCATTGGTCTGAATTCATAGCCAACCATTCTGGACCGTTGAACCAAAGCTGATTGTTGACTAGGTTTTCTGGATCAACACCTCGAGATAATAAATCAGCCGGATTTTGTTTGCCTGGAACGTGTGCCCACATTTGCCGTGGAAGAGTTTCCAAGATGATCGATGTTCGATTTCCACTTTCTTGGATAGTCTGCCAACCGTGCTAAAATGATTATAGAATCGGACCATGCATGTTTGGAGTCAATCGGAATCCTTGAATTGTCTTGAACATATTTCATCAATTGGCTGAGTAAGACAGCAGCATACAACTCCAAGCGAGCGATGGTAACTTGTTGAATTGGTGTAACTTTTGACTTAGCTGCAATTAAATGAATATGAACATCACCGTTAGTGTTGGCGATTCGTAAGTAAGCAACCGCTCCGTAAGCCTTCTCAGATGCATCAGCAAACCCGTGTAGTTGTACATTTTTAGGTGTGATCTGAGATGTGTGTAAGTATCGTGGAATTTCTAGACGTTCCAAATGTTGTAAATTCTTGCGGATCCTCAACCATTGATCTAGGACATCATGAGGTAGATGTTCATCCCATTCCACTTTGCGTAGCCATAATGATTGGAATAATAGCTTCATGGTGATGACAACTGGACCTAACCACCCTAAAGGATCAAATATACGAGATATTTCAGATAGTAAATTTCTTTTGGTTAGAACTTCTTTATTTGATAATGCGACTTTGAATACAAAGCAATCCTTGCGAGGATTTCAAAATACACCCAATGTTTTGACAGTCGGGTCTCCAGTAACATCTAGAAATGAAGCCTCACGATCAACTTCAGGAATCACTTGTAAGAAGCTTTGCTCATTTGACATCAATTTACGTATTTTGAAACCAGCTTTGCTGAGTAGTGAATTCATATTATGATATAAAGAAACAGCATCTTGTATGGATTCACATCCGGTAAGCATGTCGTCTACATAAAATTCATTGGTAACACATTGTGCTGCATCAGAGTGAGTTTCACTGTAATCACTAGCTAGTTGATGTAGTGTTCGGATAGCCAAGTAGGGAGCACAAGATAAACCGTAGGTTACTGTAGTTAGTTGGAATTGTTGAATCTGTTGTTCTTCACTATTAGGATGCCATATGATTCTTTGATAACATCTATCATCGGGATGTACGACGACTTGTCGGTACATCTTCTCGATGTCCCCACAAATAGCTATTTTATGTTCACGAGACCGAAGTATAATGGTGATAAGGTCTGGTTGAATAGTTGGTCCAACATGAAGAACATCATTTAATGATATACCCG
The DNA here is from genome assembly GCA_963556165.1 of Tipula helvola. Taxonomy (NCBI): domain Eukaryota; kingdom Metazoa; phylum Arthropoda; class Insecta; order Diptera; family Tipulidae; genus Tipula; species Tipula helvola. Next base: position 165,097,576 of record OY744482.1, on the reverse strand, counting down.
TAGAACTCATACACGAACCATCGAAAACGACGCGGAGCTTAGTTGTGCTACTCGACTGCTTCATAACGCAATGGTGGGGTAAATAGTAGCAGCCTTTTGTGTCCATAGTGTTTACAGGCTCCATGGAGGCAGAAAAAACTTTTTGTTCGCAATCGTTTTCAAAGCTAATAATTATGATAATACAAGTTAAATAAATAAAATTCATCGTAATTTCAGTTCGTTTGCATAACCCGTTTGGTAGAAATCGATGTTTTTAGTAGGCTTTTGGTACATTATAGAAAAATTGGCATATCTTCGAAACTAGATCGAATTTTTACAATCTGCTTTTTGTGTATGATAGGTAACAGTATAATTTATCATACGCAATTTACAGATTGTAAATATTCAATCTAGTTTTTGTGATATCTTAATTTTACTGAGCGAATGTATGCAATCAGGATATCGAAAAAACACACTGTACTACTATCCATGCTTTTCGGAGAGGCAGAAAAAACTTTTTGTTCGCAATCGTTTTCAAAGCTAATAATTATGATAATACAAGTTAAATAAATAAAATTCGTCGTAATTTCAGTTCGTTTGCATAACCCGTTTGGTAGAAATCGATGTTTTTAGTAGGCTTTTGGTACATTATAGAAAAATTGGCATATCTTCGAAACTAGATCGAATTTTTACAATCTACTTTTTGTGTATGATAGATAATAGTATAACCTATCATACGCAATTTACAGATTGTAAATATTCAATCTAGTTTTTGAGATATCTTAATTTTACTGAGCGAATGTATGCAATCAGGATATCGAAAAAACACACTGTACTACTATCCATGCTTTTCGGAGAGGCAGAAAAAACTTTTTGTTCGCAATCGTTTTCAAAGCTAATAATTATGATAATACAAGTTAAATAAATAAAATTCGTCGTAATTTCAGTTCGTTTGCATAACCCGTTTGGTAGAAATCGATGTTTTTAGTAGGCTTTTGGTACATTATAGAAAAATTGGCATATCTTCGAAACTAGATCGAATTTTTACAATCTACTTTTTGTGTATGATAGATAACAGTATAACCTATCATACGCAATTTACAGATTGTAAATATTCAATCTAGTTTTTGAGATATCTTAATTTTACTGAGCGAATGTATGCAATCAGGATATCGAAAAAACACACTGTACATGTATCCATGCTTTTCGGAGAGGCAGAAAAAACTTTTTGTTCGCAATCGTTTTCAAAGCTAATAATTATGATAATACAAGTTAAATAAATAAAATTCGTCGTAATTTCAGTTCGTTTGCATAACCCGTTTGGTAGAAATCGATGTTTTTAGTAGGCTTTTGGTACATTATAGAAAAATTGGCATATCTTCGAAACTAGATCGAATTTTTACAATCTGCTTTTTGTGTATGATAGATAACAGTATAATTTATCATACGCAATTTACAGATTGTAAATATTCAATCTAGTTTTTGAGATATCTTAATTTTACTGAGCGAATGTATGCAATCAGGATATCGAAAAAACACACTGTACTACTATCCATGCTTTTCGGAGAGGCAGAAAAAACTTTTTGTTCGCAATCGTTTTCAAAGCTAATAATTATGATAATACAAGTTAAATAAATAAAATTCGTCGTAATTTCAGTTCGTTTGCATAACCCGTTTGGTAGAAATCGATGTTTTTAGTAGGCTTTTGGTACATTATAGAAAAATTGGCATATCTTCGAAACTAGATCGAATTTTTACAATCTACTTTTTGTGTATGATAGATAACAGTATAACCTATCATACGCAATTTACAGATTGTAAATATTCAATCTAGTTTTTGAGATATCTTAATTTTACTGAGCGAATGTATGCAATCAGGATATCGAAAAAACACACTGTACATGTATCCATGCTTTTCGGAGAGGCAGAAAAAACTTTTTGTTCGCAATCGTTTTCAAAGCTAATAATTATGATAATACAAGTTAAATAAATAAAATTCGTCGTAATTTCAGTTCGTTTGCATAACCCGTTTGGTAGAAATCGATGTTTTTAGTAGGCTTTTGGTACATTATAGAAAAATTGGCATATCTTCGAAACTAGATCGAATTTTTACAATCTACTTTTTGTGTATGATAGATAACAGTATAACCTATCATACGCAATTTACAGATTGTAAATATTCAATCTAGTTTTTGAGATATCTTAATTTTACTGAGCGAATGTATGCAATCAGGATATCGAAAAAACACACTGTACTACTATCCATGCTTTTCGGAGAGGCAGAAAAAACTTTTTGTTCGCAATCGTTTTCAAAGCTAATAATTATGATAATACAAGTTAAATAAATAAAATTCGTCGTAATTTCAGTTCGTTTGCATAACCCGTTTGGTAGAAATCGATGTTTTTAGTAGGCTTTTGGTACATTATAGAAAAATTGGCATATCTTCGAAACTAGATCGAATTTTTACAATCTACTTTTTGTGTATGATAGGTAACAGTATAATTTATCATACGCAATTTACAGATTGTAAATATTCAATCTAGTTTTTGAGATATCTTAATTTTACTGAGCGAATGTATGCAATCAGGATATCGAGAAAACACACTGTACTACTATCCATGCTTTTCGGAGAGGCAGAAAAAACTTTTTGTTCGCAATCGTTTTCAAAGCTAATAATTATGATAATACAAGTTAAATAAATAAAATTCGTCGTAATTTCAGTTCGTTTGCATAACCCGTTTGGTAGAAATCGATGTTTTTAGTAGGCTTTTGGTACATTATAGAAAAATTGGCATATCTTCGAAACTAGATCGAATTTTTACAATCTACTTTTTGTGTATGATAGATAACAGTATAACCTATCATACGCAATTTACAGATTGTAAATATTCAATCTAGTTTTTGAGATATCTTAATTTTACTGAGCGAATGTATGCAATCAGGATATCGAAAAAACACACTGTACTACTATCCATGCTTTTCGGAGAGGCAGAAAAAACTTTTTGTTCGCAATCGTTTTCAAAGCTAATAATTATGATAATACAAGTTAAATAAATAAAATTCGTCGTAATTTCAGTTCGTTTGCATAACCCGTTTGGTAGAAATCGATGTTTTTAGTAGGCTTTTGGTACATTATAGAAAAATTGGCATATCTTCGAAACTAGATCGAATTTTTACAATCTACTTTTTGTGTATGATAGATAACAGTATAACCTATCATACGCAATTTACAGATTGTAAATATTCAATCTAGTTTTTGAGATATCTTAATTTTACTGAGCGAATGTATGCAATCAGGATATCGAAAAAACACACTGTACTACTATCCATGCTTTTCGGAGAGGCAGAAAAAACTTTTTGTTCGCAATCGTTTTCAAAGCTAATAATTATGATAATACAAGTTAAATAAATAAAATTCGTCGTAATTTCAGTTCGTTTGCATAACCCGTTTGGTAGAAATCGATGTTTTTAGTAGGCTTTTGGTACATTATAGAAAAATTGGCATATCTTCGAAACTAGATCGAATTTTTATAATCTACTTTTTGTGTATGATAGATAACAGTATAACCTATCATACGCAATTTACAGATTGTAAATATTCAATCTAGTTTTTGAGATATCTTAATTTTACTGAGCGAATGTATGCAATCAGGATATCGAAAAAACACACTGTACTACTATCCATGCTTTTCGGAGAGGCAGAAAAAACTTTTTGTTCGCAATCGTTTTCAAAGCTAATAATTATGATAATACAAGTTAAATAAATAAAATTCGTCGTAATTTCAGTTCGTTTGCATAACCCGTTTGGTAGAAATCGATGTTTTTAGTAGGCTTTTGGTACATTATAGAAAAATTGGCATATCTTCGAAACTAGATCGAATTTTTACAATCTACTTTTTGTGTATGATAGATAACAGTATAACCTATCATACGCAATTTACAGATTGTAAATATTCAATCTAGTTTTTGAGATATCTTAATTTTACTGAGCGAATGTATGCAATCAGGATATCGAAAAAACACACTGTACTACTATCCATGCTTTTCGGAGAGGCAGAAAAAACTTTTTGTTCGCAATCGTTTTCAAAGCTAATAATTATGATAATACAAGTTAAATAAATAAAATTCGTCGTAATTTCAGTTCGTTTGCATAACCCGTTTGGTAGAAATCGATGTTTTTAGTAGGCTTTTGGTACATTATAGAAAAATTGGCATATCTTCGAAACTAGATCGAATTTTTACAATCTACTTTTTGTGTATGATAGATAACAGTATAACCTATCATACGCAATTTACAGATTGTAAATATTCAATCTAGTTTTTGAGATATCTTAATTTTACTGAGCGAATGTATGCAATCAGGATATCGAAAAAACACACTGTACTATACTATCCATGCTTTTCGGAGAGGCAGAAAAAACTTTTTGTTCGCAATCGTTTTCAAAGCTAATAATTATGATAATACAAGTTAAATAAATAAAATTCGTCGTAATTTCAGTTCGTTTGCATAACCCGTTTGGTAGAAATCGATGTTTTTAGTAGGCTTTTGGTACATTATAGAAAAATTGGCATATCTTCGAAACTAGATCGAATTTTTACAATCTGCTTTTTGTGTATGATAGATAACAGTATAATTTATCATACGCAATTTACAGATTGTAAATATTCAATCTAGTTTTTGAGATATCTTAATTTTACTGAGCGAATGTATGCAATCAGGATATCGAAAAAACACACTGTACTACTATCCATGCTTTTCGGAGAGGCAGAAAAAACTTTTTGTTCGCAATCGTTTTCAAAGCTAATAATTATGATAATACAAGTTAAATAAATAAAATTCGTCGTAATTTCAGTTCGTTTGCATAACCCGTTTGGTAGAAATCAATGTTTTTAGTAGGCTTTTGGTACATTATAGAAAAATTGGCATATCTTCGAAACTAGATCGAATTTTTACAATCTACTTTTTGTGTATGATAGGTAACAGTATAATTTATCATACGCAATTTACAGATTGTAAATATTCAATCTAGTTTTTGTGATATCTTAATTTTACTGAGCGAATGTATGCAATCAGGATATCGAAAAAACACACTGTACTACTATCCATGCTTTTCGGAGAGGCAGAAAAAACTTTTTGTTCGCAATCGTTTTCAAAGCTAATAATTATGATAATACAAGTTAAATAAATAAAATTCGTCGTAATTTCAGTTCGTTTGCATAACCCGTTTGGTAGAAATCGATGTTTTTAGTAGGCTTTTGGTACATTATAGAAAAATTGGCATATCTTCGAAACTAGATCGAATTTTTACAATCTACTTTTTGTGTATGATAGATAACAGTATAACCTATCATACGCAATTTACAGATTGTAAATATTCAATCTAGTTTTTGAGATATCTTAATTTTACTGAGCGAATGTATGCAATCAGGATATCGAAAAAACACACTGTACTACTATCCATGCTTTTCGGAGAGGCAGAAAAAACTTTTTGTTCGCAATCGTTTTCAAAGCTAATAATTATGATAATACAAGTTAAATAAATAAAATTCGTCGTAATTTCAGTTCGTTTGCATAACCCGTTTGGTAGAAATCGATGTTTTTAGTAGGCTTTTGGTACATTATAGAAAAATTGGCATATCTTCGAAACTAGATCGAATTTTTACAATCTACTTTTTGTGTATGATAGATAACAGTATAACCTATCATACGCAATTTACAGATTGTAAATATTCAATCTAGTTTTTGAGATATCTTAATTTTACTGAGCGAATGTATGCAATCAGGATATCGAAAAAACACACTGTACTACTATCCATGCTTTTCGGAGAGGCAGAAAAAACTTTTTGTTCGCAATCGTTTTCAAAGCTAATAATTATGATAATACAAGTTAAATAAATAAAATTCGTCGTAATTTCAGTTCGTTTGCATAACCCGTTTGGTAGAAATCGATGTTTTTAGTAGGCTTTTGGTACATTATAGAAAAATTGGCATATCTTCGAAACTAGATCGAATTTTTACAATCTACTTTTTGTGTATGATAGATAACAGTATAACCTATCATACGCAATTTACAGATTGTAAATATTCAATCTAGTTTTTGAGATATCTTAATTTTACTGAGCGAATGTATGCAATCAGGATATCGAAAAAACACACTGTACTACTATCCATGCTTTTCGGAGAGGCAGAAAAAACTTTTTGTTCGCAATCGTTTTCAAAGCTAATAATTATGATAATACAAGTTAAATAAATAAAATTCGTCGTAATTTCAGTTCGTTTGCATAACCCGTTTGGTAGAAATCGATGTTTTTAGTAGGCTTTTGGTACATTATAGAAAAATTGGCATATCTTCGAAACTAGATCGAATTTTTACAATCTACTTTTTGTGTATGATAGATAACAGTATAACCTATCATACGCAATTTACAGATTGTAAATATTCAATCTAGTTTTTGAGATATCTTAATTTTACTGAGCGAATGTATGCAATCAGGATATCGAAAAAACACACTGTACTACTATCCATGCTTTTCGGAGAGGCAGAAAAAACTTTTTGTTCGCAATCGTTTTCAAAGCTAATAATTATGATAATACAAGTTAAATAAATAAAATTCGTCGTAATTTCAGTTCGTTTGCATAACCCGTTTGGTAGAAATCGATGTTTTTAGTAGGCTTTTGGTACATTATAGAAAAATTGGCATATCTTCGAAACTAGATCGAATTTTTACAATCTACTTTTTGTGTATGATAGATAACAGTATAACCTATCATACGCAATTTACAGATTGTAAATATTCAATCTAGTTTTTGAGATATCTTAATTTTACTGAGCGAATGTATGCAATCAGGATATCGAAAAAACACACTGTACTACTATCCATGCTTTTCGGAGAGGCAGAAAAAACTTTTTGTTCGCAATCGTTTTCAAAGCTAATAATTATGATAATACAAGTTAAATAAATAAAATTCGTCGTAATTTCAGTTCGTTTGCATAACCCGTTTGGTAGAAATCGATGTTTTTAGTAGGCTTTTGGTACATTATAGAAAAATTGGCATATCTTCGAAACTAGATCGAATTTTTACAATCTGCTTTTTGTGTATGATAGATAACAGTATAATTTATCATACGCAATTTACAGATTGTAAATATTCAATCTAGTTTTTGAGATATCTTAATTTTACTGAGCGAATGTATGCAATCAGGATATCGAAAAAACACACTGTACTACTATCCATGCTTTTCGGAGAGGCAGAAAAAACTTTTTGTTCGCAATCGTTTTCAAAGCTAATAATTATGATAATACAAGTTAAATAAATAAAATTCGTCGTAATTTCAGTTCGTTTGCATAACCCGTTTGGTAGAAATCAATGTTTTTAGTAGGCTTTTGGTACATTATAGAAAAATTGGCATATCTTCGAAACTAGATCGAATTTTTACAATCTACTTTTTGTGTATGATAGGTAACAGTATAACCTATCATACGCAATTTACAGATTGTAAATATTCAATCTAGTTTTTGAGATATCTTAATTTTACTGAGCGAATGTATGCAATCAGGATATCGAAAAAACACACTGTACTACTATCCATGCTTTTCGGAGAGGCAGAAAAAACTTTTTGTTCGCAATCGTTTTCAAAGCTAATAATTATGATAATACAAGTTAAATAAATAAAATTCGTCGTAATTTCAGTTCGTTTGCATAACCCGTTTGGTAGAAATCGATGTTTTTAGTAGGCTTTTGGTACATTATAGAAAAATTGGCATATCTTCGAAACTAGATCGAATTTTTACAATCTACTTTTTGTGTATGATAGATAACAGTATAACCTATCATACGCAATTTACAGATTGTAAATATTCAATCTAGTTTTTGAGATATCTTAATTTTACTGAGCGAATGTATGCAATCAGGATATCGAAAAAACACACTGTACTACTATCCATGCTTTTCGGAGAGGCAGAAAAAACTTTTTGTTCGCAATCGTTTTCAAAGCTAATAATTATGATAATACAAGTTAAATAAATAAAATTCGTCGTAATTTCAGTTCGTTTGCATAACCCGTTTGGTAGAAATCGATGTTTTTAGTAGGCTTTTGGTACATTATAGAAAAATTGGCATATCTTCGAAACTAGATCGAATTTTTACAATCTGCTTTTTGTGTATGATAGATAACAGTATAATTTATCATACGCAATTTACAGATTGTAAATATTCAATCTAGTTTTTGAGATATCTTAATTTTACTGAGCGAATGTATGCAATCAGGATATCGAAAAAACACACTGTACTACTATCCATGCTTTTCGGAGAGGCAGAAAAAACTTTTTGTTCGCAATCGTTTTCAAAGCTAATAATTATGATAATACAAGTTAAATAAATAAAATTCGTCGTAATTTCAGTTCGTTTGCATAACCCGTTTGGTAGAAATCGATGTTTTTAGTAGGCTTTTGGTACATTATAGAAAAATTGGCATATCTTCGAAACTAGATCGAATTTTTACAATCTGCTTTTTGTGTATGATAGATAACAGTATAATTTATCATACGCAATTTACAGATTGTAAATATTCAATCTAGTTTTTGAGATATCTTAATTTTACTGAGCGAATGTATGCAATCAGGATATCGAAAAAACACACTGTACTACTATCCATGCTTTTCGGAGAGGCAGAAAAAACTTTTTGTTCGCAATCGTTTTCAAAGCTAATAATTATGATAATACAAGTTAAATAAATAAAATTCGTCGTAATTTCAGTTCGTTTGCATAACCCGTTTGGTAGAAATCGATGTTTTTAGTAGGCTTTTGGTACATTATAGAAAAATTGGCATATCTTCGAAACTAGATCGAATTTTTACAATCTACTTTTTGTGTATGATAGATAACAGTATAACCTATCATACGCAATTTACAGATTGTAAATATTCAATCTAGTTTTTGAGATATCTTAATTTTACTGAGCGAATGTATGCAATCAGGATATCGAAAAAACACACTGTACTACTATCCATGCTTTTCGGAGAGGCAGAAAAAACTTTTTGTTCGCAATCGTTTTCAAAGCTAATAATTATGATAATACAAGTTAAATAAATAAAATTCGTCGTAATTTCAGTTCGTTTGCATAACCCGTTTGGTAGAAATCGATGTTTTTAGTAGGCTTTTGGTACATTATAGAAAAATTGGCATATCTTCGAAACTAGATCGAATTTTTACAATCTACTTTTTGTGTATGATAGATAACAGTATAACCTATCATACGCAATTTACAGATTGTAAATATTCAATCTAGTTTTTGAGATATCTTAATTTTACTGAGCGAATGTATGCAATCAGGATATCGAAAAAACACACTGTACTACTATCCATGCTTTTCGGAGAGGCAGAAAAAACTTTTTGTTCGCAATCGTTTTCAAAGCTAATAATTATGATAATACAAGTTAAATAAATAAAATTCGTCGTAATTTCAGTTCGTTTGCATAACCCGTTTGGTAGAAATCGATGTTTTTAGTAGGCTTTTGGTACATTATAGAAAAATTGGCATATCTTCGAAACTAGATCGAATTTTTACAATCTACTTTTTGTGTATGATAGATAACAGTATAACCTATCATACGCAATTTACAGATTGTAAATATTCAATCTAGTTTTTGAGATATCTTAATTTTACTGAGCGAATGTATGCAATCAGGATATCGAAAAAACACACTGTACTACTATCCATGCTTTTCGGAGAGGCAGAAAAAACTTTTTGTTCGCAATCGTTTTCAAAGCTAATAATTATGATAATACAAGTTAAATAAATAAAATTCGTCGTAATTTCAGTTCGTTTGCATAACCCGTTTGGTAGAAATCGATGTTTTTAGTAGGCTTTTGGTACATTATAGAAAAATTGGCATATCTTCGAAACTAGATCGAATTTTTACAATCTACTTTTTGTGTATGATAGATAACAGTATAACCTATCATACGCAATTTACAGATTGTAAATATTCAATCTAGTTTTTGAGATATCTTAATTTTACTGAGCGAATGTATGCAATCAGGATATCGAAAAAACACACTGTACTACTATCCATGCTTTTCGGAGAGGCAGAAAAAACTTTTTGTTCGCAATCGTTTTCAAAGCTAATAATTATGATAATACAAGTTAAATAAATAAAATTCGTCGTAATTTCAGTTCGTTTGCATAACCCGTTTGGTAGAAATCGATGTTTTTAGTAGGCTTTTGGTACATTATAGAAAAATTGGCATATCTTCGAAACTAGATCGAATTTTTACAATCTACTTTTTGTGTATGATAGATAACAGTATAACCTATCATACGCAATTTACAGATTGTAAATATTCAATCTAGTTTTTGAGATATCTTAATTTTACTGAGCGAATGTATGCAATCAGGATATCGAAAAAACACACTGTACTACTATCCATGCTTTTCGGAGAGGCAGAAAAAACTTTTTGTTCGCAATCGTTTTCAAAGCTAATAATTATGATAATACAAGTTAAATAAATAAAATTCGTCGTAATTTCAGTTCGTTTGCATAACCCGTTTGGTAGAAATCGATGTTTTTAGTAGGCTTTTGGTACATTATAGAAAAATTGGCATATCTTCGAAACTAGATCGAATTTTTACAATCTGCTTTTTGTGTATGATAGATAACAGTATAATTTATCATACGCAATTTACAGATTGTAAATATTCAATCTAGTTTTTGAGATATCTTAATTTTACTGAGCGAATGTATGCAATCAGGATATCGAAAAAACACACTGTACTACTATCCATGCTTTTCGGAGAGGCAGAAAAAACTTTTTGTTCGCAATCGTTTTCAAAGCTAATAATTATGATAATACAAGTTAAATAAATAAAATTCGTCGTAATTTCAGTTCGTTTGCATAACCCGTTTGGTAGAAATCGATGTTTTTAGTAGGCTTTTGGTACATTATAGAAAAATTGGCATATCTTCGAAACTAGATCGAATTTTTACAATCTGCTTTTTGTGTATGATAGATAACAGTATAATTTATCATACGCAATTTACAGATTGTAAATATTCAATCTAGTTTTTGAGATATCTTAATTTTACTGAGCGAATGTATGCAATCAGGATATCGAAAAAACACACTGTACTACTATCCATGCTTTTCGGAGAGGCAGAAAAAACTTTTTGTTCGCAATCGTTTTCAAAGCTAATAATTATGATAATACAAGTTAAATAAATAAAATTCGTCGTAATTTCAGTTCGTTTGCATAACCCGTTTGGTAGAAATCGATGTTTTTAGTAGGCTTTTGGTACATTATAGAAAAATTGGCATATCTTCGAAACTAGATCGAATTTTTATAATCTACTTTTTGTGTATGATAGATAACAGTATAACCTATCATACGCAATTTACAGATTGTAAATATTCAATCTAGTTTTTGAGATATCTTAATTTTACTGAGCGAATGTATGCAATCAGGATATCGAAAAAACACACTGTACTACTATCCATGCTTTTCGGAGAGGCAGAAAAAACTTTTTGTTCGCAATCGTTTTCAAAGCTAATAATTATGATAATACAAGTTAAATAAATAAAATTCGTCGTAATTTCAGTTCGTTTGCATAACCCGTTTGGTAGAAATCGATGTTTTTAGTAGGCTTTTGGTACATTATAGAAAAATTGGCATATCTTCGAAACTAGATCGAATTTTTACAATCTACTTTTTGTGTATGATATATAACAGTATAACCTATCATACGCAATTTACAGATTGTAAATATTCAATCTAGTTTTTGAGATATCTTAATTTTACTGAGCGAATGTATGCAATCAGGATATCGAAAAAACACACTGTACAGTCCATCCATGCTTTTCGGAGAGGCAGAAAAAACTTTTTGTTCGCAATCGTTTTCAAAGCTAATAATTATGATAATACAAGTTAAATAAATAAAATTCGTCGTAATTTCAGTTCGTTTGCATAACCCGTTTGGTAGAAATCGATGTTTTTAGTAGTATCTTCGAAACTAGATCGAATTTTTATAATCTACTTTTTGTGTATGATAGATAACAGTATAACCTATCATACGCAATTTACAGATTGTAAATATTCAATCTAGTTTTTGAGATATCTTAATTTTACTGAGCGAATGTATGCAATCAGGATATCGAGAAAACACACTGTACTACTATCCATGCTTTTCGGAGAGGCAGAAAAAACTTTTTGTTCGCAATCGTTTTCAAAGCTAATAATTATGATAATACAAGTTAAATAAATAAAATTCGTCGTAATTTCAGTTCGTTTGCATAACCCGTTTGGTAGAAATCGATGTTTTTAGTAGGCTTTTGGTGCATTATAGAAAAATTGGCATATCTTCGAAACTAGATCGAATTTTTATAATCTACTTTTTGTGTATGATAGATAACAGTATAACCTATCATACGCAATTTACAGATTGTAAATATTCAATCTAGTTTTTGAGATATCTTAATTTTACTGAGCGAATGTATGCAATCAGGATATCGAAAAAACACACTGTACTACAATCCATGCTTTTCGGAGAGGCAGAAAAAACTTTTTGTTCGCAATCGTTTTCAAAGCTAATAATTATGATAATACAAGTTAAATAAATAAAATTCGTCGTAATTTCAGTTCGTTTGCATAACCCGTTTGGTAGAAATCGATGTTTTTAGTAGGCTTTTGGTACATTATAGAAAAATTGGCATATCTTCGAAACTAGATCGAATTTTTACAATCTACTTTTTGTGTATGATAGATAACAGTATAACCTATCATACGCAATTTACAGATTGTAAATATTCAATCTAGTTTTTGAGATATCTTAATTTTACTGAGCGAATGTATGCAATCAGGATATCGAGAAAACACACTGTACTACTATCCATGCTTTTCGGAGAGGCAGAAAAAACTTTTTGTTCGCAATCGTTTTCAAAGCTAATAATTATGATAATACAAGTTAAATAAATAAAATTCGTCGTAATTTCAGTTCGTTTGCATAACCCGTTTGGTAGAAATCGATGTTTTTAGTAGGCTTTTGGTACATTATAGAAAAATTGGCATATCTTCGAAACTAGATCGAATTTTTACAATCTACTTTTTGTGTATGATAGATAACAGTATAACCTATCATACGCAATTTACAGATTGTAAATATTCAATCTAGTTTTTGAGATATCTTAATTTTACTGAGCGAATGTATGCAATCAGGATATCGAGAAAACACACTGTACTACTATCCATGCTTTTCGGAGAGGCAGAAAAAACTTTTTGTTCGCAATCGTTTTCAAAGCTAATAATTATGATAATACAAGTTAAATAAATAAAATTCGTCGTAATTTCAGTTCGTTTGCATAACCCGTTTGGTAGAAATCGATGTTTTTAGTAGGCTTTTGGTACATTATAGAAAAATTGGCATATCTTCGAAACTAGATCGAATTTTTACAATCTACTTTTTGTGTATGATAGATAACAGTATAACCTATCATACGCAATTTACAGATTGTAAATATTCAATCTAGTTTTTGAGATATCTTAATTTTACTGAGCGAATGTATGCAATCAGGATATCGAAAAAACACACTGTACTACTATCCATGCTTTTCGGAGAGGCAGAAAAAACTTTTTGTTCGCAATCGTTTTCAAAGCTAATAATTATGATAATACAAGTTAAATAAATAAAATTCGTCGTAATTTCAGTTCGTTTGCATAACCCGTTTGGTAGAAATCGATGTTTTTAGTAGGCTTTTGGTACATTATAGAAAAATTGGCATATCTTCGAAACTAGATCGAATTTTTACAATCTACTTTTTGTGTATGATAGATAACAGTATAACCTATCATACGCAATTTACAGATTGTAAATATTCAATCTAGTTTTTGAGATATCTTAATTTTACTGAGCGAATGTATGCAATCAGGATATCGAGAAAACACACTGTACTACTATCCATGCTTTTCGGAGAGGCAGAAAAAACTTTTTGTTCGCAATCGTTTTCAAAGCTAATAATTATGATAATACAAGTTAAATAAATAAAATTCGTCGTAATTTCAGTTCGTTTGCATAACCCGTTTGGTAGAAATCGATGTTTTTAGTAGGCTTTTGGTACATTATAGAAAAATTGGCATATCTTCGAAACTAGATCGAATTTTTACAATCTACTTTTTGTGTATGATAGATAACAGTATAACCTATCATACGCAATTTACAGATTGTAAATATTCAATCTAGTTTTTGAGATATCTTAATTTTACTGAGCGAATGTATGCAATCAGGATATCGAGAAAACACACTGTACTACAATCCATGCTTTTCGGAGAGGCAGAAAAAACTTTTTGTTCGCAATCGTTTTCAAAGCTAATAATTATGATAATACAAGTTAAATAAATAAAATTCGTCGTAATTTCAGTTCGTTTGCATAACCCGTTTGGTAGAAATCGATGTTTTTAGTAGGCTTTTGGTACATTATAGAAAAATTGGCATATCTTCGAAACTAGATCGAATTTTTACAATCTACTTTTTGTGTATGATAGATAACAGTATAACCTATCATACGCAATTTACAGATTGTAAATATTCAATCTAGTTTTTGAGATATCTTAATTTTACTGAGCGAATGTATGCAATCAGGATATCGAGAAAACACACTGTACTACTATCCATGCTTTTCGGAGAGGCAGAAAAAACTTTTTGTTCGCAATCGTTTTCAAAGCTAATAATTATGATAATACAAGTTAAATAAATAAAATTCGTCGTAATTTCAGTTCGTTTGCATAACCCGTTTGGTAGAAATCGATGTTTTTAGTAGGCTTTTGGTACATTATAGAAAAATTGGCATATCTTCGAAACTAGATCGAATTTTTACAATCTACTTTTTGTGTATGATAGATAACAGTATAACCTATCATACGCAATTTACAGATTGTAAATATTCAATCTAGTTTTTGAGATATCTTAATTTTACTGAGCGAATGTATGCAATCAGGATATCGAAAAAACACACTGTACTACTATCCATGCTTTTCGGAGAGGCAGAAAAAACTTTTTGTTCGCAATCGTTTTCAAAGCTAATAATTATGATAATACAAGTTAAATAAATAAAATTCGTCGTAATTTCAGTTCGTTTGCATAACCCGTTTGGTAGAAATCGATGTTTTTAGTAGGCTTTTGGTACATTATAGAAAAATTGGCATATCTTCGAAACTAGATCGAATTTTTACAATCTACTTTTTGTGTATGATAGATAACAGTATAACCTATCATACGCAATTTACAGATTGTAAATATTCAATCTAGTTTTTGAGATATCTTAATTTTACTGAGCGAATGTATGCAATCAGGATATCGAGAAAACACACTGTACTACTATCCATGCTTTTCGGAGAGGCAGAAAAAACTTTTTGTTCGCAATCGTTTTCAAAGCTAATAATTATGATAATACAAGTTAAATAAATAAAATTCGTCGTAATTTCAGTTCGTTTGCATAACCCGTTTGGTAGAAATCGATGTTTTTAGTAGGCTTTTGGTACATTATAGAAAAATTGGCATATCTTCGAAACTAGATCGAATTTTTACAATCTACTTTTTGTGTATGATAGATAACAGTATAACCTATCATACGCAATTTACAGATTGTAAATATTCAATCTAGTTTTTGAGATATCTTAATTTTACTGAGCGAATGTATGCAATCAGGATATCGAAAAAACACACTGTACTACTATCCATGCTTTTCGGAGAGGCAGAAAAAACTTTTTGTTCGCAATCGTTTTAAAAGCTAATAATTATGATAATACAAGTTAAATAAATAAAATTCGTCGTAATTTCAGTTCGTTTGCATAACCCGTTTGGTAGAAATCGATGTTTTTAGTAGGCTTTTGGTACATTATAGAAAAATTGGCATATCTTCGAAACTAGATCGAATTTTTATAATCTACTTTTTGTGTATGATAGATAACAGTATAACCTATCATACGCAATTTACAGATTGTAAATATTCAATCTAGTTTTTGAGATATCTTAATTTTACTGAGCGAATGTATGCAATCAGGATATCGAGAAAACACACTGTACTACTATCCATGCTTTTCGGAGAGGCAGAAAAAACTTTTTGTTCGCAATCGTTTTCAAAGCTAATAATTATGATAATACAAGTTAAATAAATAAAATTCGTCGTAATTTCAGTTCGTTTGCATAACCCGTTTGGTAGAAATCGATGTTTTTAGTAGGCTTTTGGTACATTATAGAAAAATTGGCATATCTTCGAAACTAGATCGAATTTTTACAATCTACTTTTTGTGTATGATAGATAACAGTATAACCTATCATACGCAATTTACAGATTGTAAATATTCAATCTAGTTTTTGAGATATCTTAATTTTACTGAGCGAATGTATGCAATCAGGATATCGAGAAAACACACTGTACTACTATCCATGCTTTTCGGAGAGGCAGAAAAAACTTTTTGTTCGCAATCGTTTTCAAAGCTAATAATTATGATAATACAAGTTAAATAAATAAAATTCGTCGTAATTTCAGTTCGTTTGCATAACCCGTTTGGTAGAAATCGATGTTTTTAGTAGGCTTTTGGTACATTATAGAAAAATTGGCATATCTTCGAAACTAGATCGAATTTTTACAATCTACTTTTTGTGTATGATAGATAACAGTATAACCTATCATACGCAATTTACAGATTGTAAATATTCAATCTAGTTTTTGAGATATCTTAATTTTACTGAGCGAATGTATGCAATCAGGATATCGAGAAAACACACTGTACTACTATCCATGCTTTTCGGAGAGGCAGAAAAAACTTTTTGTTCGCAATCGTTTTCAAAGCTAATAATTATGATAATACAAGTTAAATAAATAAAATTCGTCGTAATTTCAGTTCGTTTGCATAACCCGTTTGGTAGAAATCGATGTTTTTAGTAGGCTTTTGGTACATTATAGAAAAATTGGCATATCTTCGAAACTAGATCGAATTTTTACAATCTACTTTTTGTGTATGATAGATAACAGTATAACCTATCATACGCAATTTACAGATTGTAAATATTCAATCTAGTTTTTGAGATATCTTAATTTTACTGAGCGAATGTATGCAATCAGGATATCGAGAAAACACACTGTACTACTATCCATGCTTTTCGGAGAGGCAGAAAAAACTTTTTGTTCGCAATCGTTTTCAAAGCTAATAATTCTGATAATACAAGTTAAATAAATAAAATTCGTCGTAATTTCAGTTCGTTTGCATAACCCGTTTGGTAGAAATCGATGTTTTTAGTAGGCTTTTGGTACATTATAGAAAAATTGGCATATCTTCGAAACTAGATCGAATTTTTACAATCTACTTTTTGTGTATGATAGATAACAGTATAACCTATCATACGCAATTTACAGATTGTAAATATTCAATCTAGTTTTTGAGATATCTTAATTTTACTGAGCGAATGTATGCAATCAGGATATCGAGAAAACACACTGTACTACTATCCATGCTTTTCGGAGAGGCAGAAAAAACTTTTTGTTCGCAATCGTTTTCAAAGCTAATAATTATGATAATACAAGTTAAATAAATAAAATTCGTCGTAATTTCAGTTCGTTTGCATAACCCGTTTGGTAGAAATCGATGTTTTTAGTAGGCTTTTGGTACATTATAGAAAAATTGGCATATCTTCGAAACTAGATCGAATTTTTACAATCTACTTTTTGTGTATGATAGATAACAGTATAACCTATCATACGCAATTTACAGATTGTAAATATTCAATCTAGTTTTTGAGATATCTTAATTTTACTGAGCGAATGTATGCAATCAGGATATCGAGAAAACACACTGTACTACTATCCATGCTTTTCGGAGGGGCAGAAAAAACTTTTTGTTCGCAATCGTTTTCAAAGCTAATAATTATGATAATACAAGTTAAATAAATAAAATTCGTCGTAATTTCAGTTCGTTTGCATAACCCGTTTGGTAGAAATCGATGTTTTTAGTAGGCTTTTGGTACATTATAGAAAAATTGGCATATCTTCGAAACTAGATCGAATTTTTACAATCTACTTTTTGTGTATGATAGATAACAGTATAACCTATCATACGCAATTTACAGATTGTAAATATTCAATCTAGTTTTTGAGATATCTTAATTTTACTGAGCGAATGTATGCAATCAGGATATCGAGAAAACACACTGTACTACTATCCATGCTTTTCGGAGAGGCAGAAAAAACTTTTTGTTCGCAATCGTTTTCAAAGCTAATAATTATGATAATACAAGTTAAATAAATAAAATTCGTCGTAATTTCAGTTCGTTTGCATAACCCGTTTGGTAGAAATCGATGTTTTTAGTAGGCTTTTGGTACATTATAGAAAAATTGGCATATCTTCGAAACTAGATCGAATTTTTACAATCTACTTTTTGTGTATGATAGATAACAGTATAACCTATCATACGCAATTTACAGATTGTAAATATTCAATCTAGTTTTTGAGATATCTTAATTTTACTGAGCGAATGTATGCAATCAGGATATCGAGAAAACACACTGTACTACTATCCATGCTTTTCGGAGAGGCAGAAAAAACTTTTTGTTCGCAATCGTTTTCAAAGCTAATAATTATGATAATACAAGTTAAATAAATAAAATTCGTCGTAATTTCAGTTCGTTTGCATAACCCGTTTGGTAGAAATCGATGTTTTTAGTAGGCTTTTGGTACATTATAGAAAAATTGGCATATCTTCGAAACTAGATCGAATTTTTACAATCTACTTTTTGTGTATGATAGATAACAGTATAACCTATCATACGCAATTTACAGATTGTAAATATTCAATCTAGTTTTTGAGATATCTTAATTTTACTGAGCGAATGTATGCAATCAGGATATCGAGAAAACACACTGTACTACTATCCATGCTTTTCGGAGAGGCAGAAAAAACTTTTTGTTCGCAATCGTTTTCAAAGCTAATAATTATGATAATACAAGTTAAATAAATAAAATTCGTCGTAATTTCAGTTCGTTTGCATAACCCGTTTGGTAGAAATCGATGTTTTTAGTAGGCTTTTGGTACATTATAGAAAAATTGGCATATCTTCGAAACTAGATCGAATTTTTACAATCTACTTTTTGTGTATGATAGATAACAGTATAACCTATCATACGCAATTTACAGATTGTAAATATTCAATCTAGTTTTTGAGATATCTTAATTTTACTGAGCGAATGTATGCAATCAGGATATCGAGAAAACACACTGTACTACTATCCATGCTTTTCGGAGAGGCAGAAAAAACTTTTTGTTCGCAATCATTTTCAAAGCTAATAATTATGATAATACAAGTTAAATAAATAAAATTCGTCGTAATTTCAGTTCGTTTGCATAACCCGTTTGGTAGAAATCGATGTTTTTAGTAGGCTTTTGGTACATTATAGAAAAATTGGCATATCTTCGAAACTAGATCGAATTTTTACAATCTACTTTTTGTGTATGATAGATAACAGTATAACCTATCATACGCAATTTACAGATTGTAAATATTCAATCTAGTTTTTGAGATATCTTAATTTTACTGAGCGAATGTATGCAATCAGGATATCGAAAAAACACACTGTACTACTATCCATGCTTTTCGGAGAGGCAGAAAAAACTTTTTGTTCGCAATCGTTTTCAAAGCTAATAATTATGATAATACAAGTTAAATAAATAAAATTCGTCGTAATTTCAGTTCGTTTGCATAACCCGTTTGGTAGAAATCGATGTTTTTAGTAGGCTTTTGGTACATTATAGAAAAATTGGCATATCTTCGAAACTAGATCGAATTTTTACAATCTACTTTTTGTGTATGATAGATAACAGTATAACCTATCATACGCAATTTACAGATTGTAAATATTCAATCTAGTTTTTGAGATATCTTAATTTTACTGAGCGAATGTATGCAATCAGGATATCGAGAAAACACACTGTACTACTATCCATGCTTTTCGGAGAGGCAGAAAAAACTTTTTGTTCGCAATCGTTTTCAAAGCTAATAATTATGATAATACAAGTTAAATAAATAAAATTCGTCGTAATTTCAGTTCGTTTGCATAACCCGTTTGGTAGAAATCGATGTTTTTAGTAGGCTTTTGGTACATTATAGAAAAATTGGCATATCTTCGAAACTAGATCGAATTTTTACAATCTACTTTTTGTGTATGATAGATAACAGTATAACCTATCATACGCAATTTACAGATTGTAAATATTCAATCTAGTTTTTGAGATATCTTAATTTTACTGAGCGAATGTATGCAATCAGGATATCGAGAAAACACACTGTACTACTATCCATGCTTTTCGGAGAGGCAGAAAAAACTTTTTGTTCGCAATCGTTTTCAAAGCTAATAATTATGATAATACAAGTTAAATAAATAAAATTCGTCGTAATTTCAGTTCGTTTGCATAACCCGTTTGGTAGAAATCGATGTTTTTAGTAGGCTTTTGGTACATTATAGAAAAATTGGCATATCTTCGAAACTAGATCGAATTTTTACAATCTACTTTTTGTGTATGATAGATAACAGTATAACCTATCATACGCAATTTACAGATTGTAAATATTCAATCTAGTTTTTGAGATATCTTAATTTTACTGAGCGAATGTATGCAATCAGGATATCGAGAAAACACACTGTACTACTATCCATGCTTTTCGGAGAGGCAGAAAAAACTTTTTGTTCGCAATCGTTTTCAAAGCTAATAATTATGATAATACAAGTTAAATAAATAAAATTCGTCGTAATTTCAGTTCGTTTGCATAACCCGTTTGGTAGAAATCGATGTTTTTAGTAGGCTTTTGGTACATTATAGAAAAATTGGCATATCTTCGAAACTAGATCGAATTTTTACAATCTACTTTTTGTGTATGATAGATAACAGTATAACCTATCATACGCAATTTACAGATTGTAAATATTCAATCTAGTTTTTGAGATATCTTAATTTTACTGAGCGAATGTATGCAATCAGGATATCGAAAAAACACACTGTACTACTATCCATGCTTTTCGGAGAGGCAGAAAAAACTTTTTGTTCGCAATCGTTTTCAAAGCTAATAATTATGATAATACAAGTTAAATAAATAAAATTCGTCGTAATTTCAGTTCGTTTGCATAACCCGTTTGGTAGAAATCGATGTTTTTAGTAGGCTTTTGGTACATTATAGAAAAATTGGCATATCTTCGAAACTAGATCGAATTTTTATAATCTACTTTTTGTGTATGATAGATAACAGTATAACCTATCATACGCAATTTACAGATTGTAAATATTCAATCTAGTTTTTGAGATATCTTAATTTTACTGAGCGAATGTATGCAATCAGGATATCGAGAAAACACACTGTACTACTATCCATGCTTTTCGGAGAGGCAGAAAAACTTTTTGTTCGCAATCGTTTTCAAAGCTAATAATTATGATAATACAAGTTAAATAAATAAAATTCGTCGTAATTTCAGTTCGTTTGCATAACCCGTTTGGTAGAAATCGATGTTTTTAGTAGGCTTTTGGTACATTATAGAAAAATTGGCATATCTTCGAAACTAGATCGAATTTTTACAATCTACTTTTTGTGTATGATAGATAACAGTATAACCTATCATACGCAATTTACAGATTGTAAATATTCAATCTAGTTTTTGAGATATCTTAATTTTACTGAGCGAATGTATGCAATCAGGATATCGAGAAAACACACTGTACTACTATCCATGCTTTTCGGAGAGGCAGAAAAAACTTTTGTTCGCAATCGTTTTCAAAGCTAATAATTATGATAATACAAGTTAAATAAATAAAATTCGTCGTAATTTCAGTTCGTTTGCATAACCCGTTTGGTAGAAATCGATGTTTTTAGTAGGCTTTTGGTACATTATAGAAAAATTGGCATATCTTCGAAACTAGATCGAATTTTTACAATCTACTTTTTGTGTATGATAGATAACAGTATAACCTATCATACGCAATTTACAGATTGTAAATATTCAATCTAGTTTTTGAGATATCTTAATTTTACTGAGCGAATGTATGCAATCAGGATATCGAGAAAACACACTGTACTACTATCCATGCTTTTCGGAGAGGCAGAAAAAACTTTTTGTTCGCAATCGTTTTCAAAGCTAATAATTATGATAATACAAGTTAAATAAATAAAATTCGTCGTAATTTCAGTTCGTTTGCATAACCCGTTTGGTAGAAATCGATGTTTTTAGTAGGCTTTTGGTACATTATAGAAAAATTGGCATATCTTCGAAACTAGATCGAATTTTTACAATCTACTTTTTGTGTATGATAGATAACAGTATAACCTATCATACGCAATTTACAGATTGTAAATATTCAATCTAGTTTTTGAGATATCTTAATTTTACTGAGCGAATGTATGCAATCAGGATATCGAGAAAACACACTGTACTACTATCCATGCTTTTCGGAGAGGCAG
>OY744482.1:165007907-165074907 GCA_963556165.1 Tipula helvola | reverse complement strand
GCCGTACCAATAGAATTTGGTCCCAAATTTGCTTTAATATTTTTATCGTCGAAAACCCGAAGCGCGAGGGATACGTTTGGCCGTTCGAACGAATTGGGGTAAAGAATTTTGGGAGCAAGCGCGGGGGCAATCTTCACAGCCATTTTCTCTTCGTTTCTCAAAATAATTTCCAAGTCGTTAAGACTAGAAGTTAAGGTATTGTCAGGGTCGTTAAAATCCGGAAATGTAAACTCGAGCATTTTTGTATTTAACCAGTTGTTTCTAACCGATTTAATCAAATGAACCGAATCAAATAAAAAAAATTTTTTTTGCCCGACAAATATTTGGAGTTTACCAGTAGGAGAAAATTTTTTAAACGTTTTTCGGTTGACTTGGTTGTTATCAGAGATGACAGAAACAACCTCATATCCTACATCATGCAAAATGTCCAAAATTTCTTTTACCTTAGATAATAAAAAATCTGAATCCATTCTAGTTACGTTGAAACCCGTAACCGACAATATCAATATTTTTAGATAATAGTGAAGAAATCATAAACGCTTGTATGGATTTGTAAAAGAATTTTCGGATATCTCAGGATGATTATGAGCCAAACCTTCTATTTTGCTTCCTTTGTATGTCATAGCTGACTTTACCTGGATTTCATCTAACATCAAATTGACGTATTTCTCGGGTGGCTCTAATATTGATATTTTTTTAACTAAATAATTTTTTGCTGCGCTCGATTCTAAATTACCTTTATTAAACGATTTCAAAAAAGGGATTCGGTAATATTAAAATACTACTATCTCGTAAGTATCTGTACGCAGCTGCATACGAATAAGACATCATTGAAGAAAAAACAATTAACTATAACGATTAGCATTTGACAATAAAAGTTCGCATTGTTCTTGAAGTATCGTTAATTTTTTTATTGTTTCTTTCAGTGACGTCTTCTATGGCTTTCAAAGATTCGAGGCTAGATTGAATTAAAATTTTGTGATCAGTGATACTTTCTATCAGCAAAATTATATTATTTAAAAAACGAAATAAATTATATATATTTTATGTGAATATCTCAAGGATGTTGCGTTTTCTAAAATGGGCCTCTCTATCTAATATTTTTACATTTGTAAAATTGGGAGAGTGATTCAATCGGAGGGAAGATCTTCTGTGTTGTGAGTTTTTTCATTTTTATATTGTTTTTATGATCGTACATTCGTTTTTTTAAATACATAAATACTACATGGTACTTGGTACATTAAACTTGATTGAAGATTTTTATCCGTTTTATCTAAAGGTTTTAAAAATAAAAAATTGAAAATAATTCGGTACGAGATTCGAGGAAGAGGAAAAAAGAGTATTTTATTGAATTAGAATACCGGTAAGTTATTTTAATTTTAGATACCAAACAAAATGTTGGGAGTTTTAATTTTGTATGCCTCCTAATTTGCTCTGATTTAATAAATTTTATTGCAGTGTTAAGCAAAACCACTCATTAAAAGCAAAATTACGAAAGTAAGTTTTGAGTATGGTTCTGGTAACCGTACCGTACCAAATATTAAATTGCGTCAAAATTCAAAAGAATCAGAAATTGTTTTTGCTATCCAGAATTCATTATCTTTGTCGAACTCATAACGAAATCGAAACGCAATTTACAGATTGTAAATATTCAATCTAGTTTTTGAGATATCTTAATTTTACTGAGCGAATGTATGCAATCAGGATATCGAAAAAACACACTGTACTACTATCCATGCTTTTCGGAGAGGCAGAAAAAACTTTTTGTTCGCAATCGTTTTCAAAGCTAATAATTATGATAATACAAGTTAAATAAATAAAATTCGTCGTAATTTCAGTTCGTTTGCATAACCCGTTTGGTAGAAATCGATGTTTTTAGTAGGCTTTTGGTACATTATAGAAAAATTGGCATATCTTCGAAACTAGATCGAATTTTTACAATCTACTTTTTGTGTATGATAGGTAACAGTATAATTTATCATACGCAATTTACAGATTGTAAATATTCAATCTAGTTTTTGAGATATCTTAATTTTACTGAGCGAATGTATGCAATCAGGATATCGAAAAAACACACTGTACTACTATCCATGCTTTTCGGAGAGGCAGAAAAAACTTTTTGTTCGCAATCGTTTTCAAAGCTAATAATTATGATAATACAAGTTAAATAAATAAAATTCGTCGTAATTTCAGTTCGTTTGCATAACCCGTTTGGTAGAAATCGATGTTTTTAGTAGGCTTTTGGTACATTATAGAAAAATTGGCATATCTTCGAAACTAGATCGAATTTTTACAATCTACTTTTTGTGTATGATAGGTAACAGTATAATTTATCATACGCAATTTACAGATTGTAAATATTCAATCTAGTTTTTGAGATATCTTAATTTTACTGAGCGAATGTATGCAATCAGGATATCGAAAAAACACACTGTACTACTATCCATGCTTTTCGGAGAGGCAGAAAAAACTTTTTGTTCGCAATCGTTTTCAAAGCTAATAATTATGATAATACAAGTTAAATAAATAAAATTCGTCGTAATTTCAGTTCGTTTGCATAACCCGTTTGGTAGAAATCGATGTTTTTAGTAGGCTTTTGGTACATTATAGAAAAATTGGCATATCTTCGAAACTAGATCGAATTTTTACAATCTGCTTTTTGTGTATGATAGATAACAGTATAACCTATCATACGCAATTTACAGATTGTAAATATTCAATCTAGTTTTTTGAGATATCTTAATTTTACTGAGCGAATGTATGCAATCAGGATATCGAAAAAACACACTGTACTACTATCCATGCTTTTCGGAGAGGCAGAAAAAACTTTTTGTTCGCAATCGTTTTCAAAGCTAATAATTATGATAATACAAGTTAAATAAATAAAATTCGTCGTAATTTCAGTTCATTTGCATAACCCGTTTGGTAGAAATCGATGTTTTTAGTAGGCTTTTGGTACATTATAGAAAAATTGGCATATCTTCGAAACTAGATCGAATTTTTACAATCTACTTTTTGTGTATGATAGGTAACAGTATAATTTATCAAACGCAATTTACAGATTGTAAATATTCAATCTAGTTTTTGAGATATCTTAATTTTACTGAGCGAATGTATGCAATCAGGATATCGAAAAAACACACTGTACTACTATCCATGCTTTTCGGAGAGGCAGAAAAAACTTTTTGTTCGCAATCGTTTTCAAAGCTAATAATTATGATAATACAAGTTAAATAAATAAAATTCGTCGTAATTTCAGTTCGTTTGCATAACCCGTTTGGTAGAAATCGATGTTTTTAGTAGGCTTTTGGTACATTATAGAAAAATTGGCATATCTTCGAAACTAGATCGAATTT
Organism: Tipula helvola; assembly: GCA_963556165.1. Lineage (NCBI taxonomy): Eukaryota > Metazoa > Arthropoda > Insecta > Diptera > Tipulidae > Tipula > Tipula helvola. Next base: position 165,071,551 of record OY744482.1, on the reverse strand, counting down.
TTACAATCTGCTTTTTGTGTATGATAGATAACAGTATAACCTATCATACGCAATTTACAGATTGTAAATATTCAATCTAGTTTTTGAGATATCTTAATTTTACTGAGCGAATGTATGCAATCAGGATATCGAAAAAACACACTGTACTACTATCCATGCTTTTCGGAGAGGCAGAAAAAACTTTTTGTTCGCAATCGTTTTCAAAGCTAATAATTATGATAATACAAGTTAAATAAATAAAATTCGTCGTAATTTCAGTTCATTTGCATAACCCGTTTGGTAGAAATCGATGTTTTTAGTAGGCTTTTGGTACATTATAGAAAAATTGGCATATCTTCGAAACTAGATCGAATTTTTACAATCTACTTTTTGTGTATGATAGGTAACAGTATAATTTATCAAACGCAATTTACAGATTGTAAATATTCAATCTAGTTTTTGAGATATCTTAATTTTACTGAGCGAATGTATGCAATCAGGATATCGAAAAAACACACTGTACTACTATCCATGCTTTTCGGAGAGGCAGAAAAAACTTTTTGTTCGCAATCGTTTTCAAAGCTAATAATTATGATAATACAAGTTAAATAAATAAAATTCGTCGTAATTTCAGTTCGTTTGCATAACCCGTTTGGTAGAAATCGATGTTTTTAGTAGGCTTTTGGTACATTATAGAAAAATTGGCATATCTTCGAAACTAGATCGAATTTTTACAATCTGCTTTTTGTGTATGATAGATAACAGTATAACCTATCATACGCAATTTACAGATTGTAAATATTCAATCTAGTTTTTGAGATATCTTAATTTTACTGAGCGAATGTATGCAATCAGGATATCGAAAAAACACACTGTACTACTATCCATGCTTTTCGGAGAGGCAGAAAAAACTTTTTGTTCGCAATCGTTTTCAAAGCTAATAATTATGATAATACAAGTTAAATAAATAAAATTCGTCGTAATTTCAGTTCGTTTGCATAACCCGTTTGGTAGAAATCGATGTTTTTAGTAGGCTTTTGGTACATTATAGAAAAATTGGCATATCTTCGAAACTAGATCGAATTTTTACAATCTACTTTTTGTGTATGATAGGTAACAGTATAATTTATCATACGCAATTTACAGATTGTAAATATTCAATCTAGTTTTTGAGATATCTTAATTTTACTGAGCGAATGTATGCAATCAGGATATCGAAAAAACACACTGTACTACTATCCATGCTTTTCGGAGAGGCAGAAAAAACTTTTTGTTCGCAATCGTTTTCAAAGCTAATAATTATGATAATACAAGTTAAATAAATAAAATTCGTCGTAATTTCAGTTCGTTTGCATAACCCGTTTGGTAGAAATCGATGTTTTTAGTAGGCTTTTGGTACATTATAGAAAAATTGGCATATCTTCGAAACTAGATCGAATTTTTACAATCTACTTTTTGTGTATGATAGGTAACAGTATAATTTATCATACGCAATTTACAGATTGTAAATATTCAATCTAGTTTTTGAGATATCTTAATTTTACTGAGCGAATGTATGCAATCAGGATATCGAAAAAACACACTGTACTACTATCCATGCTTTTCGGAGAGGCAGAAAAAACTTTTTGTTCGCAATCGTTTTCAAAGCTAATAATTATGATAATACAAGTTAAATAAATAAAATTCGTCGTAATTTCAGTTCGTTTGCATAACCCGTTTGGTAGAAATCGATGTTTTTAGTAGGCTTTTGGTACATTATAGAAAAATTGGCATATCTTCGAAACTAGATCGAATTTTTACAATCTACTTTTTGTGTATGATAGGTAACAGTATAATTTATCATACGCAATTTACAGATTGTAAATATTCAATCTAGTTTTTGAGATATCTTAATTTTACTGAGCGAATGTATGCAATCAGGATATCGAAAAAACACACTGTACTACTATCCATGCTTTTCGGAGAGGCAGAAAAAACTTTTTGTTCGCAATCGTTTTCAAAGCTAATAATTATGATAATACAAGTTAAATAAATAAAATTCGTCGTAATTTCAGTTCGTTTGCATAACCCGTTTGGTAGAAATCGATGTTTTTAGTAGGCTTTTGGTACATTATAGAAAAATTGGCATATCTTCGAAACTAGATCGAATTTTTACAATCTGCTTTTTGTGTATGATAGATAACAGTATAACCTATCATACGCAATTTACAGATTGTAAATATTCAATCTAGTTTTTGAGATATCTTAATTTTACTGAGCGAATGTATGCAATCAGGATATCGAAAAAACACACTGTACTACTATCCATGCTTTTCGGAGAGGCAGAAAAAACTTTTTGTTCGCAATCGTTTTCAAAGCTAATAATTATGATAATACAAGTTAAATAAATAAAATTCGTCGTAATTTCAGTTCATTTGCATAACCCGTTTGGTAGAAATCGATGTTTTTAGTAGGCTTTTGGTACATTATAGAAAAATTGGCATATCTTCGAAACTAGATCGAATTTTTACAATCTACTTTTTGTGTATGATAGGTAACAGTATAATTTATCATACGCAATTTACAGATTGTAAATATTCAATCTAGTTTTTGAGATATCTTAATTTTACTGAGCGAATGTATGCAATCAGGATATCGAAAAAACACACTGTACTACTATCCATGCTTTTCGGAGAGGCAGAAAAAACTTTTTGTTCGCAATCGTTTTCAAAGCTAATAATTATGATAATACAAGTTAAATAAATAAAATTCGTCGTAATTTCAGTTCGTTTGCATAACCCGTTTGGTAGAAATCGATGTTTTTAGTAGGCTTTTGGTACATTATAGAAAAATTGGCATATCTTCGAAACTAGATCGAATTTTTACAATCTACTTTTTGTGTATGATAGGTAACAGTATAATTTATCAAACGCAATTTACAGATTGTAAATATTCAATCTAGTTTTTGAGATATCTTAATTTTACTGAGCGAATGTATGCAATCAGGATATCGAAAAAACACACTGTACTACTATCCATGCTTTTCGGAGAGGCAGAAAAAACTTTTTGTTCGCAATCGTTTTCAAAGCTAATAATTATGATAATACAAGTTAAATAAATAAAATTCGTCGTAATTTCAGTTCGTTTGCATAACCCGTTTGGTAGAAATCGATGTTTTTAGTAGGCTTTTGGTACATTATAGAAAAATTGGCATATCTTCGAAACTAGATCGAATTTTTACAATCTACTTTTTGTGTATGATAGGTAACAGTATAATTTATCATACGCAATTTACAGATTGTAAATATTCAATCTAGTTTTTGAGATATCTTAATTTTACTGAGCGAATGTATGCAATCAGGATATCGAAAAAACACACTGTACTACTATCCATGCTTTTCGGAGAGGCAGAAAAAACTTTTTGTTCGCAATCGTTTTCAAAGCTAATAATTATGATAATACAAGTTAAATAAATAAAATTCGTCGTAATTTCAGTTCGTTTGCATAACCCGTTTGGTAGAAATCGATGTTTTTAGTAGGCTTTTGGTACATTATAGAAAAATTGGCATATCTTCGAAACTAGATCGAATTTTTACAATCTGCTTTTTGTGTATGATAGATAACAGTATAACCTATCATACGCAATTTACAGATTGTAAATATTCAATCTAGTTTTTGAGATATCTTAATTTTACTGAGCGAATGTATGCAATCAGGATATCGAAAAAACACACTGTACTACTATCCATGCTTTTCGGAGAGGCAGAAAAAACTTTTTGTTCGCAATCGTTTTCAAAGCTAATAATTATGATAATACAAGTTAAATAAATAAAATTCGTCGTAATTTCAGTTCATTTGCATAACCCGTTTGGTAGAAATCGATGTTTTTAGTAGGCTTTTGGTACATTATAGAAAAATTGGCATATCTTCGAAACTAGATCGAATTTTTACAATCTACTTTTTGTGTATGATAGGTAACAGTATAATTTATCATACGCAATTTACAGATTGTAAATATTCAATCTAGTTTTTGAGATATCTTAATTTTACTGAGCGAATGTATGCAATCAGGATATCGAAAAAACACACTGTACTACTATCCATGCTTTTCGGAGAGGCAGAAAAAACTTTTTGTTCGCAATCGTTTTCAAAGCTAATAATTATGATAATACAAGTTAAATAAATAAAATTCGTCGTAATTTCAGTTCGTTTGCATAACCCGTTTGGTAGAAATCGATGTTTTTAGTAGGCTTTTGGTACATTATAGAAAAATTGGCATATCTTCGAAACTAGATCGAATTTTTACAATCTACTTTTTGTGTATGATAGGTAACAGTATAATTTATCATACGCAATTTACAGATTGTAAATATTCAATCTAGTTTTTGAGATATCTTAATTTTACTGAGCGAATGTATGCAATCAGGATATCGAAAAAACACACTGTACTACTATCCATGCTTTTCGGAGAGGCAGAAAAAACTTTTTGTTCGCAATCGTTTTCAAAGCTAATAATTATGATAATACAAGTTAAATAAATAAAATTCGTCGTAATTTCAGTTCGTTTGCATAACCCGTTTGGTAGAAATCGATGTTTTTAGTAGGCTTTTGGTACATTATAGAAAAATTGGCATATCTTCGAAACTAGATCGAATTTTTACAATCTACTTTTTGTGTATGATAGGTAACAGTATAATTTATCATACGCAATTTACAGATTGTAAATATTCAATCTAGTTTTTGAGATATCTTAATTTTACTGAGCGAATGTATGCAATCAGGATATCGAAAAAACACACTGTACTACTATCCATGCTTTTCGGAGAGGCAGAAAAAACTTTTTGTTCGCAATCGTTTTCAAAGCTAATAATTATGATAATACAAGTTAAATAAATAAAATTCGTCGTAATTTCAGTTCGTTTGCATAACCCGTTTGGTAGAAATCGATGTTTTTAGTAGGCTTTTGGTACATTATAGAAAAATTGGCATATCTTCGAAACTAGATCGATCGAATTTTTACAATCTGCTTTTTGTGTATGATAGATAACAGTATAACCTATCATACGCAATTTACAGATTGTAAATATTCAATCTAGTTTTTGAGATATCTTAATTTTACTGAGCGAATGTATGCAATCAGGATATCGAAAAAACACACTGTACTACTATCCATGCTTTTCGGAGAGGCAGAAAAACTTTTTGTTCGCAATCGTTTTCAAAGCTAATAATTATGATAATACAAGTTAAATAAATAAAATTCGTCGTAATTTCAGTTCGTTTGCATAACCCGTTTGGTAGAAATCGATGTTTTTAGTAGGCTTTTGGTACATTATAGAAAAATTGGCATATCTTCGAAACTAGATCGAATTTTTACAATCTGCTTTTTGTGTATGATAGATAACAGTATAACCTATCATACGCAATTTACAGATTGTAAATATTCAATCTAGTTTTTGAGATATCTTAATTTTACTGAGCGAATGTATGCAATCAGGATATCGAAAAAACACACTGTACTACTATCCATGCTTTTCGGAGAGGCAGAAAAAACTTTTTGTTCGCAATCGTTTTCAAAGCTAATAATTATGATAATACAAGTTAAATAAATAAAATTCGTCGTAATTTCAGTTCGTTTGCATAACCCGTTTGGTAGAAATCGATGTTTTTAGTAGGCTTTTGGTACATTATAGAAAATTGGCATATCTTCGAAACTAGATCGAATTTTTACAATCTGCTTTTTGTGTATGATAGATAACAGTATAACCTATCATACGCAATTTACAGATTGTAAATATTCAATCTAGTTTTTGAGATATCTTAATTTTACTGAGCGAATGTATGCAATCAGGATATCGAAAAAACACACTGTACTACTATCCATGCTTTTCGGAGAGGCAGAAAAAACTTTTTGTTCGCAATCGTTTTCAAAGCTAATAATTATGATAATACAAGTTAAATAAATAAAATTCGTCGTAATTTCAGTTCGTTTGCATAACCCGTTTGGTAGAAATCGATGTTTTTAGTAGGCTTTTGGTACATTATAGAAAAATTGGCATATCTTCGAAACTAGATCGAATTTTTACAATCTGCTGTTTGTGTATGATAGGTAACAGTATAATCTATCATACGCAATTTACAGATTGTAAATATTCAATCTAGTTTTTGAGATATCTTAATTTTACTGAGCGAATGTATGCAATCAGGATATCGAAAAAACACACTGTACTACAATCCATGCTTTTCGGAGAGGCAGAAAAAACTTTTTGTTCGCAATCGTTTTCAAAGCTAATAATTATGATAATACAAGTTAAATAAATAAAATTCGTCGTAATTTCAGTTCGTTTGCATAACCCGTTTGGTAGAAATCGATGTTTTTAGTAGGCTTTTGGTACATTATAGAAAAATTGGCATATCTTCGAAACTAGATCGAATTTTTACAATCTGCTTTTGTGTATGATAGATAACAGTATAACCTATCATACGCAATTTACAGATTGTAAATATTCAATCTAGTTTTTGAGATATCTTAATTTTACTGAGCGAATGTATGCAATCAGGATATCGAAAAAACACACTGTACTACTATCCATGCTTTTCGGAGAGGCAGAAAAAACTTTTTGTTCGCAATCGTTTTCAAAGCTAATAATTATGATAATACAAGTTAAATAAATAAAATTCGTCGTAATTTCAGTTCGTTTGCATAACCCGTTTGGTAGAAATCGATGTTTTTAGTAGGCTTTTGGTACATTATAGAAAAATTGGCATATCTTCGAAACTAGATCGAATTTTTACAATCTGCTTTTTGTGTATGATAGATAACAGTATAACCTATCATACGCAATTTACAGATTGTAAATATTCAATCTAGTTTTTGAGATATCTTAATTTTACTGAGCGAATGTATGCAATCAGGATATCGAAAAAACACACTGTACTACTATCCATGCTTTTCGGAGAGGCAGAAAAAACTTTTTGTTCGCAATCGTTTTCAAAGCTAATAATTATGATAATACAAGTTAAATAAATAAAATTCGTCGTAATTTCAGTTCGTTTGCATAACCCGTTTGGTAGAAATCGATGTTTTTAGTAGGCTTTTGGTACATTATAGAAAAATTGGCATATCTTCGAAACTAGATCGAATTTTTACAATCTGCTTTTTGTGTATGATAGATAACAGTATAACCTATCATACGCAATTTACAGATTGTAAATATTCAATCTAGTTTTTGAGATATCTTAATTTTACTGAGCGAATGTATGCAATCAGGATATCGAAAAAACACACTGTACTACTATCCATGCTTTTCGGAGAGGCAGAAAAAACTTTTTGTTCGCAATCGTTTTCAAAGCTAATAATTATGATAATACAAGTTAAATAAATAAAATTCGTCGTAATTTCAGTTCGTTTGCATAACCCGTTTGGTAGAAATCGATGTTTTTAGTAGGCTTTTGGTACATTATAGAAAAATTGGCATATCTTCGAAACTAGATCGAATTTTTACAATCTGCTTTTTGTGTATGATAGATAACAGTATAACCTATCATACGCAATTTACAGATTGTAAATATTCAATCTAGTTTTTGAGATATCTTAATTTTACTGAGCGAATGTATGCAATCAGGATATCGAAAAAACACACTGTACTACTATCCATGCTTTTCGGAGAGGCAGAAAAAACTTTTTGTTCGCAATCGTTTTCAAAGCTAATAATTATGATAATACAAGTTAAATAAATAAAATTCGTCGTAATTTCAGTTCGTTTGCATAACCCGTTTGGTAGAAATCGATGTTTTTAGTAGGCTTTTGGTACATTATAGAAAATTGGCATATCTTCGAAACTAGATCGAATTTTTACAATCTGCTTTTTGTGTATGATAGATAACAGTATAACCTATCATACGCAATTTACAGATTGTAAATATTCAATCTAGTTTTTGAGATATCTTAATTTTACTGAGCGAATGTATGCAATCAGGATATCGAAAAAACACACTGTACTACTATCCATGCTTTTCGGAGAGGCAGAAAAAACTTTTTGTTCGCAATCGTTTTCAAAGCTAATAATTATGATAATACAAGTTAAATAAATAAAATTCGTCGTAATTTCAGTTCGTTTGCATAACCCGTTTGGTAGAAATCGATGTTTTTAGTAGGCTTTTGGTACATTATAGAAAAATTGGCATATCTTCGAAACTAGATCGAATTTTTACAATCTGCTGTTTGTGTATGATAGGTAACAGTATAATTTATCATACGCAATTTACAGATTGTAAATATTCAATCTAGTTTTTGAGATATCTTAATTTTACTGAGCGAATGTATGCAATCAGGATATCGAAAAAACACACTGTACTACTATCCATGCTTTTCGGAGAGGCAGAAAAAACTTTTTGTTCGCAATCGTTTTCAAAGCTAATAATTATGATAATACAAGTTAAATAAATAAAATTCGTCGTAATTTCAGTTCGTTTGCATAACCCGTTTCGTAGAAATCGATGTTTTTAGTAGGCTTTTGGTACATTATAGAAAAATTGGCATATCTTCGAAACTAGATCGAATTTTTACAATCTACTTTTTGTGTATGATAGGTAACAGTATAATTTATCATACGCAATTTACAGATTGTAAATATTCAATCTAGTTTTTGAGATATCTTAATTTTACTGAGCGAATGTATGCAATCAGGATATCAAAAAAACACACTGTACTACTATCCATGCTTTTCGGAGAGGCAGAAAAAACTTTTTGTTCGCAATCGTTTTCAAAGCTAATAATTATGATAATACAAGTTAAATAAATAAAATTCGTCGTAATTTCAGTTCGTTTGCATAACCCGTTTGGTAGAAATCGATGTTTTTAGTAGGCTTTTGGTACATTATAGAAAAATTGGCATATCTTCGAAACTAGATCGAATTTTTACAATCTACTTTTTGTGTATGATAGGTAACAGTATAATTTATCATACGCAATTTACAGATTGTAAATATTCAATCTAGTTTTTGAGATATCTTAATTTTACTGAGCGAATGTATGCAATCAGGATATCGAAAAAACACACTGTACTACTATCCATGCTTTTCGGAGAGGCAGAAAAAACTTTTTGTTCGCAATCGTTTTCAAAGCTAATAATTATGATAATACAAGTTAAATAAATAAAATTCGTCGTAATTTCAGTTCGTTTGCATAACCCGTTTGGTAGAAATCGATGTTTTTAGTAGGCTTTTGGTACATTATAGAAAAATTGGCATATCTTCGAAACTAGATCGAATTTTTACAATCTACTTTTTGTGTATGATAGGTAACAGTATAATTTATCATACGCAATTTACAGATTGTAAATATTCAATCTAGTTTTTGAGATATCTTAATTTTACTGAGCGAATGTATGCAATCAGGATATCGAAAAAACACACTGTACTACTATCCATGCTTTTCGGAGAGGCAGAAAAAACTTTTTGTTCGCAATCGTTTTCAAAGCTAATAATTATGATAATACAAGTTAAATAAATAAAATTCGTCGTAATTTCAGTTCGTTTGCATAACCCGTTTGGTAGAAATCGATGTTTTTAGTAGGCTTTTGGTACATTATAGAAAAATTGGCATATCTTCGAAACTAGATCGAATTTTTACAATCTACTTTTTGTGTATGATAGGTAACAGTATAATTTATCATACGCAATTTACAGATTGTAAATATTCAATCTAGTTTTTGAGATATCTTAATTTTACTGAGCGAATGTATGCAATCAGGATATCGAAAAAACACACTGTACTACAATCCATGCTTTTCGGAGAGGCAGAAAAAACTTTTTGTTCGCAATCGTTTTCAAAGCTAATAATTATGATAATACAAGTTAAATAAATAAAATTCGTCGTAATTTCAGTTCGTTTGCATAACCCGTTTGGTAGAAATCGATGTTTTTAGTAGGCTTTTGGTACATTATAGAAAAATTGGCATATCTTCGAAACTAGATCGAATTTTTACAATCTGCTTTTTGTGTATGATAGATAACAGTATAACCTATCATACGCAATTTACAGATTGTAAATATTCAATCTAGTTTTTGAGATATCTTAATTTTACTGAGCGAATGTATGCAATCAGGATATCGAAAAAACACACTGTACTACAATCCATGCTTTTCGGAGAGGCAGAAAAAACTTTTTGTTCGCAATCGTTTTCAAAGCTAATAATTATGATAATACAAGTTAAATAAATAAAATTCGTCGTAATTTCAGTTCGTTTGCATAACCCGTTTGGTAGAAATCGATGTTTTTAGTAGGCTTTTGGTACATTATAGAAAAATTGGCATATCTTCGAAACTAGATCGAATTTTTACAATCTGCTTTTTGTGTATGATAGATAACAGTATAACCTATCATACGCAATTTACAGATTGTAAATATTCAATCTAGTTTTTGAGATATCTTAATTTTACTGAGCGAATGTATGCAATCAGGATATCGAAAAAACACACTGTACTACTATCCATGCTTTTCGGAGAGGCAGAAAAAACTTTTTGTTCGCAATCGTTTTCAAAGCTAATAATTATGATAATACAAGTTAAATAAATAAAATTCGTCGTAATTTCAGTTCATTTGCATAACCCGTTTGGTAGAAATCGATGTTTTTAGTAGGCTTTTGGTACATTATAGAAAAATTGGCATATCTTCGAAACTAGATCGAATTTTTACAATCTGCTGTTTGTGTATGATAGGTAACAGTATAATTTATCATACGCAATTTACAGATTGTAAATATTCAATCTAGTTTTTGAGATATCTTAATTTTACTGAGCGAATGTATGCAATCAGGATATCGAAAAAACACACTGTACTACTATCCATGCTTTTCGGAGAGGCAGAAAAAACTTTTTGTTCGCAATCGTTTTCAAAGCTAATAATTATGATAATACAAGTTAAATAAATAAAATTCGTCGTAATTTCAGTTCGTTTGCATAACCCGTTTCGTAGAAATCGATGTTTTTAGTAGGCTTTTGGTACATTATAGAAAAATTGGCATATCTTCGAAACTAGATCGAATTTTTACAATCTACTTTTTGTGTATGATAGGTAACAGTATAATTTATCATACGCAATTTACAGATTGTAAATATTCAATCTAGTTTTTGAGATATCTTAATTTTACTGAGCGAATGTATGCAATCAGGATATCAAAAAAACACACTGTACTACTATCCATGCTTTTCGGAGAGGCAGAAAAAACTTTTTGTTCGCAATCGTTTTCAAAGCTAATAATTATGATAATACAAGTTAAATAAATAAAATTCGTCGTAATTTCAGTTCGTTTGCATAACCCGTTTGGTAGAAATCGATGTTTTTAGTAGGCTTTTGGTACATTATAGAAAAATTGGCATATCTTCGAAACTAGATCGAATTTTTACAATCTACTTTTTGTGTATGATAGGTAACAGTATAATTTATCATACGCAATTTACAGATTGTAAATATTCAATCTAGTTTTTGAGATATCTTAATTTTACTGAGCGAATGTATGCAATCAGGATATCGAAAAAACACACTGTACTACTATCCATGCTTTTCGGAGAGGCAGAAAAAACTTTTTGTTCGCAATCGTTTTCAAAGCTAATAATTATGATAATACAAGTTAAATAAATAAAATTCGTCGTAATTTCAGTTCGTTTGCATAACCCGTTTGGTAGAAATCGATGTTTTTAGTAGGCTTTTGGTACATTATAGAAAAATTGGCATATCTTCGAAACTAGATCGAATTTTTACAATCTACTTTTTGTGTATGATAGGTAACAGTATAATTTATCATACGCAATTTACAGATTGTAAATATTCAATCTAGTTTTTGAGATATCTTAATTTTACTGAGCGAATGTATGCAATCAGGATATCGAAAAAACACACTGTACTACTATCCATGCTTTTCGGAGAGGCAGAAAAAACTTTTTGTTCGCAATCGTTTTCAAAGCTAATAATTATGATAATACAAGTTAAATAAATAAAATTCGTCGTAATTTCAGTTCGTTTGCATAACCCGTTTGGTAGAAATCGATGTTTTTAGTAGGCTTTTGGTACATTATAGAAAAATTGGCATATCTTCGAAACTAGATCGAATTTTTACAATCTACTTTTTGTGTATGATAGGTAACAGTATAATTTATCATACGCAATTTACAGATTGTAAATATTCAATCTAGTTTTTGAGATATCTTAATTTTACTGAGCGAATGTATGCAATCAGGATATCGAAAAAACACACTGTACTACAATCCATGCTTTTCGGAGAGGCAGAAAAAACTTTTTGTTCGCAATCGTTTTCAAAGCTAATAATTATGATAATACAAGTTAAATAAATAAAATTCGTCGTAATTTCAGTTCGTTTGCATAACCCGTTTGGTAGAAATCGATGTTTTTAGTAGGCTTTTGGTACATTATAGAAAAATTGGCATATCTTCGAAACTAGATCGAATTTTTACAATCTACTTTTTGTGTATGATAGGTAACAGTATAATTTATCATACGCAATTTACAGATTGTAAATATTCAATCTAGTTTTTGAGATATCTTAATTTTACTGAGCGAATGTATGCAATCAGGATATCGAAAAAACACACTGTACTACAATCCATGCTTTTCGGAGAGGCAGAAAAAACTTTTTGTTCGCAATCGTTTTCAAAGCTAATAATTATGATAATACAAGTTAAATAAATAAAATTCGTCGTAATTTCAGTTCGTTTGCATAACCCGTTTGGTAGAAATCGATGTTTTTAGTAGGCTTTTGGTACTTTATAGAAAAATTGGCATATCTTCGAAACTAGATCGAATTTTTACAATCTACTTTTTGTGTATGATAGGTAACAGTATAATTTATCATACGCAATTTACAGATTGTAAATATTCAATCTAGTTTTTGAGATATCTTAATTTTACTGAGCGAATGTATGCAATCAGGATATCGAAAAAACACACTGTACTACTATCCATGCTTTTTGGAGAGGCAGAAAAAACTTTTTGTTCGCAATCGTTTTCAAAGCTAATAATTATGATAATACAAGTTAAATAAATAAAATTCGTCGTAATTTCAGTTCGTTTGCATAACCCGTTTGGTAGAAATCGATGTTTTTAGTAGGCTTTTGGTACATTATAGAAAAATTGGCATATCTTCGAAACTAGATCGAATTTTTACAATCTGCTGTTTGTGTATGATAGGTAACAGTATAATTTATCATACGCAATTTACAGATTGTAAATATTCAATCTAGTTTTTGAGATATCTTAATTTTACTGAGCGAATGTATGCAATCAGGATATCGAAAAAACACACTGTACTACTATCCATGCTTTTCGGAGAGGCAGAAAAAACTTTTTGTTCGCAATCGTTTTCAAAGCTAATAATTATGATAATACAAGTTAAATAAATAAAATTCGTCGTAATTTCAGTTCGTTTGCATAACCCGTTTGGTAGAAATCGATGTTTTTAGTAGGCTTTTGGTACATTATAGAAAAATTGGCATATCTTCGAAACTAGATCGAATTTTTACAATCTACTTTTTGTGTATGATAGGTAACAGTATAATTTATCATACGCAATTTACAGATTGTAAATATTCAATCTAGTTTTTGAGATATCTTAATTTTACTGAGCGAATGTATGCAATCAGGATATCGAAAAAACACACTGTACTACAATCCATGCTTTTCGGAGAGGCAGAAAAAACTTTTTGTTCGCAATCGTTTTCAAAGCTAATAATTATGATAATACAAGTTAAATAAATAAAATTCGTCGTAATTTCAGTTCGTTTGCATAACCCGTTTGGTAGAAATCGATGTTTTTAGTAGGCTTTTGGTACTTTATAGAAAAATTGGCATATCTTCGAAACTAGATCGAATTTTTACAATCTACTTTTTGTGTATGATAGGTAACAGTATAATTTATCATACGCAATTTACAGATTGTAAATATTCAATCTAGTTTTTGAGATATCTTAATTTTACTGAGCGAATGTATGCAATCAGGATATCGAAAAAACACACTGTACTACTATCCATGCTTTTCGGAGAGGCAGAAAAAACTCTTTGTTCGCAATCGTTTTCAAAGCTAATAATTATGATAATACAAGTTAAATAAATAAAATTTGTCGTGATTTCAGTTCGTTTGCATAACCCGTTTGGTAGAAATCGATGTTTTTAGTAGGCTTTTGGTACATTATAGAAAAATTGGCATATCTTCGAAACTAGATCGAATTTTTACAATCTACTTTTTGTGTATGATAGGTAACAGTATAATTTATCATACGCAATTTACAGATTGTAAATATTCAATCTAGTTTTTGAGATATCTTAATTTTACTGAGCGAATGTATGCAATCAGGATATCGAAAAAACACACTGTACTACAATCCATGCTTTTCGGAGAGGTAGAAAAAACTTTTTGTTCGCAATCGTTTTCAAAGCTAATAATTATGATAATACAAGTTAAATAAATAAAATTCGTCGTAATTTCAGTTCGTTTGCATAACCCGTTTGGTAGAAATCGATGTTTTTAGTAGGCTTTTGGTACTTTATAGAAAAATTGGCATATCTTCGAAACTAGATCGAATTTTTACAATCTACTTTTTGTGTATGATAGGTAACAGTATAATTTATCATACGCAATTTACAGATTGTAAATATTCAATCTAGTTTTTGAGATATCTTAATTTTACTGAGCGAATGTATGCAATCAGGATATCGAAAAAACACACTGTACTACAATCCATGCTTTTCGGAGAGGCAGAAAAAACTTTTTGTTCGCAATCGTTTTCAAAGCTAATAATTATGATAATACAAGTTAAATAAATAAAATTCGTCGTGATTTCAGTTCGTTTGCATAACCCGTTTGGTAGAAATCGATGTTTTTAGTAGGCTTTTGGTACATTATAGAAAAATTGGCATATCTTCGAAACTAGATCGAATTTTTACAATCTACTTTTTGTGTATGATAGGTAACAGTATAATTTATCATACGCAATTTACAGATTGTAAATATTCAATCTAGTTTTTGAGATATCTTAATTTTACTGAGCGAATGTATGCAATCAGGATATCGAAAAAACACACTGTACTACTATCCATGCTTTTCGGAGAGGCAGAAAAAACTTTTTGTTCGCAATCGTTTTCAAAGCTAATAATTATGATAATACAAGTTAAATAAATAAAATTCGTCGTAATTTCAGTTCGTTTGCATAACCCGTTTGGTAGAAATCGATGTTTTTAGTAGGCTTTTGGTACATTATAGAAAAATTGGCATATCTTCGAAACTAGATCGAATTTTTACAATCTACTTTTTGTGTATGATAGGTAACAGTATAATTTATCATACGCAATTTACAGATTGTAAATATTCAATCTAGTTTTTGAGATATCTTAATTTTACTGAGCGAATGTATGCAATCAGGATATCGAAAAAACACACTGTACTACTATCCATGCTTTTCGGAGAGGCAGAAAAAACTTTTTGTTCGCAATCGTTTTCAAAGCTAATAATTATGATAATACAAGTTAAATAAATAAAATTCGTCGTAATTTCAGTTCGTTTGCATAACCCGTTTGGTAGAAATCGATGTTTTTAGTAGGCTTTTGGTACATTATAGAAAAATTGGCATATCTTCGAAACTAGATCGAATTTTTACAATCTACTTTTTGTGTATGATAGGTAACAGTATAATTTATCATACGCAATTTACAGATTGTAAATATTCAATCTAGTTTTTGAGATATCTTAATTTTACTGAGCGAATGTATGCAATCAGGATATCGAAAAAACACACTGTACTACTATCCATGCTTTTCGGAGAGGCAGAAAAAACTTTTTGTTCGCAATCGTTTTCAAAGCTAATAATTATGATAATACAAGTTAAATAAATAAAATTCGTCGTAATTTCAGTTCGTTTGCATAACCCGTTTCGTAGAAATCGATGTATTTAGTAGGCTTTTGGTACATTATAGAAAAATTGGCATATCTTCGAAACTAGATCGAATTTTTACAATCTACTTTTTGTGTATGATAGGTAACAGTATAATTTATCATACGCAATTTACAGATTGTAAATATTCAATCTAGTTTTTGAGATATCTTAATTTTACTGAGCGAATGTATGCAATCAGGATATCAAAAAAACACACTGTACTACTATCCATGCTTTTCGGAGAGGCAGAAAAAACTTTTTGTTCGCAATCGTTTTCAAAGCTAATAATTATGATAATACAAGTTAAATAAATAAAATTCGTCGTGATTTCAGTTCGTTTGCATAACCCGTTTGGTAGAAATCGATGTTTTTAGTAGGCTTTTGGTACATTATAGAAAAATTGGCATATCTTCGAAACTAGATCGAATTTTTACAATCTACTTTTTGTGTATGATAGGTAACAGTATAATTTATCATACGCAATTTACAGATTGTAAATATTCAATCTAGTTTTTGAGATATCTTAATTTTACTGAGCGAATGTATGCAATCAGGATATCGAAAAAACACACTGTACTACTATCCATGCTTTTCGGAGAGGCAGAAAAAACTTTTTGTTCGCAATCGTTTTCAAAGCTAATAATTATGATAATACAAGTTAAATAAATAAAATTCGTCGTGATTTCAGTTCGTTTGCATAACCCGTTTGGTAGAAATCGATGTTTTTAGTAGGCTTTTGGTACATTATAGAAAAATTGGCATATCTTCGAAACTAGATCGAATTTTTACAATCTACTTTTTGTGTATGATAGGTAACAGTATAATTTATCATACGCAATTTACAGATTGTAAATATTCAATCTAGTTTTTGAGATATCTTAATTTTACTGAGCGAATGTATGCAATCAGGATATCGAAAAAACACACTGTACTACTATCCATGCTTTTCGGAGAGGCAGAAAAAACTTTTTGTTCGCAATCGTTTTCAAAGCTAATAATTATGATAATACAAGTTAAATAAATAAAATTCGTCGTAATTTCAGTTCGTTTGCATAACCCGTTTGGTAGAAATCGATGTTTTTAGTAGGCTTTTGGTACATTATAGAAAAATTGGCATATCTTCGAAACTAGATCGAATTTTTACAATCTACTTTTTGTGTATGATAGGTAACAGTATAATTTATCATACGCAATTTACAGATTGTAAATATTCAATCTAGTTTTTGAGATATCTTAATTTTACTGAGCGAATGTATGCAATCAGGATATCGAAAAAACACACTGTACTACTATCCATGCTTTTCGGAGAGGCAGAAAAAACTTTTTGTTCGCAATCGTTTTCAAAGCTAATAATTATGATAATACAAGTTAAATAAATAAAATTCGTCGTAATTTCAGTTCGTTTGCATAACCCGTTTGGTAGAAATCGATGTTTTTAGTAGGCTTTTGGTACATTATAGAAAAATTGGCATATCTTCGAAACTAGATCGAATTTTTACAATCTACTTTTTGTGTATGATAGGTAACAGTATAATTTATCATACGCAATTTACAGATTGTAAATATTCAATCTAGTTTTTGAGATATCTTAATTTTACTGAGCGAATGTATGCAATCAGGATATCGAAAAAACACACTGTACTACTATCCATGCTTTTCGGAGAGGCAGAAAAAACTTTTTGTTCGCAATCGTTTTCAAAGCTAATAATTATGATAATACAAGTTAAATAAATAAAATTCGTCGTAATTTCAGTTCGTTTGCATAACCCGTTTCGTAGAAATCGATGTTTTTAGTAGGCTTTTGGTACATTATAGAAAAATTGGCATATCTTCGAAACTAGATCGAATTTTTACAATCTACTTTTTGTGTATGATAGGTAACAGTATAATTTATCATACGCAATTTACAGATTGTAAATATTCAATCTAGTTTTTGAGATATCTTAATTTTACTGAGCGAATGTATGCAATCAGGATATCAAAAAAACACACTGTACTACTATCCATGCTTTTCGGAGAGGCAGAAAAAACTTTTTGTTCGCAATCGTTTTCAAAGCTAATAATTATGATAATACAAGTTAAATAAATAAAATTCGTCGTAATTTCAGTTCGTTTGCATAACCCGTTTGGTAGAAATCGATGTTTTTAGTAGGCTTTTGGTACATTATAGAAAAATTGGCATATCTTCGAAACTAGATCGAATTTTTACAATCTACTTTTTGTGTATGATAGGTAACAGTATAATTTATCATACGCAATTTACAGATTGTAAATATTCAATCTAGTTTTTGAGATATCTTAATTTTACTGAGCGAATGTATGCAATCAGGATATCGAAAAAACACACTGTACTACAATCCATGCTTTTCGGAGAGGCAGAAAAAACTTTTTGTTCGCAATCGTTTTCAAAGCTAATAATTATGATAATACAAGTTAAATAAATAAAATTCGTCGTAATTTCAGTTCGTTTGCATAACCCGTTTGGTAGAAATCGATGTTTTTAGTAGGCTTTTGGTACTTTATAGAAAAATTGGCATATCTTCGAAACTAGATCGAATTTTTACAATCTACTTTTTGTGTATGATAGGTAACAGTATAATTTATCATACGCAATTTACAGATTGTAAATATTCAATCTAGTTTTTGAGATATCTTAATTTTACTGAGCGAATGTATGCAATCAGGATATCGAAAAAACACACTGTACTACTATCCATGCTTTTCGGAGAGGCAGAAAAAACTTTTTGTTCGCAATCGTTTTCAAAGCTAATAATTATGATAATACAAGTTAAATAAATAAAATTCGTCGTAATTTCAGTTCGTTTGCATAACCCGTTTGGTAGAAATCGATGTTTTTAGTAGGCTTTTGGTACTTTATAGAAAAATTGGCATATCTTCGAAACTAGATCGAATTTTTACAATCTACTTTTTGTGTATGATAGGTAACAGTATAATTTATCATACGCAATTTACAGATTGTAAATATTCAATCTAGTTTTTGAGATATCTTAATTTTACTGAGCGAATGTATGCAATCAGGATATCGAAAAAACACACTGTACTACAATCCATGCTTTTCGGAGAGGCAGAAAAAACTTTTTGTTCGCAATCGTTTTCAAAGCTAATAATTATGATAATACAAGTTAAATAAATAAAATTCGTCGTGATTTCAGTTCGTTTGCATAACCCGTTTGGTAGAAATCGATGTTTTTAGTAGGCTTTTGGTACTTTATAGAAAAATTGGCATATCTTCGAAACTAGATCGAATTTTTACAATCTACTTTTTGTGTATGATAGGTAACAGTATAATTTATCATACGCAATTTACAGATTGTAAATATTCAATCTAGTTTTTGAGATATCTTAATTTTACTGAGCGAATGTATGCAATCAGGATATCGAAAAAACACACTGTACTACAATCCATGCTTTTCGGAGAGGCAGAAAAAACTTTTTGTTCGCAATCGTTTTCAAAGCTAATAATTATGATAATACAAGTTAAATAAATAAAATTCGTCGTAATTTCAGTTCGTTTGCATAACCCGTTTGGTAGAAATCGATGTTTTTAGTAGGCTTTTGGTACTTTATAGAAAAATTGGCATATCTTCGAAACTAGATCGAATTTTTACAATCTACTTTTTGTGTATGATAGGTAACAGTATAATTTATCATACGCAATTTACAGATTGTAAATATTCAATCTAGTTTTTGAGATATCTTAATTTTACTGAGCGAATGTATGCAATCAGGATATCGAAAAAACACACTGTACTACTATCCATGCTTTTCGGAGAGGCAGAAAAAAATTTTTGTTCGCAATCGTTTTCAAAGCTAATAATTATGATAATACAAGCATTGCCAATAGTGCCTTGCAATGAAGTAGGACCAACCGATGATATATAATTTTTTTCAAGAACGTATCTTGGCGCTAACAGGGTGTTCTATGATGACATTTAGTATAAAAAAAAATAAAATCGGCCGTCGAATTCTCCCTAAGCTGTCCTAACTATTTCTAAAAGCATTAATAAGCATTGCCAATGGCACCTTGCTATGAAGTGGGACCAAACGATAATATGAAGTTTTTTGCAAGAACGTCTTGGCGCTAACAGGGTGTTCTATGATGACATTTAGTATAAAAAAAATAAAATCGGCCATCGAATTCTTCCTAAGCTGTCCTAACTATTTCTAAAAGCTTTAATAAGCATTGCCAATGGCACCTTGCAATGAAGTGGGACCAAACGATGATATGTAATTTTTTGCAAGAACGTCTTGGCGCTAACAGGGTGTTCTATGATGACATTTAGTATAAAAAAAATAAAATCGGCCGTCGAATTCTTCCTAAGCTGTCCTAACTATTTCTAAAAGCATTAATAAGCATTGCCAATGGCACCTTGCACTGAAGTGGGACCAAACGATGATATGTAATTCTAAGCAAGAACGTCTTGGCGCTAACAGGGTGTTCTATGATGACATTTAGTATAAAAAAAATAAAATCGGCCGTCGAATTCTTCCTAAGCTGTCCTAACTATTTCTAAAAGCTTTAATAAGCATTGCCAATGGCACCTTGCAATGAAGTGGGACCAAACGATGATATGTAATTTTTTGCAAGAACGTCTTGGCGCTAACAGGGTGTTCTATGATGACATTTAGTATAAAAAAAATAAAATCGGCCGTCGAATTCTTCCTAAGCTGTCCTAACTATTTCTAAAAGCTTTAATAAGCATTGCCAATGGCACCTTGCACTGAAGTGGGACCAAACGATGATATGTAATTTTAAGCAAGAACGTCTTGGCGCTAACAGGGTGTTCTATGATGACATTTAGTATAAAAAAAATAAAATCGGCCATCGAATTCTTCCTAAGCTGCCCTAACTATTTCTAAAAGCTTTAATAAGCATTGCCAATGGCACCTTGCAATGAAGTGGGACCAAACGATGATATGTAATTTTTTGCAAGAACGTCTTGGCGCTAACAGGGTGTTCTATGATGACATTTAGTATAAAAAAAATAAAATCGGCCATCGAATTCTTCCTAAGCTGTCCTAACTATTTCTAAAAGCTTTAATAAGCATTGCCAATGGCACCTTGCAATGAAGTGGGACCAAACGATGATATGAAATTTTTTGCAAGAACGTCTTGGCGCTAACAGGGTGTTCTATGATGACATTTAGTATAAAAAAAATAAAATCGGCCATCGAATTCTTCCTAAGCTGTCCTAACTATTTCTAAAAGCTTTAATAAGCATTGCCAATGGCACCTTGCAATGAAGTGGGACCAAACGATGATACGTAATTTTTTGCAAGAACGTCTTGGCGCTAACAGGGTGTTCTATGATGACATTTAGTATAAAAAAAATAATATCGGCCGTCGAATTCTTCCTAAGCTGTCCTAACTATTTCTAATAGCTTTAATAAAGATTGCCAATGGCACCTTGCAATGAAGTGGGACCAAACGATGATATGTAGTTTTTTGCAAGAACGTCTTGGCGCTAACAGGGTGTTCTATGATGACATTTAGTATAAAAAAAATAAAATCGGCCGTCGAATTCTTCCTAAGCTGTCCTAACTATTTCTAAAAGCTTTAATAAGCATTGCCAATGGCACCTTGCAATGAAGTGGGACCAAACGATGATACGTAATTTTTTGCAAGAACGTCTTGGCGCTAACAGGGTGTTCTATGATGACATTTAGTATAAAAAAAATAAAATCGGCCGTCGAATTCTTCCTAAGCTGTCCTAACTATTT
Source organism: Tipula helvola (assembly GCA_963556165.1). NCBI lineage: Eukaryota > Metazoa > Arthropoda > Insecta > Diptera > Tipulidae > Tipula > Tipula helvola. The sequence goes on along the minus strand of OY744482.1, from coordinate 165,049,909 downwards.
CTAATAGCTTTAATAAGGATTGACAATGGCACCTTGCAATGAAGTGGGACCAAACGATGATATGTAGTTTTTTGCAAGAACGTCTTGGCGATAACAGGGTGTTCTATGATGACATTTAGTATAAAAAAAATAAAATCGGCCATCGAATTCTTCCTAAGCTGTCCTAACTATTTCTAAAAGTTTTAATAAGCATTGCCAATGGCACCTTGCAATGAAGTGGGACCAAACGATGATATGTAATTTTTTGCAAGAACGTTTTGGCGCTAACAGGGTGTTCTATGATGACATTTAGTATAAAAAAAAAAAAAATCGGCCATCGAATTCTCCCTAAGCTGTCCTAACTATTTCTAAAAGCTTTAATAAGCATTGCCAATGGAACCTTGCAATGAAGTGGGACCAAACGATAATATGTAATTTTTTGCAAGAACGTCTTGGCGCTAACAGGGTGTTCTATGATGACATCTAGTATAAAAAAAATAAAATCGGCCATCGAATTCTCCCTAAGCTGTCCTAACTATTTCTAAAAGCATTAATAAGCATTGCCAATGGAACCTTGCAATGAAGTGGGACCAAACGATGATATGTAATTTTTTGCAAGAACGTCTTGGCGCTAACAGGGTGTTCTATGATGACATTTAGTATAAAAAAAAAAATTCGGCCATCGAATTCTTCCTAAGCTGTCCTAACTATTTCTAAAAGCACTAATAAGCATTCCCAATAGTGCCTTGCAATGAAGTAGGACCAACCGATGATATATAATTTTTTTCAAGAACGTATCTTGGCGCTAACAGGGTGTTCTATGATGACATTTAGTATAAAAAAAAAAAATCGGCCGTCGAATTCTCCCTAAGCTGTCCTAACTATTTCTAAAAGCATTAATAAGCATTGCCAATGGCACCTTGCACTGAAGTGGGACCAAACGATGATATGAAGTTTTTTGCAAGAACGTCTTGGCGCTAACAGGGTGTTCTATGATGACATTTAGTATAAAAAAAATAAAATCGGCCGTCGAATTCTTCCTAAGCTGTCCTAACTATTTCTAAAAGCTTTAATAAGCATTGCCAATGGCACCTTGCTATGAAGTGGGACCAAACGATAATATGTAATTTTTTGCAAGAACGTCTTGGCGCTAACAGGGTGTTCTATGATGACATTTAGTATAAAAAAAAATAAAATCGGCCGTCGAATTCTCCCTAAGCTGTCCTAACTATTTCTAAAAGCATTAATAAGCATTGCCAATGGCACCTTGCACTGAAGTGGGACCAAACGATGATATGAAGTTTTTTGCAAGAACGTCTTGGCGCTAACAGGGTGTTCTATGATGACATTTAGTATAAAAAAAATAAAATCGGCCATCGAATTCTTCCTAAGCTGTCCTAACTATTTCTAAAAGCTTTAATAAGCATTGCCAATGGCACCTTGCAATGAAGTGGGACCAAACGATGATATGTAATTTTTTGCAAAAACGTCTTGGCGCTAACAGGGTGTTCTATGATGACATTTAGTATTAAAACAAATAAAATCGGCCGTCGAATTCTTCCTAAGCTGTCCTAACTATTTCTAAAAGCTTTAATAAGGATTGCCAATGGCACCTTGCACTGAAGTGGGACCAAACGATGATATGAAATTTTTTGCAAGAACGTCTTGGCGCTAACAGGGTGTTCTATGATGACATTTAGTATAAAAAAAATAAAATCGGTCGTCAAATTCTTCCTAAGCTGTCCTAACTATTTCTAAAAGCTTTAATAAGGATTGCCAATGGCACCTTGCACTGAAGTGGGACCAAACGATGATATGTAATTTTTTGCAAGAACGTCTTGGCGCTAACAGGGTGTTCTATGATGACATTTAGTATAAAAAAAATAAAATCGGTCGTCAAATTCTTCCTAAGCTGTCCTAACTATTTCTAAAAGCTTTAATAAGCATTGCCAATGGCACCTTGCACTGAAGTGGGACCAAACGATGATATGTAATTTTTTGCAAGAACGTCTTGGCGCTAACAGGGTGTTCTATGATGACATTTAGTATAAAAAAAAAATAAAATCGGCCGTCGAATTCTCCCTAAGCTGTCCTAACTATTTCTAAAAGCATTAATAAGCATTGCCAATGGCACCTTGCACTGAAGTGGGACCAAACGATGATATGAAGTTTTTTGCAAGAACGTCTTGGCGCTAACAGGGTGTTCTATGATGACATTTAGTATAAAAAAAATAAAATCGGTCGTCGAATTCTCCCTAAGCTGTCCTAACTATTTCTAAAAGCTTTAATAAGCATTGCCAATGGCACCTTGCACTGAAGTGGGACCAAACGATGATATGTAATTTTTTGCAAGAACGTCTTGACGCTAACAGGGTGTTCTATGATGACATTTACATTAACTATTTCTAAAAGCTTTAATAAGCATTGCCAATGGCACCTTGCAATGAAGTGGGACCAAACGATGATATGTAATTTTTTGCAAGAACGTCTTGGCGCTAACAGGGTGTTCTATGATGACATTTAGTATAAAAAAAATAAAATCGGTCGTCAAATTCTTCCTAAGCTGTCCTAACTATTTCTAAAAGCTTTAATAAGCATTGCCAATGGCACCTTGCACTGAAGTGGGACCAAACGATGATATGTAATTTTTTGCAAGAACGTCTTGGCGCTAACAGGGTGTTCTATGATGACATTTAGTATAAAAAAAATAAAATCGGTCGTCAAATTCTTCCTAAGCTGTCCTAACTATTTCTAAAAGCTTTAATAAGCATTGCCAATGGCACCTTGCACTGAAGTGGGACCAAACGATGATATGTAATTTTTTGCAAGAACGTCTTGGCGCTAACAGGGTGTTCTATGATGACATTTAGTATAAAAAAAATAAAATCGGCCGTCGAATTCTTCCTAAGCTGTCCTAACTATTTCTAAGAGCACTAATAAGCATTGCCAATAGTGCCTTGCAATGAAGTAGGGCCAACCAAAGATATATAATTTTTTTCAAGAACGTATCTTGGCGCTAACAGGGTGTTCTATGATGACATTTAGTATAAAAAAAAAAAAATCGGCCATCGAATTCTTCCTAAGCTGTCCTAACTATTTCTAAAAGCTTTAATAAGCATTGCCAATGGCACCTTGCTATGAAGTGGGACCAAACGATAATATGTAATTTTTTGCAAGAACGTCTTGGCGCTAACAGGGTGTTCTATGATGACATTTAGTATAATAAAAAATAAAATCGGCCGTCGAATTCTCCCTAAGCTGTCCTAACTATCTCTAAAAGCATTAATAAGCATTGCCAATGGCACCTTGCACTGAAGTGGGACCAAACGATGATATGAAGTTTTTTGCAAGAACGTCTTGGCGCTAACAGGGTGTTCTATGATGACATTTAGTATAAAAAAAATAAAATCGGCCATCGAATTCTTCCTAAGCTGTCCTAACTATTTCTAAAAGCTTTAATAAGCATTGCCAATGGCACCTTGCAATGAAGTAGGACCAAACGATGATATGTAATTTTTTGCAAGAACGTCTTGGCGCTAACAGGGTGTTCTATGATGACATTTAGTATAAAAAAAATAAAATCGGCCATCGAATTCTTCCTAAGCTGTCCTAACTATTTCTAAAAGCTTTAATAAGCATTGCCAATGGCACCTTGCAATGAAGTGGGACCAAACGATGATATGTAATTTTTTGCAAAAACGTCTTGGCGCTAACAGGGTGTTCTATGATGACATTTAGTATAAAAAAAAATAAAATCGGCCGTCGAATTCTCCCTAAGCTGTCCTAACTATTTCTAAAAGCATTAATAAGCATTGCCAATGGCACCTTGCACTGAAGTGGGACCAAACGATGATATGAAGTTTTTTGCAAGAACGTCTTGGCGCTAACAGGGTGTTCTATGATGACATTTAGTATAAAAAAAATAAAATCGGTCGTCGAATTCTTCCTAAGCTGTCCTAACTATTTCTAAAAGCTTTAATAAGCATTGCCAATGGCACCGTGCCATGAAGTGGGACCAAACGATGATATGTGATTTTTTTCAACAAAATCTATTTAGGCTAACAGGGTGTTCTATGATGACATTTAGTATAAAAAAAATAAAATCGGCCGTCGAATTCTCCCTAAGCTGTCCCACCTATTTCTAAAAGCATTAATAAGCATTGCCAATGGCACCTTGCACTGAAGTGGGACCAAACGATGATATGAGTTTTTTGCAAGAACGTCTTGGCGCTAACAGGGTGTTCTATGATGACATTTAGTATAAAAAAAATAAAATCGCCCATCGAATTCTTCCTAAGCTGTCCTAACTATTTCTAAAAGCTTTAATAAGCATTGCCAATGGCACCGTGCAAGAAGTGGGACCAAACGATGATATGTGATTTTTTTCAACAAAATCTATTGAGGCTAACAGGGTGTTCTATGATGACATTTAGTATAAAAAAAAATAAAATCGGCCGTCGAATTCTCCCTAAGCTGTCCCAACTATTTCTAAAAGCATTAATAAGCATTGCCAATGGCACCTTGCACTGAAGTGGGACCAAACGATGATATGAAGTTTTTTGCAAGAACGTCTTGGCGCTAACAGGGTGTTCTATGATGACATTTAGTATAAAAAAAATAAAATCGCCCATCGAATTCTTCCTAAGCTGTCCTAACTATTTCTAAAAGCTTTAATAAGCATTGCCAATGGCACCGTGCAATGAAGTGGGACCAAACGATGATATGAAGTTTTTTGCAAGAACGTCTTGGCGCTAACAGGGTGTTCTATGATGACATTTAGTATAAAAAAATAAAATCGCCCATCGAATTCTTCCTAAGCTGTCCTAACTATTTCTAAAAGCTTTAATAAGCATTGCCAATGGCACCGTGCAAGAAGTGGGACCAAACGATGATATGTGATTTTTTTCAACAAAATGTATTGAGGCTAACAGGGTGTTCTATGATGACATTTAGTATAAAAAAAAATAAAATCGGCCGTCGAATTCTTCCTAAGCTGTCCTAACTATTTCTAAAAGCTTTAATAAGCATTGCCAATGGCACCTTGCAATGAAGTGGAACCAAACGATGATATGTAATTTTTTGCAAGAACGTCTTGGCGCTAACAGGGTGTTCTATGATGACATTTAGTATAAAAAAAATAAAATCGGCCGTCGAATTCTCCATAAGCTGTCCTAACTATTTCTAAAAGCATTAATAAGCATTGCCAATGGCACCTTGCACTGAAGTGGGACCAAACGATGATATGAAGTTTTTTGCAAGAACGTCTTGGCGCTAACAGGGTGTTCTATGATGACATTTAGTATAAAAAAAATAAAATCGCCCATCGAATTCTTCCTAAGCTGTCCTAACTATTTCTAAAAGCTTTAATAAGCATTGCCAATGGCACCGTGCAAGAAGTGGGACCAAACGATGATATGTGATTTTTTTCAACAAAATCTATTGAGGCTAACAGGGTGTTCTATGATGACATTTAGTATAAAAAAAAATAAAATCGGCCGTCGAATTCTCCCTAAGCTGTCCCAACTATTTCTAAAAGCATTAATAAGCATTGCCAATGGCACCTTGCACTGAAGTGGGACCAAACGATGATATGAAGTTTTTTGCAAGAACGTCTTGGCGCTAACAGGGTGTTCTATGATGACATTTAGTATAAAAAAAATAAAATCGCCCATCGAATTCTTCCTAAGCTGTCCTAACTATTTCTAAAAGCTTTAATAAGCATTGCCAATGGCACCGTGCAATGAAGTGGGACCAAACGATGATATGTGATTTTTTTCAACAAAATCTATTGAGGCTAACAGGGTGTTCTATGATGACATTTAGTATAAAAAAAAATAAAATCGGCCGTCGAATTCTCCCTAAGCTGTCCCAACTATTTCTAAAAGCATTAATAAGCATTGCCAATGGCACCTTGCACTGAAGTGGGACCAAACGATGATATGAAGTTTTTTGCAAGAACGTCTTGGCGCTAACAGGGTGTTCTATGATGACATTTAGTATAAAAAAAATAAAATCGCCCATCGAATTCTTCCTAAGCTGTCCTAACTATTTCTAAAAGCTTTAATAAGCATTGCCAATGGCACCGTGCAATGAAGTGGGACCAAACGATGATATGTGATTTTTTTCAACAAAATCTATTGAGGCTAACAGGGTGTTCTATGATGACATTTAGTATAAAAAAAAATAAAATCGGCCGTCGAATTCTCCCTAAGCTGTCCCAACTATTTCTAAAAGCATTAATAAGCATTGCCAATGGCACCTTGCACTGAAGTGGGACCAAACGATGATATGAAGTTTTTTGCAAGAACGTCTTGGCGCTAACAGGGTGTTCTATGATGACATTTAGTATAAAAAAAATAAAATCGGCCATCGAATTCTTCCTAAGCTGTCCTAACTATTTCTAAAAGCTTTAATAAGCATTGCCAATGGCACCTTGCACTGAAGTGGGACCAAACGATGATATGTAATTTTTTGCAAGAACGTCTTGGCGCTAACAGGGTGTTCTATGATGACATTTAGTATAAAAAAAATAAAATCGGTCGTCAAATTCTTCCTAAGCTGTCCTAACTATTTCTAAAAGCTTTAATAAGCATTGCCAATGGCACCTTGCACTGAAGTGGGACCAAACGATGATATATAATTTTTTCAAGAACGTATCTTGGCGCTAACAGGGTGTTCTATGATGACATTTAGTATAAAAAAAAAAAAATCGGCCATCGAATTCTTCCTAAGCTGTCCTAACTATTTCTAAAAGCTTTAATAAGCATTGCCAATGGCACCTTGCTATGAAGTGAGACCAAACGATAATATGTAATTTTTTGCAAGAACGTCTTGGCGCTAACAGGGTGTTCTATGATGACATTTAGTATAATAAAAAATAAAATCGGCCGTCGAATTCTCCCTAAGCTGTCCTAACTATTTCTAAAAGCATTAATAAGCATTGCCAATGGCACCTTGCACTGAAGTGGGACCAAACGATGATATGAAGTTTTTTGCAAGAACGTCTTGGCGCTAACAGGGTGTTCTATGATGACATTTAGTATAAAAAAAAATAAAATCGGCCGTCGAATTCTTCCTAAGCTGTCCTAACTATTTCTAAAAGCATTAATAAGCATTGCCAATGGCACCTTGCACTGAAGTGGGACGAAACGATGATATGAAGTTTTTTGCAAGAACGTCTTGGCGCTAACAGGGTGTTCTATGATGACATTTAGTATAATAAAAAATAAAATCGGCCGTCGAATTCTCCCTAAGCTGTCCTAACTATTTCTAAAAGCATTAATAAGCATTGCCAATGGCACCTTGTACTGAAGTGGGACCAAACGATGATATGAAGTTTTTCGCAAGAACGTCTTGGCGCTAACAGGGTGTTCTATGATGACATTTAGTATAAAAAAAATAAAATCGGCCATCGAATTCTTCCTAAGCTGTCCTAACTATTTCTAAAAGCATTAATAAGCATTGCCAATGGCACCTTGCACTGAAGTGGGACGAAACGATGATATGAAGTTTTTTGCAAGAACGTCTTGGCGCTAACAGGGTGTTCTATGATGACATTTAGTATAAAAAAAATAAAATCGGTCGTCGAATTCTTCCTAAGCTGTCCTAACTATTTCTAAAAGCTTTAATAAGCATTGCCAATGGCACCTTGCAATGAAGTAGGACCAAACGATGATATGTAATTTTTTGCAAAAACGTCTTGGCGCTAACAGGGTGTTCTATGATGACATTTAGTATAAAAAAAAATAAAATCGGCCGTCGAATTCTCCCTAAGCTGTCCTAACTATTTCTAAAAGCATTAATAAGCATTGCCAATGGCACCTTGCACTGAAGTGGGACGAAACGATGATATGAAGTTTTTTGCAAGAACGTCTTGGCGCTAACAGGGTGTTCTATGATGACATTTAGTATAAAAAAAATAAAATCGGCCGTCGAATTCTTCCTAAGCTGTCCTAACTATTTCTAAAAGCTTTAATAAGCATTGCCAATGGCACCTTGCACTGAAGTGGGACCAAACGATGATATGTAATTTTTTGCAAGAACGTCTTGGCGCTAACAGGGTGTTCTATGATGACATTTAGTATAAAAAAAAATAAAATCGGCCGTCGAATTCTCCCTAAGCTGTCCTAACTATCGCACATAAATGAACAATATTGAGTTTTGACATCAACGTCCTTACTGAGTTTCCGATCGAGACTTATTAATCTTTTTACTGCAATATCGTAAGTTGATCCCAATTGGTAAGCATTTGACTTAAATGGAAGTCTAACAATATAGCGACCGTCTGCACTTCTGGTGGTGTTTTGTACATAGTGATCTTCACAATACTGTTCTTCTGTACTTCGTTTAACCTTCGCTAATGGAACTTCTTCAAGTGCCCAGAATCGTTGAAGCATTTGCAAATCGGTACCATTATTTGTAGTAGTGATGTGGTGGAAACTAAAGGATGGTTGTTTTGCGGATTCGAGGCAACCACCAATTATCCAGCCAAAGTGCGTTAATTGAGCAAATAAATGGTCATCGAGCTTAATCTTTTGTTGAAGTAATACCTCCAGAAATATATCATTGCCCAGAATGATATCAATTGCTGCTGGGGTATTATATGCTGGATCAGCTAGTTCCAACGTTTGAATAACAGGCCACTGGTGGTCATCAAATTGTTGTGATGGTAATTGTGGTGTTAATTTGTTGAGAATTACAGCATTTATTGTAAGTCGATATTCTTTATTGTGACGAGAGATAACTGTGATGTTAGTTTCGCCTTTAGAAGATTCCACTTTAGTGTAACATATCCCAGTGACTGTGATAGCTGAGTGTCTTCTATGTAAACCAATTCGTTGTACACAATTCTCAGCGATGAGTGTGGATTGTGAGCCTGAGTCCAGTAATGCTCTACAAACATGTTGTTCTCCGCGATCATCTATGATGTAACATAGAATTGTTGATAGTAGAATTTTACTCGGATCGAATGAGTGTGGAGCTGAAATGCTTAAAGAACTGTGAGTAATGATATTTTGCGAATTTTTAGTATTATTATTTTTGTTATTAGATGTTGAAGGTATGTTGATTGTGGTAGCAACATCGTTCGTCTTGGATGGTGATGAATCAGAGTCAATTGCTGATGTAGAACAACTAGTGGCGTATGATTGTGTACCACATTTTCTGCTAGTTGATATATTAGCCTCTTGTTTCTGATCGAACACATGGATTGTTGTGTGGTGTTTCTGGTTACAGCGGAAACACCGACTTTTGCTTTGGCAGTTATCAGTGATATGGTTACTACTTAGACAATTATGGCACAATTTACTACTTTCTAAAAATTGCTTTCGAGAATCAATTTTCATCTTTCTATATTCGAAACATTTGTATAGAGGATGATCGGAATTACATAAAGCACATTTATTATTAGTATTAATGCTCTGAGTTGCATGAAGTTGAACACTTTGTTTGGTAGATTTTACATAATTGTTGCGATTTATGGATGATGAGATGCAGGAATCAAAAGCGTCACATCTATCAGTAAGAAATTCAATCAATTCATCGATGGTAGGTTTATCTGTGTTTACTGTTTCTTCTGCCCATGCTTGTTGGGTATCCATATCAAGTTTTTTAAGTAGAATTTGGATCAGCCAGGGATCTCGTTCTTCTGTATCTAAAGCTGCTAAACCACGAATACATTCATCAGCATTATCACAAATAATTCTCAGTTGTTTGTTTGAGTTTGGTTGCATAGATGATTGATTCATGAATAAATCAATAAACGCTTTCACAGAATATTTCTTCTTATCATAACGTTTCACGAGTTTATTCCATGCAGTTGTATAATTGGCTTCTGTAAGAGAAAAATGACGAATAACAGTAGCGGCTTCACCCTTCAGAAGGATTTTCAGATATTGAAATTTATGAATATCTGATAACTGTTCATTCTTGTGAATAGAGGTTATGAATTGGTCTTGAAACGAAGGCCATTTAGCATAATCTCCAGAAAAGTTTTCGATAACAACACGTGGTAATCTTATTTCGGACGCTTGATACATTGTTCGCTCATGAGAATAATCAAATGTAGAACGATTATGCATAGCGACATTTGAAGTATTCCCTTGTTCAGTGTGGCTATTAGATTGTTTCTTTAGTATTCGTTTCAAGAGTGACTTTGATTCATAAAATTTGTTCTCGAAAAACATTGCTTTATTGGTATCTAAATCTTTTGGATCAATAAGTTTAATTGCACTATTACATTCTCGAAATTCAAACCATGCTTTATCTAGTACTTCGATTCGAGTTTCTATTTGCTCTATTATCTACATCAGCTGTTTCGACATGACCTTGGTCTAATTTAGTGATGACTTCAATAGCGTATTGTTTTACATTATCAACTGTATTTTGAATAGCAATACGCGCTTGAGTTAATGTTTTCAAATCAGACATTGTTATGAATTAATTGACCGATTTGTGGATCGAAAAAATCACTGAAGTTAATTACACAAAAAAGTTCTCAAACAGAATTAAATGAAAATATAAAGGAAGAAAATTCACTGATATGTAAATTAAATCAATATGATTTACACTGATATTTTTTAGTATAGTTATGTGATCAAATTAGTTTATTTAAAAAGCACTGCACAAATTTTCACTTTATAAAGAAAAATATCGAATGTTTTAATGTATTTATTGTTTTAAGGAATATTATCAAAGCAACCTTGATTATACAAGCCATAATCTAAAAAACGAAGCTTTTATAAGGGAATTAGAAACGACGAAAAAACCAAAATTTCCATAGTAAAACACATAAAACATATGGGAAATCACTTTTTTTCCTAAGGCAAATTTATAAATGAAAACGTTACAACGTTACTATTATGATTTCTGAAATATTTTCATAAATGTTTGAATTTCAACATATATGAATATCGTTTAAGTAAATCGTTTTCATTTTCTCGTAATAATTTATTTATTTAAACCAAAATATAAAAAAAGTTCATAACAGCGTTCTGGTCAAATTAAAATGAAAAGCTTACTACTACAAATCGTGTGCATTAAGTCAATAAACATAGATGGCAGTGGGCAGTAAATATTTTGAAAAATCGTACCAAAAATTGCCACTTGGGGAAATTTGAGTTCAAAAGTTGTAGGAAAAGGAAAACAAATTCACAAAATATTTAAGAACGTGTCATAATTTCGTGATTAAACAATTTTTTCGAATTTTTCTGTATAAATCTGAGACATCTAACGTACACTAGTAAAACTAAAGATAAATTTAGCAAGTATTATTTTAATTCGTCAGAGCCAACTTTGATGTATTTTTCAAAATGAAACTTTGAAAAATATATTTTACAAATAATTTAATTTTAATATTTCCGCAATTAATATTTACTTAATACCAATATACCCTTCTTGTATATTACTGCTAAATATATGTAGAACACTTTTGTTTAAAAATTTTGTAACATTTTTGCTTTTTTCATTGAAAAACTTGAAGCTAAAAAACACCATTTTTACTATGGATTCCTATGGAAATTAGTGAAAAGTTATACCACTAAAAAAGCTTCTAAAAAATACGTCATAATGATTATGGCTCTATACTCTAGAAGGCTCTGATATTATTCCCGGGTTTCGGCACCAAATGTTTTCGCGAGAAATTGATAGAAAACAAATACGCTATAGTTTATAATTTATAAACGTAATTAAATTTTATTATAAATTTTATTTAATGATTTATAATATATAATTGAATTTATTAGAATTAGAATTTATTTATTATAATTTATTTATTAATATAGTCGCAAAATACCTTTCAATACTCACAGTTTGGGATTCGATCGCAAAGTGAAAGTCAAAATTAATTTTTGTTTTGTTCTTAATTTTAAAAGCGCGAAGCTTAAAAATTTCGGAATTAAAAATCAAAATGAACTAATTATTTTACTCATCCCTGATTATGGTAAGTCTTGACAATTTAATGCTGCTAAGTTCATTGTACTATTGTCAATTGTGTTAATCAGCTGAGTTTTGTTTGTTTACATTAGCAAATAACAAAATTTAATTTATTTTCAAACTTGTTTTTTAATTTCAGATGTACGGCGTAAACAATACATAGTGGTGTTAAGAAAAAAAAAAAAGCCAAAAAGTCAAACAGCTGAATTTTGATTTTTATTCTATTTGTACATAATTTATGAGCATATAAAACTGATGGAAGCAAAGATAACGAACATTCGAAAATTACTGTTTTTTTAAACCTGAAGACCGCATTCGTCAAGGAATTGTTATCTCTGTAATTTGGCATTATGTAATACATGCTTAGACATTATTTATTTATAATTGTTACTTTACTTAATTTATGTATTTTACTAACTTGCCTATACATACACAAATTCCAAAATATCCTCTTCATTAATAATACTTGAAATTGAAAGTCGGTGAAGTTAGCCCGAAATATCAGCCCGAATTTTTGGTTCATTTCTCGGATAAAATGTAGCTATCCCGAAAAAGTGTAAATTTTTGTAAAAAGTGTAGGCTCATCCCGAAAAAATATTATTATTAAAATGTATCTAACACGAAAAGCAAGCTTAAACCAAATGAAAATTAATAAATTTCTTAATAAATATTTGTAATAAAAAAAATAAATTCTTATATGAGTAAAGCCATTCAACATATTCTACAAATTCAATAATGTATGTGCTGTGGGTAGTGTATTCCATTTACTATGAAGAAACCTTAAGTTATATACGGACAATACTAGATATATTGCTAAATAGCTTTTTATATGGGTCATGATGCTTGCTAAGAGTTGTCAGCACCCCAGGTTCAAATCATGAAAATAACCATATAATTTTTCAATAAATGTGTATACTAAAATGTAGCGCATGTGATATGGAAAAACTTTAAGTTATAAACAAACAATATTAGCTGAAACTTAAATTCTGTTTGGGGGTACTAGAGGAATATATCACCAGATAGGCCTTGGGTATGCTATTAATTGATCAATAGGCCAAATTCAAATCAAGGCGATAAGACATGAAAATATCACTACACATAATATGCCTTTTCGTACACCGCATCCAGCTCCAACTGAAACTTAAATTTTTTCTGGCGATACTAGAGATAAATACCACTAACGGTACACACACCACCAGATAGTATACCAAATTGTGTCGAACCATTCCAGAAAACTCTTTGAATTTATTCGTGTTAATAAATTCAAATGATGATTCCAGTATACCAAATTTAGTATAGGGTTATTTAGTATACATATATATAGTATATAGTATACTGTACAAAAAAATTATATTTCCACCCTTATGCAACCAACTCCCTCTTGTACGTAATTAAACAAAATTTATAAATTTATAAAAGAATAATATAAAGACCCTCCTTAAAAAATAACAGGCCATCGTAGAGAATTAGAGATGTTTCCATAAAACTGAGGACATAGTGATATGTGTATATGTTTAGTAGATGGTTTGTAGTGGTCATCATATTAGCGCGAACCTCAACCGATTTTAAAGTAAAACCATTTGTTTGGTGGATTTTAAATGGCCAATGACAAGCCAGTGTAGAGATGTCTCACTGAAAGTGTAGGTGCCCTTTTTTGAGTGTGCTGAAAAAAATCCTAATTATAGTGTGACATTAACATGCTCTGCTCAAAGTTGTAAGAAAATAATCTCACAAAAGCAATACATGTTTGAATGTAGCAGTTGTGGAAAGGGCTTCCATCCATCTTGTAAAGCAACTATTGGTCAACATATCGCCTGGAAAGCTGGAAAAGGATGGTTTTGCTCCGAACCTTATGAAAATGCATCACCATAAAAATCTGAACGTAGCTCTAACAATATAGATACTATATCGAGCAAATCCTGAGCAAGCTGAACAAATATGGAGGAGGTTTTGCTGAAATGAAATCAATGATCAAAAACATGCTGAAAATTATCCGAAGTTAACAATGGGCTTATAGTGAAAGTAGCTAGAGCAGAGGATATCCAAGAGAAACAGTCGGAGCAAATAAATGAGTTAGAGTCGAAGCTTGATCGAGTTAATCAATTGCAAATTTCAAATGTTTTATAGAATCACCACTTATGGTATTTGGTTGTGATGTTCTATTTTATTGTTATTCACTCGCGTATTGCGATTAACTCGAACCAAATCAAATACTAAAATTACAATGGTGGACACACAATAAGTGTGTGCCCCAAATTTATTCAATTCAAATATTTACACAGTTAATTGTTCTATTAACTTCCACCACCACTGGTATTACACGAATTTATTATTAATTTAATAATGATATTATAATTGTCGCGCGAGCGCGATTCACAAAAAGGATTTAATTTATTAATATTTAATTTAGACTGAACGGCACTAAAAGCGTGTGTAGGTATCGAGTTGAAAATACGTAATGTTGTCAAAATATTATTTTGAGACTTTTCTATTACCAAAAAAATATAGAGTTGGCTTTTGTGTTTTTCACAAAACTAAATTTGTTAGTTTTGGATGACGTCGACAGATGGTAGTAATTTCGGTGTTGTATTAAATTTATCCAAGATATTTATTTAATACAAAATAGTGAACTGTGCTCATACAGGGAAATTATATTTGTTGAGTTGAGCACAGACCCAAACCGCTATAATAGTTGCAAAGCAAGTTGCTATCCTATTATAGGTGTCACTATTGACCGAAAAGAGCTGTTCATCCACAATTATATTTTAAAGTTGAAATGCTTTACATTTCAAACAATTGTGGCGATAAACGAATTAAATTGGCGAATTTAAATAAGTGAATCGCTACAGTTTTAATCATCGCTGGAATCCAAATTCAACAAGACACCCTAGTTGAAAGTGTTTTTAAGATCCTCGGCTGTACATAATCATTGGCTGATATATCTTCAATAAAATATATGCCAGTTTATAACCAATTGAAGCAGTCATCAATTACAAAGGTATGAGAAACATTATGGTAACTGTTGCGTACGAAAGTACTAATAATTAATAATAATGATAACGCCGTTACGTACAATACACTCTCTTGGTATCGATGTACCGATAATGATCATGAATCAATGATAAGACATTAACGTAAAACACATTCTTTTTGCGTCTGTTCATCGAGTAACAATCTCGACTCATATGGAAAAAGGGCTTAACTTTAAATAAGGCCAACGCGAGATTATAGATTGTATCTAAATTAAGTAACTGAACAAAAATTTTCAGTTTTCTCTTACTCTCAAAATATTTACTTTATCTGAATTTTGAGAGTAAGAGCCCACTGAAAATTTTTGTTTAAGTTACTTAATTTAGATACAATTTCGCGTTGGGCTTATTTAAAGTTAAGCCCTTTTTCCATATGAGTCGAGATGGTTTAACATTAATTCAAAACAAAAGTGTTAATCTTTTCTTTCGTTAAGCATATTAAATTGGCGCAGTTGATACTAAATAATATTAAGATACATTATACATTTTACGTAAGCAAATCGATATAAATTATTAATGATGTTCGCGGATGAAAAATAAATTTACCATTGTGAAGTACCGTTGTGACTGCCAATGAGCTCTGCTTTCTACATTTTTCAAACGGGATCAACAACCGGATGAGTGTTTTGCATCATACGTAGCTGAACTTAGACGACTTTCAATCGATTGCAAATTTGAGAATTCTCTAGACCGAATGCTTCGAGATCGGATTGTATGCGGATTACGGGACGAGGCATTGCAACGCAGTTTTCTAGCGGAAGACAATCTTACATTGCAGAAGGTCATCGATAAAGCTTCTACTGCAGAATCAGCTAGCAAAAATTTGTTGGAAATACGTCATCCGGACCAAGTTCAATAGCAAAATCCCTCCAGCAGCATAATTTTCAAAATCAGCAAAACAATCGGCATGGTTGTAACGGATGTGGAGGACCACATCCAAGGTCATCATGTACATTCAAATCTGCAACGTGCTCTTTATGTGGTATT
Organism: Tipula helvola; assembly: GCA_963556165.1. Classification (NCBI taxonomy): domain Eukaryota; kingdom Metazoa; phylum Arthropoda; class Insecta; order Diptera; family Tipulidae; genus Tipula; species Tipula helvola. Next base: position 165,033,983 of record OY744482.1, on the reverse strand, counting down.
AAAGGTCACATACGACAAGTTTGTCGATCAGCCGTTAACCCTAATCAACATAGCTCATTTTACTTACGTTAATGCATACGATGAGTCTCTCAGACTCATAAGAATTTTTATTTTTAAAAAAATGCTAGTTTTCTTTATTTCAATTATTTAAATAATAGTTTACTGTATTTCAATTACTTTTAAAATTCAATATGGAAAAATTAATTTAAAACATAAAAAAACAATAATTTATTTATTTTTACAGTTGTGACAGATTACCAATTTTTTAGAGTGTTGAAGACATACACTTTGTTTACAGCTACTGCAAAGCTGTTTATTCATGCGGCCCAGATCTGGAGGACACATGTAGCATCTACGTTTCTTTAATTTTGGAGTATTTTGTCCAGTTTCTGGGGCTGAGCTGGATGTAGGTAAAACCTGTTCTATTGCATATTTCGTTAGTTTTGAAAGACGCGAAGAACTCCTTCTTTGGATATTAGGTACAACCAACTGCATCATCAAAGTGCATCGACGACAGTAATATAACGGCTCAATTTTTCTTTGGTACGTAACTGACTAAAGTCATATTTTTACGGAAACCAAAAACGTTTGTTTCTACAGGTCGTTGTCGATTTGGTTGAAATTCAATAGGAATACACGTTTTATTTTTTCGTAGAGTTCCAACACATGTTAGCCCCACGCTTAACAACCGCTGAGCTAACTCAATATTTGTAAAATAATTATCAAACGTAATATTCCGTTTCGAATAATGAAACGGAACACAACGTTCTTCAACGACCTTTGATCCTATGTTAACTGCCGGCATAGGTCCTTCCTTTCCTAGATATGGGATTCCTTTTAGTGGATAGCTGGTAAGGCTGTCGCAGATCCACCAAATTTTCATCCCATATTTATCTGGTTTTGACGGCATATACTGCTTGAATGAAACTCTACCTCTAAATGGCAACAACTGCTCGTCGATAGTGAGATTTTTTCCGGGGATGTAATGCTTCAATAAATTGGTATTTATTGTATCCCAAATTTCTCGAAAAGGCGCAAATTTGTCACGGAGTCTTCTGGCGGAACGAGTTGACTTATCATCAAACCGAATGAAGCAACAAAGTAGCTCGAACCGATTACATGACATGCTAGCTCGAAATAAATTGTTCCCAAACAGAGGGTGCCAAAAATCTCGTATATCAGAAACTCCTTGTCGATTCAAACCGGCGTTTAGCAATAATCCAATAAAGCAACGAATCTCCACTGCATCTGTACGCTTCCACATTTCTCTGCGTTTTTCGTAACCATACAGGTTTGTGTATTTTACAAGACTTTCTACAACTTGGTCACTAATAAAAAGTGAAAAGGCATCTATCGGTGAATCGACATGCTGTCCTGGTGGGAGTACTACCTTATTAACACCACCCCTAATGATGTTACATAATGGGGTGCGTCTTTGCGTAAATGGGGATTTTTGCCACTGGGTTCCATCTTTCTCAGTATAGTAGGTATTATCGGACGGTTCGATATCAACAGTATCCTCGGTTTCTGATATTACTTGTTCGTCGTCATTTTCAGAATCGGTTCCGACGATATCTAGCTCACTATCAGACGACTCTATACTTAGGATATTGTTGTCCGGACCCTGTTCCTCGTCACTTTCTTCCAGCGCGGCTCGGACTGCTTCTTCGGTCCACACTCGTCGTCGATTTGCCATACTATATAATACAGTACAAAACTCGGTTTATTTTTATTTCATAATTTCACACATTTTACCTTGTAAATTACTAGAAGTTAGCTTGATGGACGTATATTACAATTATTTCACCAAAAATCTTACAATAAAATTTGTATTTTTTATTATAAATTTCACACTCCCTAACATAAAACCAACTAAAATTCATTTGAATGTAGTAACGGAGACAAATTATTTTACCGATTTCTCATTTGGTACTACAGAGCAAAAAAAAATATATTTCTGATATTTCAAATGTCATCGTTGTATTGGTGTGTTATAACACGATGGTTATAGAATGTGTTGTGAATATAATATGTACACGCAAAATAACGGTAACATTGGAATGTAAAATTTTTATAATTTTTTCGTGGTGTTAGTAAAATGAGAAATCTATGATAAATACGTTGTTTCTGGTAGTAATAAACAATATATCACGAAATAACAAGAATACAAATAAAACTACATTATACTTTATTTATTTTTCCTTGCAAAATTATATTCTAAAAACTCTTGTTCAAAACATGAATAAACATCCAAACATAAAATTTTTTCGATTTAGTTTGAAATTTCATAGTGAGTCTCTAAGACTCATCGCATGCGTTTTTGTTAGTATTTTTAAAATAGTGTTTTCTGGACCTTGCTATAACTTGCTAAAATGTTTAATTATGATTTTTTAGAAAATAAATAATAAATATTAAAATACATACAGCTCAGTTTGTCAAAAAATTGATTTTTGGATAGTTTTTTACAGGATAAAATTAAAATGAGTCTCTGAGACTCAACCCATGTTGATTAGGGTTAAATCAACCTCATAGAACAATTCTTACAAACAGCAAAGCAAAATAAATTCGAAATTTGGAGTAAATCAAATATTTTTTTTTTTTTTTTTTTTTTTTTAATAAATTATTACCAATTTTATTAAAACATAGTCAAAAAACTAAAAAAAAAATTTTACAAACTAACAAGTTATTGGTAAGATAATTGCACCTTTAGTTTCAAAGAAACTTGTGTCAGGTACAATGGTTCTCTCTAATAATATTACAATAATTTATAATTTAAGGGCTAAAAGTAAAAGTTAATACAATAATAATTTACAATTTTACTTTCTTTTACGTAAGTAAAATAAAGTATAGTAAGAAAATTTTCGACCTTGAGATTATTGAAGATTTATCTGTTTTGAGGTCCCCTGAGTCCGAAAAATGGAGGTGTGGCCAACACACGACTTTCTTTTACGAACAGCGAATTTTGAAAAACTTTTATAATTCAAATTTCCCGCAAACTTAATTAAGATTGTTTTTATTATTTCATGTTTTCTGTAAATTGTATATTTTTGAAATATTTGCAAAATACATTTTCTGTTTTACGGAATCTGGGAGCTGGGAGCTGGGACCCCAAAATTTATGTAAAAAGTTTAAACATGAAGTTGTAGTTTGATTGCTTAAACCATTTGGACTACAAATTGACAGTCATATGTATATACCAACAGACACCACTTCAAAACTCAATTTTTTGAACTCATTAGTACACACGTAAAAGAAATAAAAGGTGATATTTCTGAATTTAAATTTTTTCTTTTAATTTTTTGGAATTTGTATTAGTGATTTTTTGTAAATCTTATACTTTTTAAAATATGTGCAAAACACATTTTCGGGCCGAGAGTGGCCACTTCCGGTTGACCGATTTGGCAATTTAACATACATGTAGGCTAAATATTTTTATAACATACAGTGCGTCACTGAAGTGTGCAAATTAATTATAATTAGCATAATTGGGCTAATACACACAATAATTAAAATGACAAATGCAAGAACTGCTGTAACTTCCTGTAAAAAAGTGTGGGGGGGGGGGGCAGGAGTTGCGAAATATTTTTGCAATTATAAAACGATATATATACTTAAGTATTACAAACCCTAATAAGTCGTTAAAAAAGTTAAGAAACATGAAAAAATGATCCACATTCAATTATGTAATATTTGCATTAAAAACCGGAAGTATGTCACTGTAGTGTGCAAATTAATTATAATTAGCATAATTAGGCTATATATACACATATATTTATGTGTTGGCAAAACAATATTTAATTTTTTTTTTATAAAATTTTTAAATTTTTTTTAAATTTTTTTTTTTTAATTTTTAATTTTAATTTTTTTTAATTTTTAATTTGTTTATTTTTATTTTTTTTTTATTTTTGGAAACATTTTGTATTAGTAATTTTTTGTAAACCTTATACTTTTTAAGATATTTGCAAAACAAATTTTCTGGCCCAAGGGAGTGGCCACTTCCGGTGGACCGATTTGAAGTAAAATTCACTGGGACCTCCCAATTTATCCAAAAAGCTTAAATCTGAAGTTTCAGTTCGATTGGTTAAGCCATCTGGGCTGTAGAGAGGACACAGACTGACAGACGGACAGACGGACAGACAGACGGACAGACAGACGGACAGACAGACTGACAGACAGACATCATTTCGAAACCCACTTTTTCGGACTCAGGGGACCTCAAAACAGATAAATCTTCAATAATCTCAAGGTCGAAAATTTTCATGATTACTATACTTTATTTTACTTACGTAAAAGAAAGTAAAAAGTGAGTTTCGAAATGATGTCTATCTGTCAGTCTGTCTGTCCGTCTGTCCGTCTGTCAGTCTGTGTCCTCTCTACAGCCCAGATGGCTTAACCAATCCAGCTGAAACTTCAGATTTAAGCTTTTTTGATAAATTGGGAGGTCCCAGTGAATTTTGCTCCAAATCGGTCAACCGGAAGTAGCCACTCCCGTGGGGCAGAAAATTTGTTTTGCAAATATCTGAAAAAGTATAAGGTTTACAAAAAACTACTAAAACAAAATGTTTCCAAAAACTAAAAGTAAAAAAAAAAAAAATTAAAAATTAAAAAAAAAAATTTTAAAATTAAAAAAAAAAAATTTAAAAAAAAAAAAAATTAAAAAAAAAAATTAAAAAATTTTATAAAAAAAATAAAATTGATGTGTGGCCAACACATTTCTTCTACGAACAGGGAATTTTGAGACACCAATTACGCAAACTTCTTACAAATTTATTATTTTTTATTACTTTCTTTTACATAAGTAAAGCTTAAATCTAAAGTTTTTGTTCGATTGGTTAAGCCATCTGGGCTATATAGAAGACACAGACAAACAGACGAGCAGACAAACGGACAGACTGACAGACAGAAATCATTTCGAAACCCGCTTTTTCGGACTCAAGGGACCTCAAAACAGATATATCTTCATTAATCTCTTACATAATATTTCGGGTTCCAGGTCCCAGATTCCGTAAAACAGAAAATTTATTTTACAAATATTTCAAAAATATACAATTTACAGAAAACATGAAAAAATAAAAACAATCTTAATAAAGTTTGCAAGAAATTTGCATTATAAAAGTTTCTTAAAATTCGCTGTTCGTAAAAGAAAGTCGTGTGTTGGCCACACCTCCATTTTTTTTTTTAACATTTACAAGTAAAAGTAATAAAAAATAAAATAAAAGACAAAATTACACTAGTACAAAAAATAGATGCTCAATTGCTTTGTTTAGTTTCAACCATATTTTGAGAGCTTTGGAGAAAGCGGAGAGAAACTGCTGCACCCTCGTATTTCCAACGGTAAGTTGTTAAAGATAATAGGTGAAGCCACATTGAAGAAACGTTTACGCAACTCTAAATTAACGTTGGGGGACATACTTTATAAATTTAAAATTTAAACGAAGATTGTAAACCGAAAAATTGACAAAGTTGTTTCCGCTGATGATATAAAAAAGCCTTAACACCTTGAAAACATACATGTGTTGTAGAGGCATTATATCCAGCTCCTGAAATATAGGCCATGATCAAGATATACAGAAAAAAGAGGTAGTATATTCCCGTGTCTCATTTTCGTCTTTCTTTGCGCAGCACGTCACGTGAAGACAAAAAAGCATCATTTATATGAAGTTTGGCGGTTTTTTGATTAATTTTTTAAATAAATCAAGAATAATCGTAATTTTTTTTAACAAACGGTATTTACAATTGATAATGATAGTTTACCGAGACCCTTTTTATGCTTTATATTTTTTTTATGGTCCAAAGATTTGAGAAATAATTCTTTCGAGTGTATAATGTCTAAGTTAAATGGAAAAAAGGGTAAACAAAATTATGAATACATAACATAAAACAATTAAATTATTAAATGTTTTTGGTCATTTACGTACCAATTATTAAAATTTTAATTTGTTTACGTTATTTACTCAAATTTTTGCCATCTATTTTCGTTTGGCTTCAAATTATTGGTATCCACATACCTATTCAAATATTATGTCCATATTCACCGTTATAAATATAAATGGAAAGGTATATTAAATTAAAATTCAGTTCACAAATTATTAAACGCCCAGTTAATAGAAAATATAAATTTGAAAAAAAGGAAATTAAATAAAACTATAAATTAAAATTAAATCTGGCTTATTTCATTTATTGTCTTATGGGTTTCGCTACAACTAAATCAAAACACCCATTCACTATTTAGCGTTAAAGAAGAACACATATGTATATCTTATCAGAAGTACAATTGATAGTTTTGTTGCAATAGGAATTATTCAAATTTAGTATATTTAAAATCGAATACCCCCAAATTTTTGAATTAATTAATTAAAACCTAAACGTTCTCTGCGTTTAACAAAAAAATTGTACTCATAAATTCCGAAACTTGTTATGCAATGTGCTCAAACAGTCTGCTCTAGACACGAATATTAAAACATGCCTCTTTTCGCGCTTTAATTCCAAAAGTTTTGCTGTATATAACTAAAATCAAAATTGAAATGTTTAATTTTAACATAAAATCGAAAAATAATTAATGGCAAAAATAAAAAAAAATTCATTTATTTTCCATTTATTTTAAAAATTAATAAAAATATCACGAAACTCCATATAAATATCAGCATTTTTGTCTTCACGTGACGTCAAATTGTGAAAAAAGGATAGCAACAGCATGCGCAATATTATACCTTATTTTCTGTATATCTTGGGCCATGATGGTGTTTGCAATGATTTAAATGTCATTAGCCGCAAAACATGCTTCTGTCGCACGTACAGAGGATGTAAGAGAGTTTTACCTGCACCGCCCCAACATGCTAAACCACACAATAGGATAGAATCAACTAGAGCAAAGTAAACCAATTTCAGTAGATATAATGGACAGTATAATCGTAAAACGTACATTTTCCTGGAAACCAAAAGTATTCTCGACTTAAGGCCTTCAATATGCGCCTTCCAACTAAGGTTCTTTTAGTATATTTCGTTGTATTATTTATCTCTTTTATCCTGATGATTCTCGATTTTATTTTCTAGTTTTTTTCTTAATACCAAAACACGTTGTTCACCTTTTACGTTCCTCTTTATTCTCAATCCACCATCTTCTTACCCTATATACATAATAATCCCAATAAACACATCGAATGTATAATTACCCTACATACATAACATCTCCCTTCCTGAGATGGAATCTTATATACATAAAAAATTAAAATAAAAATACACTTTGACTTAAGAAATATATCTCCCTATCTTACATAGTCATTCAACCAACCTGGTGGTTTAACAACTCTAGTCGGTCTTAATCTACTTTCTTGACTCTGTACTTCTGCCTGATTCTCTATTTCTGAATCCCTCATTGGCACTTGCTCCACGTTTGCTTCACTATCCAAACTTAATCCAAATGATTCAAAATCTAAGTTATCTAAACATTTATCTTTTAAAAATGAGCGTCTCAATTGATTAACATGCGCTAATTTAACAATGTTCCCCACAATAATTTCATAAACTACTTTACTTTTCTTTTTTAATATTTTAGCCTTAATCCATTTACTGTAACCGCTCTTAATATTCCAATATAACACATTGTCACCCTTTTTAAAATAATCAATTGTTTTAGCATTCGGCAGACCCTCTCTATTTATATATTCATAAATTTTATTTTTCTGTTCGTTAATAATGACACTTTTATTCTTATTATGACTTTGTTGGTTATATTTCCTATCCTTATTGTTCCCAATAACAACTTCTGATTGTCTATCTTTATGTTCTCCATTTAACTTAATTAAATCTAAAACCGTTTTAGGATGATAACTAAACATTCTATGAGAAGGAATGATGTTTTCCTCAGTACAAGGCAAATTATTATAATTTTTTAGAAACTTCTCAATGGATTTCCCTAAAGCAAATCTATAACCCGCCATCTTACTCTCAATCGCAAATTTTATTAACACCGCCTTTGTAGTCTGTACTGCCCGTTCTACTCTACCATTGCTCGAAGGGTGATATGGAGGTGTATATACTAACTTTATTCCCTGACTAGAACAAAACTCTTCAAAATCTCTACTTCCAAACGGCGGACCATTATCGCATACCAATTCCCTTTTTTTTTTTTTTTTTTTTTTCGCTGGCGCTACATCCCATAGAGGGATTTGGCCGCTTCATTTGAAGTTCCGTAATCGTTTATTTTAACGGATAATGAGTGATTAATTCATTGATCCAACATTAACCAGCCGTGATTTTTTCATCACCCGCCGGGAATCGAACCCGGGACCTCCGGAGCTTAAAGCAAGCATGCTAACCACTGTGCCACCGGGGCGGCCAATTCCCTTGGCAAACCAAAAATTCTAAATATTGTCTGCAACTTCCCCATTAACTTTCCCGCGCTTGTACCATGCATCCAAACTACCTCTAACCATCTGCTATATGAATCTATCAAAATTAGAAACTCCTCTCCCTCAAAATGGAAAAAATCAATATGGACTCGATGAAAAGGGTATTCTGCTTCCCGCCAACTAGAAAATACTTTACTTGATTTCGCGTTTCTTGTCAATTGACATGCCTCACACTCTTTGACAAAACGCTCAATATCTGCATCCAATCCTATCCAATACACATACTTCCTCGCCATAACCTTCATCCTCACTAGTCCACTGTGATTATCATGCAACAATTCTAACACTTGCCTTTGCAATGAGCTTGGAATCACCACCCGACCTAGATACACAATACATCCTTTCTCTACCGAAAATGCACTGTTCCTTAAATAGTAATTTTTATATTCCTTGGGAATGTTACTTTCATTCCACCCATCTAAAATGAAACCCTTTAACTTTCTAAAAAAAACGTCTTTTTCTGTTTCTTCTTCCAACCTTGCTAAATCTAAATGAATCTCTTTAGATTGCTCAATATTATCAATAGCAAACAAATGTTGCTCCGTAAAATCCTTCCTTGACATGTCTTCATCCAACGGTAACCTGCTAAGACAATCCGCATTTCCATTATCACTACCTTTCCGGAATTTTACTATATAATCAAAAATAGCCATTCTACTCAAATATCTTTGTAATCTAGTCGCCATAATTGCTGACTGTCCTTTTTTCTGAGAAAATATTCCTACCAGTGGTTTGTGATCACTATAGATAACAACATGATGCCCATACACATATTTATAGAATTTTTCCATCGCAAATACTATTGCCAAAGCTTCCCGATGAATGATTGGATATTTTTTTTCCGCCTCCGTTAATGTCCTTGAAGCAAAGAACACCGGTTTTTCATAACCTTCCACCCGATGGCATAAAATACCACTCAATCCTGCATCACTCGCATCACACACTACAATTATTTCTTTCTTTGGATCATAATACTGTAAAACTTCACAGTTAACCATATCATTTTTACACTGTTCAAACACTCTCTGACATTCCTCATCCCAACTCCAACTTACTCCTCTTTGTAATAACCTGTAAAACACACTACATTTTTGATTTACCCTAGGTAAAAACTTTGCATAATAGTTTAATAAACCTATAAATGATTTTAATTCCGACACATTAGTTGGTTGCGGTGCACGAACTATTGCCTTAACCTTTTCCTGACTTGGACCCAATCCGTCCGCAGAAATCTCATGTCCCAAATATTCCAACTTTTCAATAAAAAATTTACATTTACTGTAATTAACCTTCACATTATACTCTTGCAACCGTGCCAATACTAACTTTAATTTATCATATAACTCTTCTTTCGTTTCTGCTCCTATCAATATATCATCAATGTAACAATATGTGTTAGGCAAATCCTTCAGAATTTGATCTATGATCGACTGAAAAATTGACGCTGCCGGCTTCAACCCATATGGCAACCTCTTATACGCAAACAAACCCTTATGAGTATTTATCGTTACAACCTGTTGTGCTTCTCTACTCAATACTAATTGCATGTACGCCCCCTTTAAATCTAGAGACACAAAATATTTTGATCCCACTAACCTAGTCAACACTTCGCTTCGTCTATCACTGGTAGTGGATAGTATTGCATTTTAACATACTTATTCAACGTACCTGAACAATCAACACATATCCGTATCGACTTATCCGCCTTTGGCACCACTACTATTGGTGAAGCCCATTCCGACACTGTCACCGGTTCTATAATACCCTCAATTACCAATCTATTTAATTCAGCTTCAACCTTATCTCTCATACAGAATGGAAGAGTGTATGCCTTATGAAAAATCGGAACGACATTTTCCTCCATTGGTATATTAACTTCAAAATGTTTTATTGGCTTTTCAAGATTTCCCTCGAACACCCCACTAAACTCCTTTAGTATCTGTCTAAGCACCTTTTCTTTAAAATTTACATCAATACCAAAATGTTTCACTTGAAACCAACTTCGCCAACCCACAAACAACTGATCTAACCAATCCCTACCACATAAAGGTATCATACTCTTTGGCGTGTTTACCACGATCAAATCTACTTTGCTACTTCTATCATCGCCCTTCCGTTTTACATTCACACAAATTTTACCCACAATATTAATTGTGTCCCCGGTGAGAACCGATAATGGTAACTCTACCTTCATTATTTCCAAATGTGAAAAATATTTCTCATAAATATCTAAACTACATAAACTTACACACGCTCCAGTATCAATTTCCATCTTAATTTTCTGATTTTCCACCATAATATCAACGCATTCGATTTTAACCTGATTAATGACCAAAGCCTTGCACTGATTTACACCATTCCCTCCATCTCCCTTAATATCGACTAGACCCACTGATTCGTCATCATCCATTTCTACTTGACAATCTTTTCTTAATTGCTTAACTAGTTTGTAATCTACTGTAATATTTTTAATCTTATTATCTAAAACTTCATGTAGTGACAAATTTCCAAAATTATACGAATCCATATTATCAATATTGCCTACTCTATTTTTAAAAGGACTATTATCCCCCTTACAAGCACTGTCGCGATCTGGAAATTTCCCACTACTCTTATAATTAAACTTCTCTTTATATCTATCCTGTCGACCTTCCTGTTTTGATGATGACGCACACTCCCGTGCAATGTGACCATAACCTTGACATTGGTAACATTTCTGTTTTGTTGATGACGTGCAATTTCGAGCTATGTGACCATAACCTTGACATTGATAACATTTTACAGCTAGTGCATTTGACGATGACTGATGTCTCTCTCTACTTTTCACTTCACCTTTATTATCATTTCTATGATCTCCATAACTACCTCTGCTGACATTTCTCCCTCTTTGTGGTTGTACTTTATCAACAGTACCAGTTGCCGATCCTGCAACACTCGATTCTACATCCCTTCGTATTATTTCAGCTGCCACTGCTTTTTGCATAACCTCGTTAAATTTAGTTTTTTCACTCATTGCCATCAGCTCCGCCTTCAATTTTGGATAAATTATCCCAGAAATAAACTGATTCCTGAGCGCCTTATCCTTGTATTCACCAAAATCACAACACTCAGCTAGTGACATCAGCTCAATAGCATAATCACTTATATTTTCGTTCCTATGCTGCATCCTTTTATTAAATTTCACCACGTTTACACAAGTAGTAAATTTCGGCGAAAACAAATCTTCACATTTTTTTAATGACCTCCTCATATTCGTGATCTTTTGGTTTTCCTGGTTTAAATGCTCTATTTAGCTTAACACTCGCTTCCGGACCAATTAGGTTAGATAATAACAACACCTTAATTTTATCATCCACCACGTTATTTAGTTCCATATAATTTTCTAACCTCTCAATATATTCCCCAAATTTTTCTCCTTTTACGAATGGTTCCATATAACCAATAAACGTTTTGTTTTCTTGATTAGCCATTTCACAAAACAAACAATCAATATATTATTCGATTTCACTTTATCCTCGTCGCCAATTTTAGTATATTTCGTTGTATTATTTATCTCTTTTATCCTGATGATTCTCGATTTTATTTTCTAGTTTTTTTCTTAATACCAAAACACGTTGTTCACCTTTTACGTTCCTCTTTATTCTCAATCCACCATCTTCTTACCCTATATACATAATAATCCCAATAAACACATCGAATGTATAATTACCCTACATACATAACAGTTCTCATCGATCGTAACACCCAAATATCTTATTCATTAACCGAAGTAATGGTGAAGCAACCATTAGAAGAACAAATTGGACTCTTATTACAGCCAAATTCATGATATATAATCGGTATTTGAGACCTTTGGCTTTCCCTAAAATGCATAACTTTAGTCTTGTCGCTCAAAATCAAATTATGGGCTCCCAGCCAAATCGCTAATAAAACTAAGTCATGGTCAATATCACTTAGGTTCGCATGATTGTTGATGCCAGCGTAAACAAATGAGAGATCATCCGCATACGCAGTGACGGTTCCACAGAAATGCTGGTTGAAGATTCCATTTATGTAAATCAGAAAGAGTAACGGCCCCAACACTGAACCTTGAGGAACTCCAACCCTGATGTAACTCTCATTGCTCAATAGATTATTGACGCGGACTACTTGAGTTCGATCACATAGATAATCACAAAGCCACTTGTGTACCATTCCACGAAAACCGCATCGATACAGTTTTAAACGTAGAATTGTATGGTCAACTCTATCAAATGCTTTGGTTAAGTCAACAAACATTGCTGAAGTCTTAAATCCACGATCAATGCTTGCGCTTATCTGTTCTAGAAATTCTAAAATCGCTTGTTCGGTATTTTTATTGTTACGAAATCCAAATTGTTTCGGAGATAGAAACTGATTTTTATCCAAGAAATCAATAATCCTGTTCTTCATAGCCTTTTCAAATATTTTGGAGAAGATAGAAAGAAGAGATATTGGTCGATAGTTGTTGACACAAGCTTTATCATTTTTCTTAAATATAGGGACAACAACAGCTCGTTTCAAGGCTCCAGGAAAAACTCCTGTTTCTACACTTAAGTTAAAGATAAAAGACAAGACGTCCACAAGGTAGCAAGCCATTTTTTTAACAACGCTATTTGAAATTCCATCTATCCCAGGAGACGATTTATTTTTTAGGGAGTTAATAATATTATACAGTTACCCTGGAGAAACAGGTGAGAAATAGCAACTATTCGTAACATCATAATGCTCGGTAACCATTCGATTTCTTTCAAACACATCCATCACAGTCGGACCATTGGAGTTCCCTATAGAAACAAAGAAATCATTAAATTCATTTGCAATAGCTACAGAATCCGAAATAGCAACATCATTAGGACCATCAATTACTTTGATTTCCGGATTACCAGGATGCTCACCAATTATATTATTAACAGACTGCCAGTTTTTGCGAGCATCATTACCAATCATTACCATTTTTTTCAAACTGTTTCGAATAGAAGTGTTTTTTAGTTTGCTCAATTTTAAGATTTACCATGTCACACAGTTTGCGACTGTAGTTAACTATCCTATTATTATTGGGAAGCTTTTTCGCTAGGTAGCATATTCTATTCCTTTTACGTATGATTGTTAATAAATTATCAGACATCCATGGCTTAAGCTTGACTATTTTATTGACTGAGACTAAACTAGTACAGTTAGCCAGTAGACCTTTAAAAATATTTATGAAATTGTCATAAGCTAACGACGCATTAGACTCATTGTAAACATTGATCCAATCTTCATTTTTCAGAAATTCTTTTAAACGATCATAATCTATTCGCGACATCTGCCTCACATTTGTCTTAGTGCGCCCTTTATTCAGTATGTCCGATGAATTTGGCATCAATTAGGCAGTGATCTGAGATATTTAAATTATGCACCTTGTATGAAATATTTTGAAAATACCTGTGGTCAAATCTAAAAAATATATTGTCAATACAGGTAGCCGAGGTTTTAAAAATCCTGGTAGGTTCATGAACTAAGCTCTCAAGACCAAAACTAGACGAAATTACTAAGAGATTATCTACATGAGTCGTTTTCCTCACGAAATCAATATTAAAATCCCCCAGAATTAAAACATTTCGATAAGGCAAGTTTTGTAGAAGCCTAGTAAAATCTGTAATGAAGTCTGGAATATCAGCGTCATGGAGTCTGTAAATACACACAGCACATACAATTTTCGAACACCAAGGAAAAGTTATACCAACACCATCAAAAGACCTATAGTCAAGCTTGAACTGCTTACAGTTTAACATTTTACTCGCGTAGATTGCAACACCACCGGACCTGTAATCCTCATTACATTTAGCAAACAGGTTATAATCATGCAAACCGAAGTTGTTAATTTCATCATTAAATATCCAAGTTTCCGACAAACCAATCAATAACGGCTTAACGTGTGTAGACTCAATGTAAGCCAGCAGCCTATCCGAATTCCTCCTCATGCTTCTTATATTCTGATACACAAAATTAAAATCACTCATTCATAACTCAAGGATGCAAAAAATAATAATTTAAAAATATAATAACAAAAACTCTCCGAAACATATAAGATTGCATTGCAATATAAACATTGGATATGAGAATACCAATACAGTAAATTAACCATTTCATGCCAAAATAAAATATTAAAAGATAATGACCGGTCACTCAATAATAACATTAAAGTTGTAAATAATAACGGCAGAATGGAAAAATAAATATATAAAATAAATTTAATAAACTCCAATATTATATCCGTAAAACCACTCAAATATACGTTGAGTAAAATACTATAGTGCAATACTACCCTTTCATGCCGTAATAATTTTTGTGTAATTGAATGAATGTTATTTATGATTGTGAAAAAATTAAAAACAGCTGTCTCAGTGTTGTTCATGAATTCAAAAATTAGCACATATTGTAGCACAGAATCCAACCATACCACAAGTGTAGCATTTGTAAGGTTTTAGTTGAATTCATATACCACCCCTTAACAAATGAAAACAACTGGTAAATATTTAACTGAGAACTGGATGAAACTAAACAAAAGCAATATTCAAAATTGAAATACAAAAACAAAAAAAATGAAAATACAATGATAAATAAAAATAGAATTAGAGAATTTATGCAAGATAATTATCAAGAACTTAAATGTATAACACTTGCGAATGGTTTGAATCTTCGCGAATATATAATTATATAGTACAGTGCCAATATGCAAAAAACAAAAATGCAATTTGCGAAAAAAACCGCAAGATGTCAAAAAAATATAAGTACTTAATACCAATCTCACAAAAATAAATTTAAATTGAATATAAATAAAAAATGTCAAAAAAATAGAAATTTGAGAAAATGAAAACAAAATATATTGATTAAAAGTTACGCCCTTAAAGTTAATGTTAAAATTAAAATTAGAAGACAAAAAATCAACTAAATTATGAAAAATTACATATTTACTTCGTTGGTGATGTGCTATCTTCCTGTGAACGAAACCCATTTTGCAGACGAACAATGTCATTATATGATTGAATTTGATGTACAAACGACTCCTTTGTTCTTCGTAGATAAATTTTGCCATCCTTACACCATAAGAACTGGAACCCAAATACAGCTTTTAATTGTTTTGCCTCGTTGTACAACCATGACTGGTATTTGGTGAGGTGGTGCATTAAGTATATCTTCCCCAATTCCTGTGATGACGACGACTTTCGTTTTTTGAAGTACTCGGATATTAAATCATTTTTGAGATTGTTTGATTTCAGCTTTACGATAAAAGAATTTTCCAAACGAGATTTAGATTTGTTGTGTAGTTTCATTCTTTTAATCGAGGTAATATCATCGGTCTTAATATTATTATCGATTGAGGAGATTTTTTCTATAATCAACTTAGACAGCTCATCCTCATTCACCGTATTGCTAACCATAAGACCACCAATTACAACATTATTACGCACCTCTATTTGATTTACCAAGTCAAGTTGCGCTTCCATAAAATTTACTCTCATCTCTTGTTTTAGAAATTTCTTTACGATGACATGAAGCTTTTGTTTTATGGCATTGTTTTCTTCAGACAACTGTTTTGAATATTTCCGCAGGTTGGTTTGAAAAAGACAACCACAGTTATAATAAGCAATCAGCCTTGTGATTTTGAAATCGACTTAGGGTCTAATTATGCTATTATGTCATTTCGGACTTATAACAATATTTGGCCACCCTCAAAACCAGATATTGCCAAGTGTGAATTACAGCTGGTCGATTTTCAACAAAATCATATACCAATCGTAGGTGTAATTGACATCGACGTATCATACAACGACATCGAAATGTATAATCTTCCCATCGTAATCGTAGATGGAATCCGCACAAATGTTTTGGGATGCAATTGGTTTTCGCCACTTGGAAATGTGGGAATAAGTTTACAAGGCGTCAACCTCAATAAAAACGGAGCATCGCCTATCCAAACTGTAATATCCAAATTTTCTTATTTGTTTCCTAACGAAGAAAAAATTCAACCAATTAGTTATCCGCCACGCCGTATACCATTGGCAACAAGGAGATTAGTCGAAGCTGAATTGAATCATTTAATCGATCAGGGCGTTTTGGTTCCTTTGGAATACTCTGACTGGGCCACTCCAATTGTCCCGGTTTAAAAAAAAAGATGGCAGCATTGGGATTTGCGGAGATTATAAATCCACCTTAAACAAAGCTTTAAAGCCACATTGCTTCCAGATTCCAGCTATCACAACACTATGGGCTTCGATTTTTACTCACAAGGGTGTGCTTAGAGTAACCCGTCTTCAATATGGTATTTCGTCAGCACTAGGAATATTTCAGTCTTTTATCGAAAATCTTCTGAAAAATATCCCAGGGGTATTACCATATTTCGATGACATTGTGGTTACAGGACATACTAAAATTGAACCTGCAGATCGTTTAAGTGAAATTTTTTCGCGTTTTGATAAATCTGGACTACGTTTACATCGAGATAAATGCAAATTTGGAGGTTCATCAATCGATTTTATTGGATTTAAAATTGATACTTTGGAGATCAGACCTGCATCCGATAAAATCCAAGCTATTCAAAATGCACCGCAACCAACCGATAAAAAGCAACTCCAATCATTTTTAGGATTGCTAAATTTTCATCCTTCGTTTTTGCGCCAGAAAGCGACAATTGCAGAACCTCTTCATCGTTTATTGGGTAAAAATCAAAAATGGATTTGGACGGAAAATCACACGACATCGTTCAACGACCTAAAACAGCTATTACCATCGGATCGAATATTAGTTCATTACAATCAAGATTTCTTTTTATTTGCGACGCTTCGTCTTGGTGCTCCGTTATGCCATTTAATGGAAGATGCAAGTGAAAAACTTATTTCATTTTATTCAAGAACACTGTGAAAAAGTGAAAGGAATTATTCGCAAATTGACAGGGAAGCGTTAGCTGTAATTGCAGGGGTAAAAAAATTTCATGAATTTATCTACGGAAAACATTTTAAAATAATCACTGATCATCGACCGTTATTGGGACTGTTCAATCCGCATAAGCAGATTCCAACTGTAATGTCATCTCAAATGCTTAGAAGAAGAATTTTCCTGATGGCATAATGAATCATCAACATCGCACATCTATGGAGAAATTCTTATGATAGAAAACTTAGCAAGACCGGTTTTAGCAGCTGATGATATAGCTAAAATGACACCGAATAACCCAGTTTTTGCTAAAGTTTCTAGCTGGGCGTCAAGAGGATGGCCAGACAAACTATCTGCAAGTGACCAAGCAATAAAATCATTTTATTTACGGCGTACGGAGATCACTACACTTAAAGGACGTCTGCTTTGGGGTAATCGCACAATAATTCCACCGGCAGGGCAATACAAAATCCTTGCAGCTTTACACTCTGGGCATCCAGGAATTGTCCACATGAAGGCGCTTGCACGAAGTTACGTGTGGTGGCCCAACATCGATGCTGACTGTGAAGACGTCGTCAAAATGTGTACGCCATGCCAAGAAACGAGACCAGATCCTAGTCAAGCCGAGGTACATTTTTGGGAATCAACCAAAACTCCTTGATTATGGATTCATATTGATTTTCGCTGGGCCATTCCAGAATAAAATATTTTTGATCGTCGTCGATTCTTATTCCAAATGGTTGGAAGTAAGCCACGTCAAATCAACGCCTACGAATTGTGCAATAGAATCATACAAGTGCTCTTCGCGACACATGGACTTCCGGACACCATTGTCTCTGACAATGGAACCGCTTTAACCTCAGAAGCTTTCCGAGTGAAGGTAACCTAATAAGACATATTCACTGTGCGAAAGAATGGTCCAAATCACCAAAAGTTATCTGAAGAAACTTCCGGATAGCTCAGACATTAAACTACATCTCGCGAAGTTTTTGATGAGCCAGCACATAACTCCTTCCTCGTCCACGGGACGATCGCCATATGATTTACTGTATAATCGTCAAATTAAGACATTTTTCGATAAAATTTCGATAAAAGAAACCAAAACAAAGGGACCTGAGATCAAATCAATCAGGGGATTTTTGGAAAACGATTTAGTATGGGCCCGAAATTATTCTTCTGGACCAAAATGGATAAATGGAATGGTAATAGAATGCACCGGACCCGTTTCGTATAAAGTTCGAATCGAATCGGGACAAACTATAAAAAGACATGTAGATCAATTACGAAGACGTTAGGAACATCAATTTTATTGAGAAGTATCACAGAAGGCAGCGAACCGAGTCATTCTGCAGAACCAGTTGCTACATACATAGAAGAGTTCACACTACCTTAAACTTCATCAACTACTTTCGAACCGAGGGAAGAACTACAGACATCGTCATCTTCATCAGCAACTAAGTTGGAAACACCTGAACCACTGAGAAGATCATCGCGTGAAAAAACAAAACCGCAGTTTTTTACAGCTGGGTGCTTAGAGGTGTTGCGTACGAAAGTACTAATAATTAATTATAATAATAACGCCGTTACGTACAATACACTCTTATCCATTTTTGCTCTGTATCGATCAAAAAAAATTCAGTCAGTAAACTCAAGAAGGAACTACACAAACAAAACCGCAACTGAAAATAAATTTTTGCTTCCCTCACTTGAGCCAAACCAGTCAGTCTCTATAATCAATTATCGTTCGTTCGAGTTATAGTTTCTTATTTAGCGGATCTTTGATTACCAGTAAACCGTAAATAAAAATTAAATTTACCGGTTTATTTTGGAAAACTAATTTAAATAAAAGGCCTGCATTACATTTCATTTTTATTCGTCATATAAAAACAACAAGATATTTATATGATATTGTAATGGGGATATATTTGGGGGTATTTTTCTGATGAAGTATTATATTATGAAGCTAAATGATATAATATTTGTTTTGACAGCGGCTCAAAATGTCGAAAAAATTCGACTGGAGTATTATTGAGGTTTATTTGAGGCCATTCAAATAAATCATATTCTGTTTCATTTACTTTTGAACGATGGGCCACATATGTCCACAAAATTAAATCTGAGTAAACCAGTTGGTTTTCTTACACATGGAACGCTCGAGAAACACATTTTGGATGAAGCATATATCAGATTTAAGTTGAAAAGCTTCGATAAGCGAAAGCTCTTAAAACATTTTAAAGAAAGACAGAATTTATGGAAAGGTACAAAAATTACCAAGAACGTATAAATATATTATCAAGCTTAAAGCTCTATCCAAAACAAAAACTCTAAATTAATCCCAAAATACAACATTCTTTTATAATAACAAGTTAAAAAGTCAAATGGTTTGGTTTGAAAAGAACTTGAAAACTAAAAGCCATTAATAATTTATAAAGCGCACAAATATACTAAATCCTACCCAAAATCCCGTCAGCCCTTGTTTTATGAAATTTCGAAATAAAATGGTTTGTTTAAAAATATTTAATAAGAGAAAGCTCATCAAACTAAAGCTCTTGACAATTTTATCAAATACATAATTTATGATCATAAAACATTTTATTAAAAACCACAAATAATTAAAAAGCTCAAAAATGTTAAGTTGAAACCCATAAAGTATTAATTATCAATCTTAAAGCTAACTGAAAACAAACATTCTAAATATATCCCAAAATTCCGTTACAAAGGGTAATTTTTAGATAAATTGTTTAAAAAGTTTCGATCTGTGCGAGGAGCTCTTAAAACTAAAAGCTCTTGATACTTTTTGCAAATATATATTTTTTGCACATAAAATAGTGTAACAAAAACCTGAAATTATTAAAAGTTTGAGAAATGTTAAGTTTAAACCCAAATACATAGTATTAATTTATACTTATCAAGCCCAAAGCTCATTGTAACAAATACTCTAAATTTATCCCAAAATTCCATACTTCTTTTAAATACCAAATTTCGGAGTCAAATGATTTGATTCAAAAAGGTTCGATAAACGAGAGATTATAATAATACCAAAGTTGCCCAGTGAAATGGTTTGGTTTGATTAAAAGCTCTTGAAAATTTACATTGGGAACATTATTATAGTAAATTATCCCTAAATTCCGTTACCCTATGTTAAATCGAATTTCTTTTCTAATTGAAAGCTCTTAAAACTAATACCTTACATAATAGTGCTTGACATTGTAACGTTCGATAGTACGTCGATCGTTCCAAAAAAATGTGTATCTTTGAATTCCATTGGTTATAGTAGTTTGACTTCTTCTTTCTTTCTTTCATCTCCTCGGTTAATAACTTAAATGGCTTAGACCTGACTTTTACAATCATTTTTCGAATGTATCGCCTTATTGTGTCATTGTCGCTTGGGCATTTGAACGCCGAAGATGGTTATACTGCCCTGGCCATGTACTTGTCAGTTTGTGTGCGGCTGGAAGTTGTGTAAGTGAACAAGGGGAGGGAGGGGAAGATGGAAGTATGAAATTGATACAAAACAAACAAAAATTATTAAAAAGAAAAAAAAAATTCGCGATCGGAAGTTTTTGATTTTTGAACGGGAGTCATGTTTTTGCTCTCGACCCGAGTGAGTCGATTATTTTAAAGAATAAACAAAATATATTTATTTTAATAAGAATAAAGTTAAGTTATTGCTGTGAATTTTTTTCTTTAAAGTTAAGTTTATAATTATTAAAGTTAAAATTATAAACTATTGAATATTTAATAAAGTTATAAAAATTTTGAAATCATAATACATTTATGTATATAAAAATTGTGAAAAATAAACTAAACTGAAAAATTACATAAATTGTAATGGTAAATAAATAAATTGTAATTAAATTATAAATCAATATAAAGCGATCAATAAATTGAATTTAATATTGTACATTGTGCAAAATACAGTAGTGTTAATTTCTGTTATAAGCTGTGCTGATTTTTTTTCTCGTACGATTTTTCGCTTTTGTGAATCCACAGTGTGAACTTTTGAAACCACCTGAGAAACAAATTATTATTATCAAATCAGTGCTGCGCACATATTTTCGTCGTGTGTTCATTATTGTGGTGTGATATCCAAATTACGGAGTATCGATATATTGCTATATCCAAAGCTATTTATTGAATTTTGCGGGTGCAATATCAGAATCATGCTGTTTGCGGTATTCGGTATGCAATAAGCTGTTTGCGGCATTCCGGTGGTGCGATATCTAAATTACGGTGCAGTATATTCCCGTATCATAAATTACTGCATGATCATTCGGAGGACATTCATATTATATGGGTTGCGGTATATTGTGTTGCGGTGTCAACAATTAATGAGCTGGTTATAAAATATATCAATGAAGTATAGTATTACAATTGTGCAGTAAGGGATTTTTGATGGTCATCAGTAGCTGCCGGGTGTACAACAAAAACAAACCGTTCGTTTTTTATTATTATTATTATTTTTATTTTTGTTTAAATATGTTATATTGGTCAGATGCTTTCATTTATAATTTAAATTTTTGATTTTTGATTCAATTTTCCATTAAGTATAAATATTTGTTTTTGCTTTCTTTTTATCAATAGAGTTAAATTTTTCCTTTATTAATTGTTAAATTTCTAGAAAATTAATTTCATTCATAAATATATTTTTTTTAGTTTTTGATTTCTGACTCTCGGTATAACGATTACAATTTGCATGATTATATTTTTCTTTATTATATTATCATATATATATATTTTGTTTAATAATTTTTGGGTTTCAGCTTCCTCTCATTGTTCATTTATCCGGTGTTCTCTTGGCGTTATTATTTCATGTGTTTCTTTTTATTGTTTAGTTTGAGTTTGCTACCGAGGAGATGAAAGAAATGATGAGGGGCTAAGAATTTTTATGTAAGGGATGGGATTGGTAGGTCGAGGTCGATAGGCACGAGAAAATGAGTTGATTCTTATGTTGGTTTTAATAATAATTTTTCCCGCGGTCTAGCAAGATCCATTCATACTCCGGAAAACCCCACACCCAACCCTGAGCTGTTAGCCGGCTAAAATGACCGCTCCGGAGTCCCTGAATGGATAAAAATTTCTGTTAACCGATTGGGTCAAGTGATCGGTCACTTGACTTAATTACGTTACAACATTTTTTACAAAACATAATTTTTGCTCATAAAAAAGTTTAAGAAAAACCGTAAATTATGAAAATTCTCCAGAATTTAAGTTCAAACCCAAAAGATATAAATTAATTATCAAGCATAAAGCTCATTGAAAACAAACGTTCTAAATTTATCTGAAAAAACCACTTTCCTTTATAATATCAAGTTTCGTAGTAAAATGGTTTGATCTGAAAACCTCTTAAAACTAAAAGCTTGATTAACTTTAAGATCAAATAATCTAAATTTTAGCCAAAATTCTGCTACTAAAATCATACTTCTGAGTAAAATGGTTTGGTTAAAGAAGCTTTGATAATTGAAAGCTTATAAAATTAAAAGCTCTAAAAACCTAAAAGTATGAAAAAGGCTCAACATTAACAGTTAAGTTAAAACCCAAACTTATTTAAATTACTTATCAAACTTAACTAATTGACAATTTTTGCTGATACATACATATTTTATGCTTATACCATTTTTAACAAAATTTACGGACAATTCAATATTTGAGAACTTTCAAGAATATGCAAGACACTTTGAAAATTCGACATTTTTGGTAATAACTGAACTGAGGTTAGTGGAAGAAGAAAATAAATTCTTTAATATTAAAGGCTTTAATTCTTTTTTGTCAAACCGATTAGGAGAGTATGGTGGTACCGCTATCTATGTAAAAGACTATATTGAAGCACTTAAATTATTTGTTATTGTTGCAACAGCAACACAACATATTCCAATTTTTGTTAGTATTGCTAATCATCTCGTATTTACATCTGAAAAATACAAACAAAACAACATTAAAAATAATTCACAACAAATCAATTTATTAATACTTAACCTTGAACTTGAATTTTCTATTTGTTGTCGCCTGAAATATAGTAAATTTTATCTTTATTAAATTCAAACTTTCTAATCATAAAATATTTAAATACTTAGCTGTTAACTTTTTATTAACTACATTATATACATATTCCTTCCATTAAATCTTGTTATCTGAAATAATTAATTCATTAATTTTGTAAAATTTAATTTATAAAAATTCTTACCATTTTTATGTTTGTAAACAAATATCATTTGACATTTTATAATTGAATCAACAATTGTGAAGATAGTAGTAATTTGTGTAGCTCAATTAGAATTATGAGTACTTTTCACGTTCATAGATTAAAAAGGCCTTTTCCATCTATTAGAAAATTTGTAAATTAAAAACTATTGTAAAACTACTTTCTTAAACAAAAAAATAAATTTTAATCGCTCTCTTTATCATCAACCGTGGAAGCGACAACATCAATTTATTATAATAAATACATTTTTTATTCATCCATTTTGGCGATATTATTTTTGATTTAACTCCAAGTCATTGGGCAAATTTATCTGCTGCATTTTCTACATTGCGATCGACTTCAACCTCTCAAATTGGCTAACGAGGTAAGCATTGCCGTTCGCTTATAAATTGTGGTACGATATTAAATCCACAAACGTGATTCGCGAGTTTTACATGGTCCTTCGAGCCGGATTTAAAAGCCGGGCACGTGGAATTATATAAACTTTCCTTCATTAATACAATATCATAGAAGAGAAAGTGCTTTACCACTACAAACGCTTTTATCCAAATTACGTTACCACGCTACAATATTTCTATTTTTTTTTTTATTATAAAAGTATAATAATACTCAAAGTTACCAAGATATATAGAGTACAAGGTAATATATTGCGCATACGTCAAAAAATTACAAAAACAACAAATTTCCAACATGGCGGCACGTGCGACGATAGATTTGTGTTTACTTTTTGTGTTTCATTGTTTAAGTTTTTGTTTAATATGTTTCTGAATTAAAGTAAATAAAATTTATTTAGTTGTGACTTTTAGATTTTATTTGAATGTAGCGAAAAAATAAATATACTTATATATGTTTGTGTTCCTTATAGTGGTGTTTCAGTAAATGAAATATTTCAACAATGGAACAATTAAAAAGGGTTTTTTTTATTATGAAATTGTTTTATTCGATTTTCTTGTTCGTTTTCTATTGTTATCAATTATTTGGAGATTTAGGTGCTTAATTCTAAAAAACATTCTAGATCGGAAAAAGATTTCCTTAATATTTTGATCACAGGCGATATCCGCTGTTAGCTCTGTTAACGTTTTTATATAATTTGGACAAAATATAATATATTCCTTGTTAAATTTTTTAAAAACCGATTCCATTTTTTCCATGTGTTTCATTAGTTCATCCGTTGGTTTTTGCAGGGAACCTTCGGTCAATTGGTTAGTCCATGTAAATGATGTATCTTCGGCCGTGTTGACTACCAAATTATCAACCACTAGGTTTGGATTTTTTAACCTGTGGCAAATATACCCTGCTAAATGCTCCAAACCATCGTACTGCAGAGATTCCAATTCGTCGACATCGTCTGTTATATTTAACTTGGTAGTTAATGTCTTCAGCAAGTTGCTACTTAAATCGGTGGCAGAATCAAAACCTGGTGTATCATCAACCATGGTATTGCCATCTAGTGATAGGCTACCTTCATTTCGGCCAAGAATATATGAACGCAGCCTGTACATAAATTCCAGACGATCTGGATGATCGTGGAGACCACCTTTGGATCGAATGACTCCAAAAAAATTTTCAAGCACATCTTGGTTGAGTCTATAGGTCAACAAATAGGACACGTTATGATGTGTTGATTTTAAGTCGTCATACAGCAATTTTAGCGAATTATTAGTCATAATTATACCTATAAAAAAAAACAATTAGTACAAACTTCCACATTTGCCTATATTAGAGGAGTACCTTTTTGGAAGGGCATCATGCTCAACTTTCCCTTGACGCGCATTTTGAACATTACTTTGCTCATTTTCTCCACAATTTCAAATTGAAGAGGTTCCGAAAGACCAACTCCTTGAACTCGCTGCCGGCTATCCTTGTATGGCACTCTCACATTCAAGCAGTCGAACCAATCATTAACCTAAAATTTGATATACATTTGTATTTCTAAAATTCAGTTGAAATATATACAATAATTACCTGTTTAAAAAACTCAGAACACTTGAGCCAATTTTTTGAAGTGAGTTCTCCCAAACTACCAGCCCGAAAAATTGCACTCGAGACCGTGTGCGAAAAAAGTTTTGTTGCCAGTTTCACTTTTTGACGCTCGGCACCTCTTACTTTTAAATTTGTGGCCGATATTTTGTAAGCTACAGTTAAGTCGGATATATTATTGGTTTTTGAGATAAGTTCTTCTATGACTGATTTATCAAATAATTCTCCATCAATCACAAAACCTTCATGATCTACGAAGTTATTTCGGATCAGTTTTATGAGATGCGGCACATCAGCGAAAACATAAATTCTTTTATTTGGATTCGATGGATTTTTAAAGAAAGGAGCTGTGACGGTTATTTTTAAATCGCGTAACAATCCCTGATTTGTCCCCCCTAGATCACACGTTATTGCTGCTACGTGGAATCCGCAGTCATGTACGGTATTTATAATTTCATATAGTATATTCTCCGTCATTTTTTGGTCGAATTCATAATAAATTGGCTGCTTCCAGTTGCCAAACAACCCACGTATCATTGCAACCTG